>CM036617.1:45143897-45673897 GCA_020746105.1 Trogon surrucura
TTTTAATGACTTGCTTGAAATCCTTTGAAGATCAGACTGTTAGTGACTGAATGTTGTACTTCATGCTGCCCTCCTCCCTTTATTCCTTTCTGAGATTCGGTCATTTCTTCCTTTTTTTTTTTTTCTTTTTTTCCTTTCAACCAGTTTTTGATGTCTTACCTGATTCCAAGTGAAAAATATTGAGATACTTTTCTAGAAGGTCACTTCTGCATCCTGACAGAATGGGTCAGTTTGACTTAAGTGTTTAGGTTGCTTTTAGCTAATGGGAGTCTTATCTGTTTAGCTGAGGCAGTTGCTGAACAGATGTACCTCTGACACAGTTCACTATTTACTGTGCCATATCTTTAACAAATTGGGTTATATTCATTCCTGGGATAATTCCAACTGACTTCATTCAAATTACACAAATGATTAATTTGTGCTCTGGGTTTCAGATGATAAACCTTCTCCCAATTTCATATTTAGAGGGTGTATTGTCTTTATCATCAGTTTCTAGCTAGTATAACTACGATTTAGACAATCATTTTAATTCACTATTTGAATCTTTTGCTTATGTCACACATTCAAAGATCTTGGACAGTCTCAGCCTTAGTAAAGAGTTTAGAAATTAGGAAATAGGTTTTTTTGCCTTTAATTATGCTTATTTCAAAACTTTCTTTTTATTTCAGATACCTTACAAGTACTTTTAATGCCCTTCTGTATATTTTTCACAAGCATTTTAGTCGTAACTGTTACTCACTTCAATTACAGGTGTTCTCTTTCTGTACTTTGGGGGTTTTTTAATGTCAAGAGAATGAAGAGTACATTTTTCATTCCACATGGACACCTGCAGGATAAGCCTCAAACAAGGAATTAAAATTCTAGCACTGAAATAAAGAATAAAATGTTTCTGTTGGAGGCAAACTTATTCTTTTTCTGTCTTTTGTCATCATAAATCAAAATATAGGCTTAGTAGAGTTTTTCTTACAAAACCAAGTATGTTGAAAGTAGCATTTAAATAAGTGGGGAAGTTTAATTAGTATGCTTTTTTTTTTCATTTCAAAATGTATGCAGGTAATAATTTCTCCACTATTTAGTAGACTGTGTATACCCTACTGTAGCAAAATTCAGACAGGGCCATACTGTAATAATTTGACTTGCAACAAATGGTACTTTACTGCATAAGCTTTCTCATTTATTCCAGTCAAAGTGACATGTTTTATATCCAAAGAAAATCATCCATGAATCTTCCTTACTTTCACATTGAAAAGACAAAAATATAACTTGCTAAGAAAAACCCCAAAGTTTAAAATTCATAACAAATTATCCTGGAAATTATATTTTGTTTATTTTGACAGATGCGGAGAAAAATTCATAAAATATTTCATCTCCATATCGAACATAATGGGAAACAGGGACATTATTTTGATACATTGTTTTACTAAGAAGTTTCAAGATGAAATATTGCCTATCATAGAAAATACACCTATTCACAAGTAAAAAAATAATAGTAACACAAAAAAATGCTAGCTTTAATAAAAGCTGGGACTTACTGATTAAATAACATTTTATATTCAAGAGATTCTCTAACATAAAGCCCTATATTTGAAAAGGTCTGACGGGCTGAGAGGGAGGTTTCATTTATTTTATAGGTGCTTTCCTTAAGTACAACTCCCTCATGCCTAGAATAAATCTGGAGTCAGAAAGGAATGAGAGGATCTCTTATTGAAAAAACTCTGCATCAAAACACAAATAACTTTCTATTAGTCATGTCACTAGGTTAAAGAATAGGTAGGCATAATCCAAGCAATTATCAGGGAAACATTGGAACATTCTTCAAAACAACCCTGACCTTAAAAACTTGTTTAAAAATCTTCTCCTGATGGCTTATGGAAGACGACCAACTTAAAAGACAAAAGTGTACTCTTAAAGTGCATTTTTCATCACTGTAGAGCCGCAGTGGCACAGCTACCTGACGGCAATTACTTTTGTGATGGCTGTGACCATGTAATTCAAATCCCAAATATAAGTGTTTTATTTTATCACCCTATTAGAAAAAAAAAAAAATCCTTTCCTATTTAATAAACAATAACATGCACTACAGAGAATGTTTCAGAAGTGTATCCAGCCAAATGTCCTTGCACTCCAGTTAGTGTGTGGATCAGAACACAAAAATTACGACGGAACAGATGTGTAAAGAATCCTGCTTTCATTAGTGGAAATGATGAAGCCTCTTCGCAACATGAATAACGCTAAGCAAGATTCTAATCTGAGGTATTCAGCACTCAAAGCTTCTTAGCAAAAGTGCAAATGTGTTTATGAGCTTCTGAAACCATCTATTCAACACCTCTCATGTGCAAGGACTCATCCTTCTAAAATGCTGAAATTTGTAAAGAAACAAAAGAGATCTTCAATCACCTCCAGGGAGGCTGTGGAGTCTCCTTCTCTGGAGACATTGAAAGCCTGACTGGAGGCATTCCTGTGTGATCTACTGCAGGGGATCCTGCTCTGTCAGGGGGGCTGGACTAGATGATTTTCTGAGATCCCTTCCAACGCCTAACATTCTGTGATTCTCTGTGATTCTCTGTGATTCTGTGATTCTGTTAAATTTACATCTACCTCACTGCTTTGGTTGGGATGTCTGTAGGAGACTTCCACAGCAATATCATCTTTACTGACCCTTAACCTAATCCAAATGCTTTCAACCTCATTATCACTCTGCTCAATTTCTGATCTTTCGTAACATCCCGTAACTTACAGGGCCACCCCACCACCTCTCCTCTGTCTGCCTCTGTGGAAGTGCTTGTAACCATTGATTGTGACACTCCAGTGGTATCCTACCACATTTCTGTCATGGTCACTATGTCATAGTTTTCCTGCTGCATCATGGCCTCAAGCTCCCTCTGTTTGTTGCTCATACTGTGTGCATTGGTATAGATACACCTCAAGTGACCTAATGATCCCAACACCTTTTTGTGTGTGTTGATCCTGTTTCCTACCAGACCCTTCTCAGATGTTTCTATGATTTTTAAACACTTATCCCTTGTCCCAGTTGAGATGGCAGAGCAAGATTCCTCACTAGACCATCATCCTACAGGCCCTGGTGTACTTCCCCTGGGCTTATTCTTAACAGGCCCAATTATCTCCCCATTCATAAGTAGTTTAATGCTCTGTCAATGAGTCCTGCTAACTCCTGCCTAAAATCCTTTTTCCCCTTTGGGACAGGTGCATCCCATCTGCTGCCTGCAGGCCAGGCACTTCATACACAGCTCATGATTAAAAAACCCCAAACCCTGCCTGTAGGACCATTCCCAGAGCCATGAGTTCACCTGATGTCTCTTTCTTTTCATCTCCTCATTGGTGATTGCCACTGAAGGGATAGATGAGAAAGTAATTTGTGCCCCTGATCCGTTAAGCAGCCCCTTCAAGGCTCTGAAATCTTGTCCTGGGTTTAGCTAAAAACCCAGTCCTGTTTAGTGATTTTTACTTTCCAGTTTAGTGTCTTCTAAAAGGCTGCAGTTTCTGAAGTCAGCAGCATGTTTTTGCAGACAGTGTGTGCTACTGGCAGTGATAACACCTGATGTTTACAGTAACTGCCTGGGACTGGTGTGCAGAAAGGTTCTTGCTTATACTTATTCCTATATTGACCAAGGCCACTGCTGGCACTTGTGTGCCACGCTGGGGGTGCCAGGTAGTAAGAGGGGGACACAAGGAAGTAAAAGGTGGCACCTCCGGGGGGTAACAGACAGGACAGGTGACCAATGAGAGTATTCCATCCCATATACGTCATATCTAGTATAAATTGAGTGATCACGAGAGTTTTGTCCCTTTTGCCCTTTTGTTTGCCCTTTTTCTGCAATGGCCGGTGTCCAGAGGATTCCATCTGACCTCCTGATTTTGATCCAGATCCTGAGTTCCCGAATCCAGCTCCCTGTATCCAGCTCCCGCCACCGCTGAGCCTGGGGTTTCCCCAGTGCCTCCTGCTCTGCATCAGTGGTAATTGCTATAAGGGGGAGGGAGTCGGGTTTGATATCGGGCTACTATCTATAGTTGTATATAGTTCTTTACTTTTATCTTTTTACCATTATTTCTATTATTTTCATTAAAGCTGTTCCAGTTTTTTTCCTCTCTCACCCATAAGTCTCTCTGCCTCACTCCCTTTTCTCTTCCCGTTTAGGGGTGGGGGAAGAAGGGGTTAGAGAGCGTCTGTCCGCGTTAGTGGCCGCTCCAACCCTAACCCGCGACAAATCTCTTTTGACTGATTTTGGATTTCTTCTAGTAACCTCATCACTACCCACCTGAAAAACTAACAGGGGTTAATAATCAGAGGCCTTTACTAGGGTGGGAAGTTTGTCCATCACATCCCTAACCCATGCCCCATGGAGACAGCAAACCTCCCTATGAAGCAGGTCAGGACAGCATATTGGGCCCTCTGCCCCTCTTAGGAGAGAGTCACCCACCACAATGACACGACTACTGTTTTTTTTAGGGCTAGTTCTGATGGTGGGTCTATGGCAACCCAGTCTCTGGCTCTTCAGGCCTGGGTGAGTCATTCTTCTCTCTATCTGCCAGTGATTCCTACAGAATGCCATACCTATTCTGCAAGATCAGTTGGGATGATAGGGGAGGTGGGGAGGGGATTCTCCTGCTTCTCTGGGGAGAGACCTGTCTCCATTCCCCCCTGCCTTCTAGGTCTTCTTTTTCAGGGTGGCAAGAGGATGTGGGATCTCCTGCCTTCTGAGCAACCTGTCCCTCTCCCAGGGATGTCAGAGCCTGACTTCACTAGTCAATCTCCCTTTCACACTCCCTTATTGCCTTTTCATAGAATCATAGAATGCTAGGGATTGGAAGGGACCTCGAAAGATCATCAAGTCCAATCCCCCTGCCAGAGCAGGAATGCCTAGATTATGCTACATAGGAACGTGTCCAGGCAGGTCCTGAGTGTCTCCAGAGAAGGAGACTCCACAACCTCTCTGGGCAGCCTGTTCCAGTGTTCCGTCACCCTCACTGAGAAGAAGTTCATTCTCGAGTTTAAGCGGAACCTCTTATGTTCCAGTTTCAGTCCATTACCCCTTGTCCTATCAGTGGTTGTCACCGAGAAGAGCCTGGCTCCATCCTCGTGACACTCACCCTTGACATATTTGTAAACATTAATGAGGTCACCCCTCAGCCTCCTCTTCTCCAAACTAAAGAGCCCCAGCTCCCTCAGTCTTTTCTCATAAGGGAGATGCTCCACTCCCTTAATTATCCTAGTTGCCCTGTGCTGGACTCTCTCCAGCAGTTCTCTGTCTTTCTTGAACTGAGGGGCCCAGAACTGGACACAATATTCCAGATGGGGTCTCACCAGGGCAGAGTAGAGGGGAAGGAGAACCTCTCTCGACCTGCTAACCACCCCCCTTCTAATACACCCCAGGATGCCATTGGCCTTCCTGGCCACAAGGGCACACTGCTGGCTCATGGTCATCCTGCTGTCCACTGAGACTCCCAGGTCCCTTTCCCCTACACTGCTCTCTAATAAGTCATTCCCCAACTTATACTGGAACCTGGGGTTGTTCCTACCCAGATGCAAGACCCTACATTTACCCTTCTTATATTTCATTAAATTTTTCCCCGCCCAACCCTCCAGCCTGTCCAGGTCTCTCTGAATGGCAGCACAGCTTCTGGTGTGTCAGCTACTCCTCCCAGCTTGGTGTCATCAGCAAACTTGCTGATAGTACTCTCTAGTCCCTCATCCAAGTCATCGATGAATATATTGAATAATACTGGTCCCAGTACCGACCCTTGAGGCACTCCACTGGATACAGGTCTCCAACCAGACTCTGCCCCATTGACCACAACTCTTTGTCTTCTTCCCCTTAGCCAGTTCACAGTCCACCTCACTACCCGAGAGTCTAGACCACACTTCCTCAGTTTAGCAGCAAGGATGCTGTGGGAGACTGTGTCAAATGCTTTACTGAAGTCAAGGTAGACCACATCCACTGCTCTGCCATCATCTATCCACCTTGTTATATCCTCATAAAAGGCTATGAGGTTAGTCAAGCACGACTTCCCTTTGGTGAAGCCATGTTGACTGTCTCTAATGACCCTCTCATCCCTCATATGCCTTGAGATGGCACCAAGGATAAGTCGTTCCATCGCTTTCCCAGGGATGGTGGTGAGGCTGACTGGTCTATAGTTACCTGGGTCCTCCTTCTTGCCCTTTTTGAAGACTGGAGTGACATTTTCTTCCCTCCAGTCCTCAGGCACCTCTCCCGTCTCCCAAGACTTGGCAAAGATGATGGAGAGTGATCTAGGAATGACATCAGCCAGCTCCCTCAGCACCCGTGGATGCATCCCGTCTGGACCCATGCATTTATGGACGTCCAGATTGCTTAATTGGTCCCTAACCCAGTCCTCATCGACTAAAGCAAACTCCTCCACTGCCCTGACTTCCTCTAGCGCCTCAGGGGAACGGGGCTCCTCAGGACAGCCTCCGGCAGAGTAGACAGAGGCAAAGAAGGCATTCAGTAACTCTGCCTTCTCTGTATCATCTGTCACCAAGGCACCCACCTCATTCATCAGTGGGCCTACATTGCCTCTGGTGTTAGTTTTATCTGCCACGTATTTGAAAAAGCTCTTCCTGTTGTCCTTGACCCCTCTCGCCAGGTTCAATTCAAGGGAGGCCTTTACTTTCCTAGTTGCCTCCCTACATCCTTGGACAACAGCCTTATATTCTTCCCAAGTGGCCAGCCCTGCCTTCCAAGATCTGTAAATTCTCCTCTTGCCCTTGAGCTTACCCAGCAGATCCCTGTTTAGCCACGCAGGTCTCCTGGCTCCCTTCCTTGACTTCCTACGTGTCGGGATGCTCTGATCTTGAGCACGGTAGAAGCAGTCCCTGAACGCCTTATATTCTTCCCAAGTGGCCAGCCCTGCTTTCCAAGAGCTGTAAATTCTCCTCTTGCCCTTGAGCTTACCCAGCAGATCCCTGTTTAGCCACGCAGGTCTCCTGGCTCCCTTCCTTGACTTCCTACGTGTCGGGATGCTCTGATCTTGAGCATGGTAGAAGCAGTCCCTGAACGCTAACCAACTATCTTGGGCCCCTTTACCTTCAAACAGCCTTGCCCATGGGATTTTCTTGAGTAATTGCTTGAAAAATCCAAAGTTTGCCTTGGCAAAGTCCAGGGTTGCAATTCTGCTTGCTATTTTGTTTCTGCTACATGACATCCTGAACTCCACCATTTCATGGTCACTGCAGCCAAGGCAGCCCCCAACCTTTACTGCTTCAACCAGATCCTCCTTGTTAGTGAGGATGAGGTCCAGCAGTGCTCCTCTCCTAGTCAGTTCCTCCACCATTTGCAACAGAAAATTATCATCGATGCACTGGAGGAACCTCCTGGACTGTGGCTGGCTGGCTGAGTTGTCCTTCCAGCAAACATCAGGGAAGTTAAAATCCCCCACGACAACCAGGGCCTGTGATTGTGAGACCGCTCTCAGCTGCCTGTAGAAGGCCTCATCAACTTCCTCACCCTGATCTGGTGGCCTGTAATAGACACCCACAACAGTATCTCTCCTGCCAGCCTGCCCCTTAATTCTAACCCATACACTCTCAACTTGCTCCTCATCCATGCCTGGGTGGTATTCAAGACATTGTAGTTGCTCTTTCACGTAAAGAGCGACTCCACCACCTCGCCTGGCTGGCCTGTCTTTCCTGAAAAGGACATAGCCACCAGTGACCACATTCCAGTCATGTGAGCTGTCCCACCATGTCTCTGTAATTGCCACCAGATCATAATCTCCTGCCCGAACCCAGGTTTCTAGCTCCTCCTGCTTATTCCCCATGCTGCGTGCATTGGTGTATAAGCATTTCAGGGAGCAAGCTGAGCACACTGATCTCACCCTAGGGGGATGGAAGGCCACCCGGTCCTCATAATTTCTAGAGCACTGCCCTGCTGCAATCCCAGTTATAACCCCATCCCCCTTCATATCTAGTTTAAAGAATGCTCTATGAGTCCCGCCAGCTCGTGACCAAGGATCCTTTTTTCCCTTTGTGCCATTTGAACCCCAGCTTGTTTCAGTAGACCAGGTGCCCTGTAGATCTCCCCATCGTTAAAAAATCCAAAGCTAGACCGCTGGCACCACCCCTTTAGCCAAGTATTAATCTGCTGCACTTTGTCAAACCTACCACTATTTTTCCTCATAATTGAAGGAATAGAGGCAAACACAACCTGTGCGCCTGATCCTTCTAGCATCCGCCCCAGTGCCTTAAAGTCCCTTTTGATTGCTTCTGGCCGTCTCTCTACTATCTCATCATTACCGATCTGCATAGCCAAAAGCGGTAATAGTCCGTGGGTTTGACCAGACCAGGAAGCTTCTTGATAACATCCTTAACTCAGGCCCCGGGAAGGCAGCAGACTTCCCTGTGGGTCGGATCAGGGCGGCAGACAGGGCCCTCTGTTCCCCTCAAGAGGGAGTCTCCAATTACAATTACCCTCCTTTTTTTCTTAGATGAAGAAATCCTAACGCGTGCATCCGAGTGACTCACCCTAGACAACCTTATGGGTGAACCCTCCACTGACTCTTCCTTGGCCTGGCTCTCATTGTCTAGAGCCCCATACCTGTTTTGCAGGGGCAACCGGGCAGGTGAGGGAGGCCGGGCAGGGATTTTCCTTCCTCTCCTGGCAGGCACCTGCTTCCACTTCTCCCTATCCCTTAGGTCCCCCCCTTTTGCCTGATGGCCAGAGGTGGGGGGATATTCAGCTCTTTGCGGAGCTTGCTGCTCACCATTCAGGACGTGACTCCACCAATCTGTCTCTCTCTCTGACTCCCTAATGCTCCTCAGCCTTTCTACTTCCTCCTTCAGTTCAGCCACCAGGCTGAGCAGATCGCTCACCTGGTCACATCAGACACAGGTGTCACCTCCACTACCCTCCATGGCCAGTGCCAGGCTCCAGCACTCTCTGCAGCCCGAGGCCTGAACACCCACATGCTTACGTGGGGCCTCTGTCTGGGTGCCCACAGTTTTTCTAACAACCATTGACCTGGTGGCAACCATAGTTGGCTCTACAATACAAAGACTCTCCGGAAAGCTATGCACGGAATAGTTTACAACTCTTTTAAGTACTTGCCTTTTAACAAAGACTTACCCTTCTAGGCCTTTTGTTCGGTGAACAGGGACTAGTCCCTGCCCTCCCCAAGGCTTCTTATACCCTGAGGGCAGAGTTAACAGCTGATCACCGTGTTTAAAATCGCCGCGCCGCTGAGAGTGGCTCTGCCCACGCTATCTCGGGTGTCCGCCCTGGAGCTGCTGGTGCCGCCTCAGGTTTGGTTGCTGTAGCCGACTTAAAAAAAGCCCCCAAAAGCTTTTTGCCAGGCTTTTTTTTTGCTTAGATTCCTTCCCCAGTGCAGTCTTACCTGCTCTGAAGCTGGGCTCGACAGCAAAATCTTTTTGCCTAGTGACTTTTTCCTAGTGACTTCATCCTTTAGCTCAGCCATCATGCTGAGCAGGTCATTAACCTGTTCACATCTGATACAGGAGTCGTCTCCACTACCCACTGTTTCAAATGCCAGGATCTGGCACTCTATGCAGCCAGAGGCTTGGATACCTACGTTTGTAAACAGATGTTGAACAGTATTGGCCCTCACATTGCCACATGAGTATACTGCTAGTGAACTGGCTTCCAGCTCGTCTTTGTGCCGTTGATCTCAGCTCTTTAGGTCTGATTGTTCATTTAGTTTTCAGTACACCTCACTGTCCACTTTTCTGACCTGTATTTTCTCAATTTGTTTATAAAGGTGTTACTGGAAACAGTGGCTTTACTGAAGTTAAGCTAAATAACACCCATTGCTCTCTCTTCATCCACCAAACTAGTCAGTTCTTTGTAGAAGGATATCAAGTTGATTGAATATGACAACCCTTTCATAAATCCATGCTGACTACTGCCTTCTTGTCCTTCATGTATTTGGATATTTTCTAGGGGGATTTTCTCTATCACCTTCCCAGGAACAGAGATGCGACTGATCCATCTGTAGTTGCCTTGAGATTTCTTTTCACATTTTTTGAATAAAAGAGTAATGTTCTCTTTCTTCCAGTCTTCAAGAATATCTCTCAGTCACCATGACTATTCAAAAGTAATTGATTCAGCTGCTCCCTCAGGACTCATGGATGCAACCTATTAGGACCTATGGACTTGTGTGTGTCTAGTTTGTTCAAGTGCTCCCTAGATAGTTAGGGAGGGTAATTCTACCCATAGAGGATAACTGCTGTCTTGAAAAATTCTGTCTGGTCTGAGGATCCTTGGATATATACAGATATTTTTGTTTGATTTATGGTGTTTGTTTTGTTTTGTTATTCCTGGCCCATGTGTGTTGGTGTGTCTTTCTGCACGGCCAAACTGTGTCAGTGTGCCACATTCATTCCTGTAACTTATTTCCGAAACATCCCAATTTTTCTGAACATCTTTTTTATAGTTTTAGAAAGTAGAAATCTCTAGATGTTTCTGGTACTGTTTTCGTGAATATTACATATGGGTGTAAAACCTTCTGACATCCTACTTCTGTTTAATGTTGTTTGTTCCCTTGGCTACAGCTTTGCATGAGGACCTCGTATAGCTAGCTAATGTGGTTGTCTGCTGTGATTTCGAAATCCTCCTCAATCTCAGGAAATTTCGTAGCTGATTGTTGAATATGACTGCATTCATTGCTTCCGTATATATAACCTATTAAATCACACTAAAATACTTATTATTCATGTGATTCTAGTTGTGAAACAATCCAAGTCTTGTCTACAGATCTAGTCACTTATTTTTACTGTTTAGTGTTTATAAATTTTTAACCACTAGTAATCATTGTATTTATTTCTTAATCATTCTGGACCATCAAGAGAGGCTCTTTGTATACTGCACTATGAACAGATCTTTATGGCATTCCAGAAGGAACATTATTCATTTACTTTTTATGTGATTGCATGTAATGAGAAAATAAATTTGTATCATGCTTGTTCTTTAACAGCTTGACACATGGAATTCAGTCATATGATTTAACATACTGTAGGAAGTTAACACATTTAAAAAATCTCAAGTTTGAAAACAAAGTCATTGTATGACAATGGATCACTTCTTTGTAATAAATTATATGAAAATATAAAAAATACTTGAAAATATAGAAAATGCTTTTGTTCTGAACACTGCCTTTGTAATAATTGCATTTTTATATTTATTATTGCTGATTCCTATAGTACATTTCCTCTATTTGGAAAGAAATATGTGTTTTTATTGCAGGATGTAAAAGATTCATTACTTCTGGTATAGTTATTGTCATTGGGAATAAAGGATTTGAAGCACTAAATCTGCAATATTTAGAAGAGCAAAGCAGAGGAAATAGCCTCAATTTATGCCAGGGGAGGTTTAGGTCAGACCTTTGGAAAAACTTCTACACTGAAAGGATCATCAAAGGCTGGAATAAGCTGTCCAAGGAAGTAGTTGAATTGCCATCCCTGGATGTGTTTAAAAGCTGTCTAGATATGGTGCTCAGGGACCTGGTTTAAGAGTGGACCTGGTAGAGTTAGCGGTTAGACTGGATGATCTTAAAGGTCTTTTCCAACCAAAACGATTCTATGATTCTATGGCAACTTATATCTGAATATGCAAAAGGAGCTTTTATTGTTGAAGCTACAAATAGATTATTATGCCATAAAATTGGATGGAGATTAGCCTTAGCTTCGATGAAATTTGAATCTGGCACTCAGTTTTACAACAACCAAATACTGGGTTTTAATAAGAGTTCAAATCCTAACATATAAAGTTCATAAATGCTCTAATTTAGATTAGAACTCTTACAGAAACTCAAAGATACAGACCTTATATAGTGATCTTGCTCCTTGAGATATTTATTTTCTAAAGAAATGAACTCTTAGTTAAAATGAGAAGGCAATAAAAGCACCCTTTCCTCTTGTCTTCTCACACTTAGGCTACATCAAATTCAAGAAAACTCTGGAGACATCTTACTTACTTGTTTGTTTTGAAATAATAATAAAAATTTAAGATCTAAAAGTTGTTTCATGGTGCTTTTACCTATGACTGAAGTGATTGCTTAGCTGTCTACATCTATAATACACATCATACCCTGATAAACAGAGACATATATTAGGAGGGAAAAATCTTATGCTGGATTTCCTTTAAGACTCTCTTTTCCACTTTTCAAGAGAATCATCTACTAGTATTACTGAGAACTTTTCTCCCCCATAATTTAAAGTGAAGTAAAGTATTTTAGTTCAAATGTTTGTATGTATTGCATCAAAGCAATCTTAAGTGAAAAAAAATAAACTTCAAATCCATTTACTGGAAAACAAATTTTAATTTGATAGGATTGATTTTTTTTTTTTAATTCTTACTATATTTTTTCTCTATTCATCTATTGTGAAAAAAAAAAATTAAAAGAGCAAAATACTGAACACAAAAATATCAATTCCCTCATATGTCTCTAACACAAAATGAAAGTAATTCTCAAAATCTTTACTAGATTCCAGCCTGTCAAAGTGAGGAACTAAGCTTGAACACTAAAATTCATGTTTGTTTGCCCCATTGAACTGTCAGCTCTGAAAGGTTTTGGCCAGTTCTCTATGAAATAAATCTGCAACAGAGGTGCTGTCCTTAATCAGGTGGAATGTGACCTATCAGTGCCAGTGGGCCTCAGAGGCAGCGATTGGTCTCTCGTTCTCTTTTATTAGCAGTATAGCCATAACCTTTGAATTGAAACATTTATTTCTTCTCAGACAGTTTTGCCAAAGCCTAAAATACTTTAGATAATTATAAAAACTTTACAGAAATGTTTCATTGAATAAAAGAATAAAAATCAAAACCCTGTTAGCATTTTTGAGTGACTTGTATTATTCCAGCTGTACAGCGTGCCAGCCCAAAAGTTGACTCTCTCCTAACACGCCTATACAGCTTGACAATGTGACTTCAAAAACTACCTTCTTAACATTCTCCTTTGAGACTGAAGTAGAAGCACTGAAATCACAAGGAATCACTTTCTCCCATTGCCTTAAAGTCTGGTGGCACCAGTGAGCTGGCACACCTCTAAATCACCAGTTTTTCTTTGATTTAAGGCAGCAGCGTTCCAGCTCCCTCCTTGCTGCCAGAGCTCACAACCCTGTACAGATTGGTGAAGGGGTAGTGGTAACTCTGCGGAGAGTTACCATCTGCAATTATATACCATCACAGAGGCAGTGTTTGTGTAGGAGAGGATCAATCTGCTCATGACCACCTCTTTTTATGCAACTGTCAGGCCATATCCAGGCTTGGAATAACCTTAGGATACAGAATGCTAATAATCAAAGTGTTAGAAGTCTCTCTCAAAAGTGAAGCTTTAAGCAAAACTGCATAAACAGTGAGATTCCAGTGATAAAGTGAGGTTTGTGTCTCTCAAGAAATAAATAAAACCACAGTCCCTTCCTCTGGTCAAGGAAACTTGGAAACTAGCTTCTGAAGAAACCAGATGGCTTCTTGCTAACTGATATGAATCAGTCCCTCCCTTAAGGTACAGACACGCTGACTCCATTCAATTTCTAATTAAATTTGAAAAAGAGGTAATCAGAATTTCTCTCCTTTGTTTTAAGTCACTTTCTGATTCAGTACATAGGAAAAGTGCTAATTTAAACCAAAATGATCACATTTAACCAGTCACTGACCCCTGAAGATGAGTGTGAGGAATATGATCACTCAATTCTGGTATAGGCCAAACTATGCATCAGGATATAAAAAATACTTGAACTAAGGAAGCTTCTTTTAAAGGAGGTCTTACATTTTCCAGAATTAATTTTATGTTTATTTTGTATGATTTGTGTCCATTTCAATAAGTACACAGAAGATGGATTTTATGTACAAATCTTACGTGGTGTTCAGCTTTCGAAGCGTACATATTGAGTACTGTATGAGATGCCAGAAGGCATCTGATGTGTTCTACATGCAATTAGTATATATGATGCAGGATCCATGGGAAACCCATGTGCTTCCGGTGAGGAACTCCAGGCCGGGTTGTATACCCTCAGATATCTCACACATCACTGGATACCTATGTTTAAACAACTAATTGTAGCGCTGAATTTTAAGAAATATAAATCTCTTCCCAATTAATATTTGTGGGGCCAGAACATTACATCCCGTTTGTGAAAGCTTTTTATTGTCAATAATCATTAGAAGAATATTGGAATTATGTTGGCTAAGTATCAGCAGTTAGGCAGCAACTAAAAATCAACTGTAAAATAAAAAACTAGAAGTACTACTAGAAACTGAGCCTAGTCTTTAGTCAGTATAGTCAAATACCCTGACCAAAGATAGATACCTCTTTGGAGCATGTGTTTGGACTAAAACGTTTATAAAGCAGCCTAAAAGATTGTGTCTAGTGCCATTGGAAAAATGTTTCAGACTTGTGCACCGCACTGAAAATATGACACAAGGGCTGTGTGAACAGCATGGGACTACACAGGATACTCTCTGGTGATTTCAAATGGCAATCTATGCTGAAGTATGAGCAATTGTATCAAGCCTTGCCTGTGTGGGGAAAAAACCAAAATCCAAACCTCTTCAAGAGGGTATTTGTCTCATCTACCTCAAACATATTTCATGAGATGAACTGTTCTTAGGAGGACCCACAGCCAGACCTTTGTAAGAATACCTGTCTTTGAGTAATTGTTGACACACTGTACCTGGAGTACTGTGAACTAAGAAAATCGCCTGGAAATGTATGAAGCTGTTACCTCATAAAGAGAACAATGGGAAGTGATTTAGAAAACACTTCATTCTTTATAAAAAAACAAAGGGTGCCAGATAAAGAGAAGATAAAATACCCACCATTTTTGTTTTGGACTGCTCCAACAGATCCATGTCCTTCTTAAAATACTTAGGGAAACTTTGAAGTAGCACAATGCAAAAGATATTTGAAAGTACCCTGTTTATCCCATAATTCCTACTTCTTTCAGAATTATTTTTGTGTGCATGTGTGTAAAGTATATTCTGGATAAGCTCATAGCTATGAATATGTTTAGAATACTTACTGTACCATACTAACTAGTGAAACACTTTCCGTATGAATACTTTTGAGTAACTAAGTATGTCATAAAAATAGTGAGTGAGCAGGATTTAGTTCTCTAAATAATATCTAGCATGATGTTGCCTCTGAGGGGTAGTGAAGAGAGCATACACCAAGATTATCTAGGGTACTGGTAAGTAGTCTTTTTTGTAAAGTGAGAAATAGGGGCTTCATCTGCTATTTGGCCTGTGAATTTGGCACAAAAGAATGTCTTACCTACCATCACAAAATGCAGGAATTATGGAGAAGGAGATATGAAGAATGTTGTCCACTTCACTTCTGTTGAGGCTGTATTGTTCTGTACGGATTAAAAAAAAAAAGTTTCATAGAGGTTACGGCATGAGAAGTATACAAGAGTTTTGTTATTTTCTTCTGACTGGAATGTTTATATTTTACAATATAGATCTGTCCTTAAAGCAGAACAATAATCTTTCAAATTTAAAAGAATTCAATGGTGACCACAAAGCTTGGAAAAGTCTCTTTTGCAAAATGTATAAATAAGACTTTGCCATATTGCAAAGCATACTCTGGATAAGCAATGTGCCTTGTGTGACACCTTGATTAATTTAAAGACCGACAGATCCTTTGCATTTACTGTATGGCAACAATTAATTATTAAATAACATGGATGTGTCTTCATATTCAGTGTGGAACCATGAGAGCCTTTCTAAGGAATCACATTCCCTTTTATTGCCTATTGAGTTAATTCTTTTTCTGGGCCTTTCTTCTAAGGACAGTTCCCACAAGCCCTTCCCTAGATTGTAAACAAAGCCTACCAAAGTCAATGGAAATATTCTTACTGATCTCAGTGGCTTTGTTTACAAAGGACATGCAGGGTGAAGTCCATCATTCATTGCTGTCAATACAGGGATATTTCTTTGAATACATATGTAGATTCAGATATTTTAAGGCCATTGGTCTGTGGTAAACTAACCTCATCTCTTTCACATATTAAAAGACACCTAATTTCATCAAGTCAAATTACATGTGCATCCAGCATAAAAAAATTCTTCATTTTCTTTATATTACATGTGTAAGGCTAGACAATTTATCTGCTTCTTTTTATTTTCCTTTTTTTTCTGATGAATCAGATCTTGTCTTAATGCTTATCAAGTCCTAAACTGCAGGATAATTAACTGAGTCAATATAGATCAGCCCTAAACTCTCAGCCTCTTTATTTTAGTGACACAGGAGTAAGACTCCCATATCAACCCCTTCTTAGCTCAACCTTGCATATCCACCCTCTCTTAGCTCAGCCTTGTCTCCTTGTGCAGCTGCTTAAAACAGAGTAGGCCTACTAATTTGTTAGAAAGTGGTTAAGAATTACTGCCACCCACAGGCTAGACCAATACACAGTGGACATCTTTCCCACATCCTTTGTGAAAACACGTTCTATGGACTTGAATGTTCAGGAGAACATTTTCATTGATCTCAAAAGAAGTAAAAATACGAAATAAAAAAAAAATCAGCAATTACGTTTAGAAGTATATATGTATCTGTAAGTGTGTGGATTCATGTGTGTGTGTGCCTTTTGCAGGATCAGAACCCATGAATGATTTACTAGACCTGAAGTATGTTGTTCCAAAATCTTACAAATTTAAGGAAACTCCATCTTTCTTGAAAGAGGAGCTCTAAGTAATTTCTTACACAAACAAACTAATCAGATTAGTCAATCAATGAATTTATTTTAAATGTGATAAAACACAGAATCACATAGAAGGAGTAGGAGTTGGATGACAAAGCACTCTATTGAAATAAACAGGCTTCAATAATTATGCTGATAGTTGTGTTAGTTATCAAATCCATTTCATTTTACTTTTGCAGGTGTAATATCCTTTGGAACGTGAGTCATTGTAATGTGGGAAGGCCAGCCATCAAGTCCCACTCATTCCAGAAAATATTTAGCTACCAATCAAATCACATCTCATTCATTTTATCTTGTACTGTTAATGGTATTGTTCCAAATGAGTTCAAGGGGTATTTAAAAAAAAAAAAAAAAAGAAAAGAGGGAGATGAAGCCGAGTTCATCAGCTTTCCTCTCTGTTTTGCCCTTTTGTCTGTGCAACATTTCCTGAGAGCATGAACAGCAACAGCTGCAAAGTAAATGTGCCTATATATATATACCAGGCAGTGGGCATTGTCTATAAACTGTTAGGATCCCAGAAAGATCTCTTCTACCTCTTTGATCCTTACAGGAAAATCAAGAAGCATTCATCTGTCAGAGGATACCTGTAACCAGCCAAGCTTCCTCATGAAACATTATGGATGTAGTCCATATTTCCACAGTACACGTTAGCATGACCAACAATTTCCAAGAAAAATGGTGGTTGCAAAACGAGCCAAAGAAATGTTTAAAACTAGCCAGCATTTACTGCAGCTACAAGAAAAATCTACCAGCAGGAAAATACCAGAAAAAGTCGCAATGAGGCAAAGCAATTAGAAAAAAGTCTGGTTTAGAAAAACTGCACATAGTTTCATAGATTTGGGGAAGAAAAAAACTGGTTTTGGAGAGGATAATCTTTTATAAATTCTGTGTTTTCTTGGTAAAATTTAAACAATAATTTGAGGAGTTTTTACTGTCATTATTTTGTAGTTGAAGGAAATGGCCTGATAGACTTGAAACGAATTTGCCATCTCAGCTTTCCATACTTTTTTTTCCTATTTATTTTTTTAACCACTTAAAAAGACAAATGAGAGAGAAGCAATAATGAAAGGAGACATAATGCTTGGTAAGGACAGTCCCTGGAGAGGGAATAATTTGCTGAGACGCCCCTAATAAAGTATGTGAAAGGTAGAGAAAAAAATATTTTCAGCGGTAAGGAAAGTGGGATATTATCTATAGGAAATAGTATGTTTTAGAAGGAGATGCATGATCTTGAGTGTAGATGCCCAGGTGCTGGGGGCCTGCAAGGTCAGCTCTGTGAGGAGGTGGCCAGGGCTGCCTCAGGCTAAACACAATCGGTTCCAACCAACCAACTCCCCACAGGACATGTCTGGGACCCTCGGGCAAGATGGTCCACCTCAGGGAAAACACATTTAAGAAAGTTTTTGAGTATTTTATTGTATTCTATTTTTGACTGGGAATAAATTAAATTAATGTTCCCCGTGTTGAGTTTGTTTTGCCTATGATAGCAATTGATAAGTGATGTCTCTACCTTTATCTCAACTCATGAGCTCAACCCATGAGCTCTTCCACCTTATTTTCTCCTCCAGTCCTATTCTGAAGAAGCAAAAGAAGGTCTGGGTAGGCAGATGGCAGACAGACAAGGTCAACCCACCACATTTTACAAACTTGTCTTCACTTCAAATAAGGTTCAGAACATTATTTTCCCAGCACCTCCAGGTGACCAACTACAGAAATAAAAGAACACCAACAACCAAGTAACAAAAAAATAAAAAAAAAGGGCAGTAAAAAAGAACCCCTCACCAAACTTTTAAAGGCCTAACTATGAAAAAATATCTTTGGAGACAGCTTGCCAAGTATTAATATATCACTGATAAAAACATTGATCAATGAACTAATCCAGGAAGTAATGAAGTTATTTCAAGGCAAGTAACTGTTACCCCACTGATTTAACATTTGAAGCACGGAATGATTAAAACTCTGTCAAACAATTGGTATAGCAGAAAGATAGATGGGATTAATCTCACTTAACTGCAGCCATCTTAATGTTACCTGTTAATACAAGGGACTTGGGCCACTCTGATTCTACATGAAAGAAGACATTTCCAAAAGGCGGCTCAGTTCATCCTGAAATGAGTTTCTAACAGGAGGAGAGATCTGACAGAGGGTCTTGTATAATTTAACCTACTTTTTTATACAGGAGAAAAAGGAAACCATCCATTATACTGCACCAACTCAAATTGTTTTGTTTTTTTTTTCCTTTGTATCTTCATATTCAAATTCTCTGTGGTATGTTTCCTTATAGACTTTTCTCATTCTGAATTGTGTCAATATTTTTCTCCTTTTTTATACATTATGTCATTACGTTTAGGTTTGGCTTACTGTTGAATTAATCTGAAATCAGTTAAATTAATCTGAAATTTATTTGAGATTCAAGCGTACATTCAAAAATGTTAAATATAGTATTTACTATATACTTATTTACATGTGATCTTCGGGGCCAAGCTCCATTATACTCAAGAATACTTACTACCTGAAATAATCTGATATGAAATAATCTGATATGTAGGCCCTTTGTTGAACGAGGTGGGTACCCTGGAGACAGAGGACAGAAAGAAGGCAGAGTTGCTGAATGCTTTCTTTACCTCTGTCTACATTGTTGGAGACTGTCCTCAGGAACCTCAGTCCCCTGAGGCCCCAGAGGAAGACAAGATAAAGGAGGAGTTTGCCCTGATTGATGAGGAGTGGGCTAAGGATCAATTTGAACACTTAAACACCCATAAATCCATGGGCCCTGATGGGATGCACCCACGGGTGCTGAGGGAGCTGGCAGGAGTCATTGCTAGGCCACTCTCTATCATCTTTGGTAAGTCGTGGGGAACAGGTGAGGTGCCTGAAGACTGGAG
The DNA here is from genome assembly GCA_020746105.1 of Trogon surrucura. Lineage (NCBI taxonomy): Eukaryota > Metazoa > Chordata > Aves > Trogoniformes > Trogonidae > Trogon > Trogon surrucura. Next base: position 45,163,473 of record CM036617.1, read on the forward strand.
GAAGGTGAATGTCACTCCAGTCTATAAGAAGGGCAGGAAGGATGACCCGGGTAACTACAGACCGGTCAGCCTCACCTCCATCCCTGGAAAGGTGATGGAGCATCTTATCCTTGAAAGTCTCTGGCATATCAAGGATAAGAAGGTTAATAGGAGCAGTCAGCATGGCTTTGCCAAGGGGAAGTCATGTTTGACCAACCTGATAGCCTTTTATGAAGACATAACCAGGTGGATGGATGGTGGCCGTGCAGTGGATGTGGTCTATCTGGACATCAGCAAGGCCTTTGACACCATCTCCCACAGCATCCTCATATATAAACTGAGAAAATGTGGTCTGGATGACCAAGTAGTGAGGTGCATCACTAATTGGTTGAAGGGAAGAAGTCAGAGAGTTGTAGTCAATGGAGCAGAGCCTAGTTGGAGGCCTGTGTCTGGTGGAGTCCCTCAGGGGTCAGTGCTCGGGCTGGTGCATTTCAATATATTTATCACTGACCTGGACGAGGGATTAGAGAATGTTGTCAGTAAGTTTGATGATAACACAAAACTGGGAGGAGTGGTTGACACACCAGAAGGCTGTGCAGCCATTCAGAGAGACCTGGACAGGCTAGAGGGCTGGGTGGGGAGAAATCTTATGAACTTCAACAAGGACAAGTGTAGAATTTTGCACCTGGGAAAGAATAACCCCATGTGTAAATATAGGTTGGGGACTGACCTGCTAGAGAGAAGAGTAAGAGAAAGGGACCTGGGGGTTCTAGTGAACAGCAGGATGACCATGAGCCAGCAATGTGCCCTCGTGGCCAAGAAGGCCAATGGCATCCTGGAGTGTATTAGAAGGAGAGTAGCAAGTAGGTCAAGAGAGGTCCTCCTGTCCCTCTACTCTGCCCTGGTGAGGTCGCATCTGGAATATTGTGTCCAGTTCTGGGACCCTCAGTTCAGGAGGAACAGGGAACTGCTTGAGAGAGTCCAGCGCAGAGCCACAAAGATGATGAAGGGAGTGGAACATCTCCCTTATGAGGAAAGGCTGAAGGAGCTGGGTCTCTTTAGCTTGGAGGAGGCTGAGGGGTGACCTCATAAATGTCTATAAATATGTCAAGGTGGAGTGTCAGGAGGACGGAACCAGGCTCTTTTCAGCAGCGTCCACTGACAGGACAAGGGGCAATGGATGGAAGCTGGAACATAGGAGGTTCCATGAAAATATTAGAAAAAACGTTTTCACTGTGAAGGTGACAGAGCACTGGAACAGGCTTCCCAGGGAGGTTGTGGAATCTCCTTCTCTTGAGACATTCAAAACCTGCCTGGATGCGGTCCTGTGCGCTCTGCTGTAGGTGGTCCTGCTCTGGCGGGGGGGTTGGACTAGATGATCTTTGAGGTCCCTTCCAATCTCTAACATTCCGTGATTCTCTGATTCTGTGTTTGAATATATGAAGTCTTCTGGGACAAGCAGTTGTGACACGGAATGTACTGGAAGTTAATACCCTTCTGAAGCTAAAGGCCAAATGTGACACCTTGACTGTTATTTCAGATGCTATTACATATGTATGCTTAGGCAAACAGACAGAGTTTCTTGATGGAAAGTAGATACCTGTTCTGTAAATCCCCAGATTTAGGTGCTATAATATGATCATAGAATCATAGAATGGCCTGGGCTGGAAGGGACCTTAGAGATCGTTTTAATCCAACCTCCCTGTCATGGGCAGGGATGCCACCTCTCGACTAGGTCAGGCAACACGTGAGAACCGAATGGGAATGGAACCAGCGACCTTTGGTGTTTCAAGCATCACGCTCAACCCACTGAGCTAAACCGACCCGCACAATGATGCTTTTAAAAAAAAAAATCTTACTCCCACATGTCACATTGTCCATTCTTCTTCAAAATATGCCAGAGAAAAATGTAACAGTAGCATGCTTAATAATGCTGAAATGAATGTTGTTTCAATTATGTAGAGTAGCCTTACTTTAAATTGCTTGTAAAAATAAGATTTTGGGTCTGATAGGAATATCTGGTTACAGCCCAAATGTAAATAAAACAAGTGGTCCAGAATCCAAACACATAAAAAATCATCATAATGTTAAGGTGACCAGAAAAAATCCACATATTTAGGTTTAACCAACATATTTTTCCTTTCTCAAGAAAGTAGTCTTCTTGAGGAGTAAGAAGCAGTGAATGCCACAATTTTGAACTGTTGACATGATCCCATGTTACGTTTTCATACGTGAAAAATGGTCTAGGTACTTACCTAGTTGGTAAAGTACTGACAAAGTGTTAATTAGAGGATCACAATAATTTCAGAAAATGAAGGAGAGAGAAAAATGAGAAGAGAGTGGCCTAGGTCTATCTCGTATTTCTATTATTGATTTTGACAGTTAGAAAGCACATATTCTTAATGAGTTTTCCCCTTAAATGATACCAAGTTGCAGAGGAAAGGGATGCAAGAACATTTTGGGATTCAAATGCAAAAATACTTTTGGAAATTAGATAAACCGTCTTCAGGAAAATTATGCAATTGAGTAAGTACAAATGCAAAGTACTCAGACGAAAATTACTACACATAAAAAAAATGTGGAAGTATTGCTAGGTGTTACTTCAGTAGAAAAAATCTGGAAGCAACGTGAATATAAATCTGAATATAAACATGAATATAAATCTGGAAGCAACATGAATATAAAGCTAAATGAGACAACAAAGGATTCCATGAACACTCAGTACACAGGTGTGATTGAGAGTAAAACAGCTACCCATCCACATTGCTTGTCTGCGTATGTTCCTCACAAAGTTTTGGAGACGTATTTGCAGGTCCCCAAGGGCTCGCTGTCTTTCCAGCATGGATTTACTGGCAGTGTCATAGAATCACAGAATCACTGAATTTTAGGGGCTGGAAGGGGGCTCAGAAGATCATGTAGTCCAACTCCCTGCCAGAGCAGGATCATCTAGTGTAGGTCAGTACAAACTGGGAGGGGAGAATTCTCTACTTCTAACTGTCTCATTTGTTCTGGTGGGAGGCAACAGGGTCTGAAAGAAGTTGATGCCTCTCTCCTCAGACACTCTTAAGTTTTTAACAGAAAGTTCAGACATAATCTGCCACATAAACTGCTCTCAGGGACACTCTCTCAGCTACGATGATGATTCAGCTAGATAAGTCAATTTTATGTTTCTGAACAAAGTTTGTCTTTGTAGTTAATTTTGTGACTATAAGAGTGTGGCTATTGCCTCAAGCGTAATGTATTTCAGAAACTCTCAATAATGACTTTGGTTACATTTCCAAAAAACATAAACTAAATAAAAATAAAATACTATGGTAATGCAGGAGTACATGCAACTCTAAGTCTACTTGCTTCCTGATTTATAGTTTCCCGGGACTTCTTCATTCCTGAAAATTCAATCTATTCAAACTTGTCTCACATTTAATTTTTGTGTAGCTGATCAGCTGTCATTTTGCATGGTTATTTTATGACCATCATTTGATGTCTACATCTATGTATGTTTAGCTGGTAAATACCTGTTATGTTTCAACTTCAGTTTTCTGCTTTTTGTATGTGAGGACATATTCATTATCAAAGAAAAACAAAACAACAGAGAGTCTTGTTATGTATGTGCACATCAGATGTGTGTAATTTTCCATAACCATAAATAAGAGCTTGGATAACCTTGATCTTCTGTTCTGTCATATTGTTTTTAAACTGATGTAACACCATTGACATCAATGGGCTTACCCCAGTATGAAATTGGTGTAATGGAGTGGAAAATCATTGCCGAAATCTCTAAGGGGATATTCAAAGTTCCCTTTACTGTAAGCTGTGTATTAGACTGGAAGATCCATAGTTTGTATTTCCCTGTTCTGATGTGTATATCAAATGATGAAGAACTGCAAAACACTCCAAATGGGAAGCTATTCATAACCTTTCTTAATTAAACATGAAATATTTCATTTTAAAATTGTCGGTTTTACTGTATGTTTAAGTATCTACTCAATGTCACAATTAATTTTAACTTTGGAGGAAAATTTGATGTGCAGCAATGTGATTTGATGCTAGACTCTACAAGAGTCAACATAATTTGCTGAAATTTAAACAAAAGGAGTTGGTTTGTCTTTTACAAATAAATGATATATGGAAAAGGAGCTGCATTTGTGCTCATCTTTTATAAAGATCCTTAGCAGATGAGATAAAGATTTCATAAGCCTGAATGTTCATATAAGTATCAGTCATAGTTAACTCCTAAATTGGTAACTGTGCAGGTCTTTGTATTTCCAAATAATTTTCCTAGGAGAAGTCAGACTAAAATATCTTGATTTTCTTTCCCTAATTACAAGATCAACGTGAATATCAAGTGGAAAATAAGGATATTATCTATGTGTTCAGTTTCATCCTTCATTTCCTATGAATTTCTGTTACAAGATGGTGAAAATATGAACCACAAACCACTTTTTTCTTTTTTTTTTTTAAAGCTGAGTGACACACATGGCTTCATTTTTCTTTCATCTCTGATTCTAGCTTTCAAAGCAAAAATTATAATTGAGCAGAATTGTATTGGTGGGAAGTGTTGATAACAGTGTGGTTTTGACCACCTTGCAAAATTTTATTACAGTTAGGAAGAGCTTTGTCAAATCAGTTGTATATAATTTATTTTATTCTACCATATTGAAAAGAGTCAAGATCCTGTTTTTTTGGCTATCAGTGAATAAAACATTTCCTGAATATTGTAACTTCCTTAAGAAGGCAAACTTTTTTTTTCCTATTTTTTTCCTGTCAGCATTCATTCTCACACAGAAAGTAGTTTATAGTCTTCATCATTTTAATTTAAAAATTATTCACTCTTTCTCATACACTCTAATTTTGAACTATTGGTGAGAAAATACTCTTCAGCAAAATATTTAGTTAAAACGGAAACAATGACAAGCAAAAAAACCTGTTTGATTTCCTTTTGTAAAACATCATATAGAAACATGAATCTGAAAGTACTCCACAGACAGCAGTAGTGGGTTTGTGGATTTTTTTCACTTGACATTGAGTGCTTTGCATGTCCTAAGCATGTAAAGTTTAAATCCCAGTCTTCTGTGCCTTTTCATGTCATTCTTCAGAACTATTCATTCATTCATAGTCACACTTTTATATTTGTTTCATGGGGGGAGTGAGGATATAATGGACAAGACAGCAGAGACTGGTCCTAACAAGGTCCCAATCCGCTTTCATAGTATCAGAAATGACTCTGAGGAAAAATTGCTGGTGGAACTCTGCAGAGAATTATGAAGTTATTTAGTCTTTGCCAGTCATTCACACTATTGTATCTCTGTTGACTTTGAGTTCAGATAGTATTTATGGCTGACAGCAAAACTGGTGTTTTCTATTCTTCCAGCTTGCTTCCAGAGTAACCCAAAGTCAGATTTCAATAGAGATTGTGATCCTCTGTACGAATTACATTGATCTGGGACCATCCTGTTCCTAATCGTCTGTGCATCTGAAAACCTCAGTAATTTCAGCTGGCATGTTACCTAGAGATTTAGGCCTGGGCCCTAATTAACTATTTCAATTTAGGTTTTGTACCTGATTTTGATTAAGAATATCTGGAATAGAAAGGTTTGTTTTCTCCAGATACATTTTTTTTTTATCTTCACATTCTTTGAATTTAATTCGTTTCCTCATTAATCTTTATTTAATGACCATTTTCTTTTATCAATAGCTACAGAATATCTTTATTAAATTAAAATGACATTTGTAATAGTTTCTCATTCCTTACTTTTTGTTACTCTCATGAGTGTAAACATCAGTCATAAAAATGTATATATATTGAAACAGTTTTCCTCTGGGTTTATAAAACTATGGTAATTGTTGTCAACTACATTTTGACCCAAGTAGGATGAAGATTTTGAAGTGATGCTTGAATATTTGCTAATACTATGTGTGTATAGCTCTTAGAACATCAATGTTTATTTGTTCTGCTAGCAGGATTCTTTCTTTTTTTTTGTTCATTTCAATTTGTTTTGATTAATCTGACAAAACTATCCTGAACACTGCTCTGCCGCTTGGTTAAGACAAACCAGTGCTGTTCTGAATCGTTGCAGTGGAAAAGAGCAGTGAAAGAATGTCTCCAGATATTTCTCAATGAATTTTAGTCTGTGTGTGCTAGCCCAACCCTAGATACGTCTGAGCCTTAAATATACAAGCCCTTCTCATTTGGGCTGTGTTTGACTGGAAATTTTTATCAGTTTCTTCTCACTACCCACTAGCTGGCAGTCATCCTGCAGCTTTTCAGTCCCTGGCATTGTTCATGTGAGTGTTCCTTTGCATAACGCGGGCAAAACAAGTTGTATTGGTGAAAATTTCTTAATTAAACAGTTCAAGATAGCCTGCAACAGACCAGAAAGTGCTTTCACATAGTCCTGCTGGCAAGCTTGTGTGGAACTGCCCCTATCAAAGACAGGTGATGTGCAGCTGGGATGTAATTATTTTTCCACGCCTCTGCTGAGTTTCACAATGGTCAAACCTTGTTTTGATATTAGTAACCTTCCTGAGTTATCCTAATCTTAATTAACATAATTCTAGAATTCCCCATCAGCTGTATTATACTGTATGAGGACTAATTGAGTTCAACTGGACTATTTATAAACACAGATATCTACTTATGTAGATGAGTAAGGGCTGGCACAACTGAGCTCTAACAGATGTCTAAATTTCAAGATGCTGGGCTTAGTTTTTGTCTCACATTGGAATGTCACTGAAATTGGTACAACTGGAAATAAATTTGACCACCTTGTCACAGGGTATTTAGCAAAATGTTCTTTTTTTTCTTTGCTATGATGTTGATCATGGAGTTTGTTTGTTTGTTTTTTTTTTTAACAGAATGATTGGATCTTTATTTTACAGATGTATGAATATTAAGTTGCAAATAAAGGCTTTATTTAAAAAGAAAAAATATTGCTACCTTTTGAAGCTGTCATTAGCTGATCATAAATGAATACTAAAGGAGTTGATCCAATCATGTATCTTTAGAGGACTCTGTGATATAAAAATATGTCATAAGGAGAAAAAAAACCTAACAACTGACAGAGGTCATGGTTACATAAAAAAGAATTGAAAAATGGAAGAATATAAGAAAGAAAGAGCCACATGCAATCATGGAGGAGACAGATACATCAGTGCAAAGTTGTCACAGTTCAGCTCAGGATCAAGTTGGCTGCAGGAATCATCATAAATATCTGACATGTTGAGGTTAAAGAAAGTATCTGAGCATTGCAATGACTTGGTAATAGAATCAGGTTTGAGTGTACAGATTTGCTGAAGACTTAAAACTCCTGGGCTTTTTTAATTAATTGAAAGTTATTAACAGTGTACTTTTTTTTGTTTTCTGATTTACTCTAGAGGGGATAGGGCTTTAAAATTATTTCATACATAATTTGATTTCGTTAGAGAATTTGGAAAGGATGGCTAATTTTAAGGAGGAGTTTGATTCAATATTGTGACTTAATATCATAATACAACATCTAGCATTTAGAGATCAAAATTATCTTGGAAGATACAAAGGTAATAAATTTTACTTTTGGAAATTCTTAATCTAGAAACCTATAAATGTTTTTGCAGTATGATGGTAATTCAAAAATACATTAAAAAAAATGAATAAAGCAACTGAAAATATTTCCGCTGCAAATGGAAGATAGTGTTGTCAGTACACAATACAGGCTAATGTATATTACAGCTCTGTATTTCTCTGAGATTCTAAGTTCTCACAATGGGAAGAAATGTATCAGCTCATATTGAAAGGGATTGTCTTATTGTTTCTGCTGATTTGTAAAGTCCAAAAATTCTTTAAGGTTATAAATGTCTTTATTAAAATTACAATTTCAACCTAATTTATTTTAACAAGAATTGTAATGTATTCTGCCCTTTGATCTCTAAACTTGAAACGCTGCCTGTTGTTCCATTATTCCACCATCCATTTGCAGATAACAATACATCAGAACCTTTTTCTTACTGCAGAAACAATGCCCTTTATTTGAGAAAGGACATTGTTTTGACAGATAAAGTAGGCATTTGATAAATTGGAACAGGTTCTGAATTATTTTGAGGGGAATGTGTGCTACATCTGTCTGCTGATTTTCCACTGAAGCAGTGCTTAACTTTCTTGCCTGTCTGTGATTTATTGAGCTGCAGAAAAGGTTAGGAAAATTTCATGGCTCTTCTCTTATAATTTGTAAGTGAATCAAAAAGCATTTGTTACTGTTTATGATGCTCAAAAGACAGAATTACCCCGAAACATTTATCCACAACAAAGACTGTTGTGACAACCACAACAAAGGTAAACACAATAATGATCTTCTAAATTATTAATAATACAAGTACAACACAGAAGACAAATTCAGTCATTGAGATGCATGGAATGGTAAAAAAGTTTTGAGTGTCTATTTAGACACATTTCAAACAGTAAATTATTATACAAATGATCACTATTAAGGAAATAATTACAAGGAGTCTTATTATGTATGTGTTTCCAAAATACTTTTACAGTTTAATTATATTTATCAAGAACTTCTCATGAACTAATGTAAAATCCTGGCCACAATGAAGTCAAAAAGTTTGCATTACTTGACATTCCGATCTGAATTTAATTACTGCAACAGAGAATATTTTTTTTTTTTTTTGGTATTTAAGACTTTCTTGGGAATCTCCCCTCTATACAGAAAGGACATTATATACATCTTCATTAACTTACGGCATTTCAAGCAACCTCTATATTTAGGTAACCAAATCGAACTGTAAGGTTGAAATCCAGCTTCAGACTCTTGATCCTAAAATGTGAGTGTTTCAATGTAGGTGTTCACCTGTAAACCAAGTTTTTTAACTCTCACTACAGTTAACAGAGAGTTTATTAATACATCCAGTGTAATCTGGTGACCACTGTAAACTAAGGAGATTCAGGGGGTCCATGTAGTCATTTGAATATTGCTGTCTGGTAATATTTATAATTTTTTTTTTTAGAACAAGAGAAATATACCTATTAGACAACAGAATAAAAAAAAAAAATCCACACTATTCTGAGCAGCAGCCTCAGGCCAGGTGGAATAACACAGGATATTTGACATGACATTGTGTACATGCCCTGTCAGTTCTGTAGATATGCCTTTGACAATTCCATGGTTTGTAAGCGGTATGAGACACCTCTGCAGAGTGTGCAGTTGAGTGAAGCACCATTAACTGCTCTGAAAAATAATCAAGGTGAGTGTCAGTTGACTAAACATAGATATCCAGTAACATTTGAGATTCCCATTATCCTGTCTGGCATCCAGCTCCTGCTTCAGAGGAACATGCATCTCCCATAGGTCCTTTTTCATCTCTACCCTTCTTATATAGACGTATTATTTCCTTAGAGCACTAGGAACCTGGCTGAGCAACCAAATTCAACTCCTAGATTTCCTCTGTAGATAAAAATGTGTGCCTCTCAAGGGATAACTCATACCGCACAGCTAAGCACTTATTATAGGATGGGATTAGTAAAGCTTTGGAGTACAGAGGACATCTACATGACTATCATGCTAATTATCTACCTTCCTGATGATTGAAGCTGGATGAAATTACTAGTTTTGTCATTTTATTTGTATGAAAAATATTGTTTTCTATTTTTTTCTATTTTTCTCTCCTTTTCTCCTTTTCTCATTCTCCTTTTATTAGATGATGCACAACCACATTATAACCAACATTAGACATATACAGAAGTACGCAACAGTACATAAAATGTCTCTGCAGTCTTCAAAAAGAATGTCCCCTTTTATTGCCTTTTATCCATTCATTCACTGAAACACAGCTACTGCACACGGTGCTTCTTTTGACATTTAACCCTCAAAAGTTAAACCTGTTTGTTTGCATTCTTCTATAATTTTTCTGCTCTTGATGCAACTGCCATGCTGCATATATTTAAAAATTCTTCTCATCATTATCTTGATGATACTAGGTTTACTTTGATGAAACTATATATCCAACTTGTCGAATTATTCATTATTCAGAGTTTCCAGAATTTTCCTATTACATAAAACAAATGGGTTTTCTAAGTTCTCTGATGAAGGCTGGGACAGACATTTGTTTAAGCCAATGTTCGTTTTACTAACTTTGCTTAAAATAGATAGTGTAAGCAATTTTTAATTGCTGTCTCTATAGTCAGTGGAAACAGAACAGTACTTCTAAAGAATGACTTATACCAGACTGAGACTTAAGACACCAGACATATCAGTCCCTGCAAATGCCTGCCATTAGGACAATCTCAGAATTACTAGTTGCTTATTTTTCTTTTAACATGAACAAAGAACTTCCAGGTATCTCATCAATTTCACATTTGTGGGCCATTTTACTGATTTCCAACTCAAATGTTTTGTCTTGGGCTTTGTATTCAGTCTGGTTTTTATCTCAGTCTTTTAGTAAGAAGTTGGAAAAATGAAAAAGATGGCATCAGCTAATCTTTACCATTGCTCACTGGCAGTCCTGCAAGTTCTCTAAGGAAGTTACACATTTTAATACTGAAAATGTATACTGGCATTTTGTCCTCATCTTGTACCGTAAGATGTGTCATAAGATAAGTACGTGAGGCAGTGCAACTTTTGAGCAACTCTTTGCGTGCATATTTAAGTTGATGAAGTTTGTGCGATAAAGTTAGGTCTTGTAAGTTCAATGGGAAGATTTCTGTTCCCAATTCGCATCACTACTGTAATTTTCTCTTTCAGAAGGAATAATACATGAGACACACTGTTGTATTAAACTTCCCACTGTGTGTTTTTGTTTGTTTTGCTGCAGGAACGGCAAATACAGTCATATCTTATACAAGGAAAGCATATGTAGAATTGTGTTCAGTGTTGAATGTAAATTCAACAGTTATTATCCATCTAGGATTTAGTTTTGCTACCAGTTTGTTTTCCCATTTGAGAATGATTGAGAACAACTGGAAAAGTGATGCGACGTACCTCACAGGTTTAAGATATACAGTTACATTGTAAATGCTTTATTCCATTTTCATTATAAATTATTTATTTATTGCCTGACGTAAAAAATCAAGTGTATTCAGTTGTTACCAATGATCACAGCTGCTATGGAACAGATAAGACACATTGGCAAACCACACTCCACAGAAACAGGAAAATATTTCTAAAGTTTCTTGACATCTAGCTGTCCCCAAGCAAAAACAAGCAGCACGCTCAGTTCTAAGAAAGTGCAATATGACTAAATCTCCTTCAAATTTTTTTTTAATTTCTTTTCTTCCAGTTCTATAACTTAAAGTCATCCTTTTTATTTTTCTTTTTATCTTTCTTTTTCTCTTTTTTTTTTTTACTTTTATTGTTCAAGAATACCCAAAGGCATATTGGTCAATATGTAGAATATGAGAATGAGAGTTGTACTGATGATGACAAAAAAGGAAAAAGGAATTGGTAAGTGAAAGACGTACAAATATTGTTACCCATAACAGAAATGTGCAAAAGAAGACTCTTTGAATTTCAGGTGAGGAATACAATTTAATGTTAATAAAAGTTAAAAAAAAAAAAAAGAATGGAAATAAACAACAGCAAAGGACTTTGTATTTGGTTTACGTGACAAGGTTTTGGTAGCTGGAGGGCTGAAAGGGCGGCTTCTGTGAGATCAGGAGCTACCTCCATCTGAGACAGGGGCAGCTTCAGCTGACTCCAAAATGGTCCCACCACTGCCCAAAACTGAGCCATTCAGCAACGCTTATGATTCTCTAAGGTAACATATTTAGGGAAGGGTAAAAAATGCTGCACAGCAGCTGTGAGTGTGAGGAGTGAGAAAATGTGGGAGAAATGGTCCTGAAGACACCAAGGAGATAGAAGAAAGAGTGGGATGAGCTGCTCCAGGCACCAGAGCTCAGATTCACTTGCAGCCCATGGAGGACCATGTCAGAGCAAGTATCCCCACCGAAGCCCACAGAAGACCCCATCCTGGTGTGAAAATGAGCACGTGGATGTGCTCTGAAGGAAGCTGCAACCTGGAAAGTGATAGAGTGTCTTGATGGGCATCTGACAGCCAGTCAATGTTAACCCACCACAGACTTTCAAATCAGAAGGAAAGTTTTTTTTCTTGAATAATCATCCAAACATATTGTCAAGATTTTCTACAGGTGTGGCTACAATTATCAAGAGAAACATTTACTGTGTGTTCTGAAGCTCAGACAGATAAATTATGGAAAGAAAAACCCCTCAAACCCCCAAAAAACCTGTATTGTGCTCCAGGGATATATTGAGATAGAATGCTTACAATAGCTACAGTAATATGTTGTGTACAAATTTATTTAAAGTATATTCTGGGTGGTAGGTTTCCAACTCATGTTGTATTTTTAAGGTTTTGAGGTGATAACCATAAAAAAAAATAAAATATAAGAGAAAGAGTAATGCGTTCTCAAGCAAATATAATCCCTATTCTGGATCAAGTTCTGTGCACAAATGTGGTTAAGAAATGTTCTTCATTCAGACTTTAAGGGACATATTCCTCCCATTACTTCTGTTTGACAGACAACAAAGTTACTGAACCTTTTGAAGGGTACTGGAATACGGGGATTTCCAAATAATTACATTCCATTGAAATTCAACAAAATGTTCAGAGCAATGAACTTCAAACATATAAATAAAGTCCTTAAATTCTAGGTATCCAAAACTAAGAACTTGGGGAAAAATCACTATGTTAATCACAAGGTATTTACTAAGTATTTACAACCCTCTATCTACCAATTAAGAAATAGAGATTCTGAAAAAAATAATTTGATTGAAGACTTAAAATATTTCTTTCAAAAAGCTAAAGACAAACATTTAATTTTTTTTTTTTCAGTTTAATTTTCCTCTTTTTTTTTATTCACCCTAACTGCAGCTGTTAGCCGAATTTTGTTTGAATTTGCAAATTTTTTTTTGGCTGATACAATTTTTATTTGGAGTGGAAAGTGGAACAAACCGCCCACAGTTACCATTACATTGTGTTAAAACCAAACCAAACTAAAACACATCCTTTAATAAGGAACTTAAAGGCCATCTGGCCATTACTCATTGTCCATGGCAGTTCTTCCTTCCTGGAGAAGACGGCTCTCCTCAGTCTTCCCCTGTTATCACATGGTGTTCACCTCACAGGAGACAACTCTCTGCCTCCACATGAGTCCATCCCACTCTGGGTCGCAGGTAGCTTCAGACGTGTCCTCCGCTACTGCTCTCTCTCTCTTCCCTTCCTGGCATGGGGTTCTCCATGTACAGCTGCATCCTGGATATTCTCACCACTGTCAATCCCCTCAATTTTCAGGCACTCATCTCCCTCACCACTGGGGTCCAGTGAAATGCTCTCCTCCAGCGCGTTTCTCCCCCACATCCCTCACCAACTGCATTCCTTTGCTCTCCCAAACAGAAGAAACTCCCCAACACAAAGACAGGACAGATAAAAAGAGATAATAAAAAAAAAGAAGGTAGTCCAGTAGGTTCACCTCTTAAATAGATTGATCACAGAGGTTCTCATTGGCTGGGCTCTGGTCAAAGGCAGATCTGACTCTTACCTGAGGTTTGGGGAGGTTCTGGCAGTTTTGCAAGTCAGCCTCCACAGCCCTCCCCCTGCTACCAAACCCCCCACTAGACTCAAACCCATGACAAACCCCCAAAAAGCTACACAGGAAAACAACCACAAAAAAAAAATCACAAAAAAAACCCTCATACCTGACTTCTATTCTTAACCTATCCTAATTCACAGTCTCATACACCGACATAATGCATGTAGTAGTAAAATTAATTTTGAAAATATGAATGATATTTCACTAAAATAGAGTTGTGGGTGGCTAAGACACAGGTGCCCTTTTCTTCTGTTTGCAGATTTTCTTCCTAACACCTGCTCAGACTGGCTGCTCATATTGCTCTGCACTGCTCATCCAAATGGGTACTGAAACAGTGAAGGTTAGATCTTGTTTTTACTTTCAGTGACCTCTGTGCTTAATCTACAACCAAGTGGTATCAAAGTGACTTATTGCTTACTCCTTATTCCTCCTTGTGTTTTAGCAAACATCCAGGGAAGGTTGCTGAATGAATAATAAGACTTATGTTCAGAGGCAAGGGGATATTCAGAAGGAAACAAGTGACTGTAGAGCTGGTAATGTGATGTTATGGCTAGGACTGGAATGGCATTTTCATTCTAAGCAACATTTTTCAAATGCTTTTCATCTCACTACCTGTCAGGAGGATATTTCTTATGCTTGTTCTCCACCACAAGATAGTATTCTGGAAAGACTGGCAAAATTCCATTGAGTTTTATTTGAGAATTTAATACTGAAAATGTATTTTTACTAGCTAGGAAATTATTTAGTCTTCTCTCAATCTCATGTAATTCAGAATATTTTACTTAGAATACCATAAGGACTGGTTGTACAAAACCAGTCAACTCTTAATAGGGTTGTTATTTGTAGAAGTACGCACAACACTGCAGACTAAGTTTGCCAAGGCCTCAGAACAACTTGCTATGCCTTGTTTGCTTACTTTCATTTTTTTGGAAATACGTAGTTTGATTTTTTTTTTTTTAAAGAAAAGATATTTTACATGCTTAAAGATCTCTTGTCTCCCCGCTTTTCACTGTGCAGTTTATGTAGGAAAATGAACATCTAACATCTGGCATCAAATAGGGATGCCAAACTGAAAAAGGACCACATGTTACAGACTCATCAAATACTAAAACTTTTTATAGCTCAAGTCATGACAGTAGAATCTATCCTTCCACTATCAGCTTCTCTGTTAGCAGTTTTAGTACCTTTTCAGTATGTTAGCTGGTTTGCTTTTATTTCTCAGTTTGCTTTCTAATGCAGAGAAGGCTTAGACAGTTAGGCAGCTGAGTAACGCAGACCTGTGAGGAACAGTATCTTTCTATTCTTGTCAGCCACAAGTAGATTTTCTCCTAAAACAAACAGACTTCATGTCAGAAGAAGAAAATTGCAGTGAGTTAAGTTGGGACAGTTGAATCTGTCTCCATGCCCTAGCTGCCTTTCCCACTTGGGGAAGATGCCACCACAGGAACAGGAAGAGCTGAATTGCTCTTCATCATTTTCTTGAACATACAGTCATTAAGGTAAGCTAATGTTGAATTCAAGTTTCTTTAACACATTAACCTTGATTAAGAAATAGATTTTCATTCATCTGCCCTTGCCATAAGGACGGTAGCTTCCTATACCAGGCTGGGGCAGAAATGTGAGATGAAAAATGTTTTAGTTTAATCCACAGCCAAATATGTGTCAACATTGTTAATGTAAATTGTCATAACTTCATTCAGGTCAGTGGTTCTAAGTATACAGAATTAAAAAAAAACAACAACTCCACAGTCAAAAAAAACAACCCAAAATAAACAAACAAAAAAATCAAACCAGAAAACAAAACAGAAACTAAAAGAACAAACCAAACCAAAAAGCTAGGAACATTTTGTGTCATCCATAAGCTCAAAGGTCTTTAGAAGCATATCATTCCACTATAGCCAATGATGCCGCAAGAAAAAAAAAAAAAGACTAAAAAGTTCAAGACCTATTTGATTTATAGAATCTTTTTACTGTTATTATTTTCACCACTGTGTAAGCTGTCATCTGATAAAAATCTATTGTCTGTTTGTCTATTACAAGAAAAAATATTTCTCTTGCAAACTGTTGCCATCAGACACTGTGGAAAGCTCATGAGACATTAACTACTGAAAAGAAAATAACTTTAAATCATCTCACTCTGAAGACTGATAGTGAGGCTATGATTGTGATTATAAATTACTGATAATGATTAGGTTTTCAACACTTATCTTATGGTTACTTTAAACCAGATAATCATTTAGAAAAGGAAGATTTGGGTTTAGTCATATATCTCTGCAATGTTATCTTGGCTTTCTTTTTTCTAGACTTTATCTCTCTTCAGAAACAACTTTCATATGCACACAAAAATGAAAGGGCATGCTGCATAGAAATAGCAAGCCCAAGGCTTAATTTTCGCCAGAGATATACCAAGAATAGCCTAACCAAAACTTGATTACCTAATGGTAAATGCACTTTGCAGAAAAATATGAGGGAAGAGAACACAATAACAGTATCAAGGTACAAAGTAAAGAACCTCAGTCTTCCAGATGAAATTGTTCGACCTTTACAACCTTGTTGAGCTTATCTGAGAGAGAAGTGTTGCCATCAAACAAATATGTACATATATATGTATATGGAGGTTAGAAATTTGTAATGATATCATAAGATTAATAAATCAGGACAGTTTGAAACTTTAAAGTTTGCTAAATTCATTCATTAACAATGCACTTCTTGTTAATGGTTACTTCTCACACCTTATTAATCATCACCATTATAAACACAAATCCTTTAGTCTTCAAGATTTACTTCTTAAATTATATCTAAGTATGCAGTACTCTGGAGCTTATATTATGAACATTTATTTAGCACTGATGGCTGTGATTCTTGGTGGTTCACTGAGCTAACGGTGATCAGGTTTCAGAGTTCCTTCAGGCAAGTTGCAGCTGAAGTCATCTCACATTCTCTCTTTTCCAGTTCTCTTCCCTGATGCACAATGTTTGTATGCAATAGCTCCTGCTCTACTTGGAAATGGGGTCTCCTCTGCTCCCATTGCTGCTTATACTGGTTTTGGTTTGTTCACCAGGACATTCTGATGATTTACAGTCCTTTGGGCTTATCTTGCTCTTTGCCTGGAAGGATTTTTTGCTTAGATGCTTGTTACATCAAGATCATATTGATAATATCCTCCTGTAAAATGCTTGTACGTTGCAGCTGAACATGTTATATCAGTTCTACAATATAGAACATTTATATACTATTGTTAGTTGCACTGTTTCAGTATGCTTTTATTTGGGTTCAAGGCAAAATATTAATTATATCCCAATAAATACACTTCGAAATTACAGGTGTCACAGGGTTCTATTTTGGCTACAGAGGCCAAACTCCCTCTCCATGACACCAAAGTTCTGTAAAGGAGGATAAAAGGCTACAAAGTCATAACCAGAACCTTTGAGTTTAGCCTCCATAAATGGAACATGAAAGTATGGTCTCCTGTTATGACTAGTCACTTGCTTATTCCTGCAAGTGGAGTTGCTCTGCATGCATGACAGGAAAAACTCAATACGCATTCTGCAGAAGAATCAATAAAAATGGATTCTAAATCTTCATCTTTCTTCCTGTTAGGAAGCAATCAAGACATTTTGAACTATGGATACATGCATTTCCACCACTTACTCAAGAGGTTGCAGTCAATGTACTAAAGAAATATTTCCAAAACACACTGGTCTTAAAAATTTGCCAAAAATTCACATTATTTTTTTTTCCTTTAAGTATTTGCCAATCTCTTTTTAAAATCTTGGGGTTTGTTACATTAGTTTTGATCAAGGTCTCATTTGTGCAGGCATTTAGTTGGTATTCTAAGAGTTTGGGTTTTTTTGCAACCTGATATAGAAAGGAATCTTGGAGTCATTGTAAAATTCTGTGTCCGTGCACCATGCCCAGTTTGAGTTTGACCAGTAAGGTTCAACAGACAAAGAAAAAACCAGTATATTATTTCCTTTGGGAAGGAGAAGAAAGAGGTGGGTGCCTTCTCAGTGTTAAGGGAACATGTTACAGCCTAAGGGTTTGTCGTGAAGACAGTGGAGAAGAGCGCTCCCATGTTTCTAAAGATGACAAATTCACGCACGTGCCTAAATTAAATTTATTAATAAACAGAAGCGCCTCCAAAATTAAAGGTTCGGGTATCAATTGGAAAAGAGTTAACTACGCTACACCCACCCTAACCAAAGAATAATGATCCGGATCCCAATACACTCACCTTATAAAAGATGAGGAGTCTCAATCTCGAGAATGTTACACTCACCTTACACAGATGAGGAGTCTCAACCCCGGGGACAAAAGTCCTTAGGCGGTGTCCCACCTAAGGGGGGAGCTTGAGTACCCCTGCCTGCAGAGCCAGCTGCCACGAGGTAATTCCCACAAGATGGCTGCCAGCACCCCATTTTAAAGTCTCAGTCGAGTTGACTGTGGTCAATCAAGCCATATTGGCCTTTTATTGGCTGCCAGCCAACTTCCTGGGAGTGCCCCTCAGGGTGATGGGTCATTTCCGAGCCAGCCCAGGTTTCCAGAAAATTCTCTGAAATCTGCCTAGCAACTGCTGACTCACAGAGGGGGGGCACTCCCGACCAATGGGGGAAGGATGCACCTGCCACAGGTTGTAACAAGAATATGACAACAGGATATTTATCAGCCAGTTTGCAAACTGGAAGGATATACAAATCAGCCAGGAGAAAGCTGAGAAAAAAATGTATGCCTGAATCAGTCCCTCACTTTGATTAAGAAACCTTAAAGAAGGTGCTTCTGTGAAACTGGATTCATAAACACATATTCCTGTCTGCAGTTATATGTAGCAATTTAATATTTCAGGCCAAAATATGCTTTCCATATACAACATCTGATACTGTAGATCATCGTGTAAAACAACTTGTCTGTTTACTACTAATATTCCTGGACTCTGTTTATTTCTAAACATGGAAAGACCAAACCTGCCACAGCCTTTGAAAATTGTGAGCAACAGACTGAATTAATTTGGAATACTTTGTAATCCATCTCTTAAGCTGAAGTTACTATTCAGCCAGGAACATAAACGTGATGTGCATTAAATATTGACACATAGCTAAATGTACCAAGTAGCCATAGCTGTTAAGAGTGTCTTGGCAATCAAGTTATCGGGGGCTGTTGATCTCACTTTGCAGGTCTATTTATTTATTAATTTTCAGAGAGAAGAAAGAACAAGAGCTGAAAGCAATGCTTGGAGTCATACAGGGAATTCTGGGTAAGCGGTTGGAAAAGGAAAAATAGTTGTCTACAAACTCAATTCCTCCTTCACTGCATGTATTTATTCTAATTTAATTACTTATTTTAACCCGTGTATACAAAACTGATTTGCATATTTGACCATAAAATGGAAACTATAGGCTCAAACTCTCTCTGTCAGAAGAATAGGTAAAATTTTGCTCTTACTTCCTGGATGAGGGTTGTAATGATTACATGTGTATTTCTTCATATCTTCAATACTTTTGAACTATATTACTCTGATGGATTAACTCATGATCAGTCACGGTGCTACTGTAATCACAATAACAAAAGTTAATACGGTGCTTGTAGAGGAACTTGATACATTTTACTTTAGTGCAGATGGAAAAAATAAAAGAAGTTTCACAATCCTTCTGTATTCTTTAACAGAAGCAGTAAACTTCAAAGCTAAATACAAACTGAGAACAACTCCTCTGAGTCTAATTAGATGTACATTGACTAGACCAAGTAGAAGGAAAGGTATCCCTTTCTTGCGCAGCAGGGGTGATGTTAGTAGGGAATGAAGCAATAATAAGATGAGGTTCTTAAATGTTTTTTCTTTTTCTCAAAATGAGATACCTAAAGCTGTGTTTATGTGACCTGATTCAGGATTCTGAGTTCTTGGATTTCATTGGTCACATGTTAAAATACACATCTTGAGCCATGTACAGCTCTGATAGAATTTTTATATCTTTATTGGAAAATTGGAGCACCTAGTCTTACTTTTAGACTGTAAAGAACTATTTTTTGGTTATATAATCTCTAAGAAAATGACAATTTTCATCCAATGTCACTCTGATTTTTATAGCTGTAACAATAGATTTTTGGGTCAGTGAGAGAAAAATGTGGAGCAGTTTCTGGTTATGATACACATCTTAAGCACTTGAAGTGAAATGCACTTTTAGTACAATCAAACAAAACATAGCAGATACTGAAAAAAAAAACAACACAAGAAAGATTTAAGAGAAAAGGGAAAAATTCATAATTGATCATACCATGACCATTATCATGCTGTAAATTGTCTTAATATTTTTGCCAGTTATCTCTACAATTTATATATATATATGTATGTGTACTTTCAATATATTAACTTTCATTCTCAAGATTTATATCACTTTTTAAAGTCTTCCTTATGTTTCAAACCTTTTCTAGGTCACTTTGCTTTATATCTTTTCTCAATGGTGTTTGCAACACATTCCAATTTGGTATCATCTGCAAATTTAATTAATGTGCTGTTTACCTCATCTTCCAGATAAATTACAGATACATATTCTCAGTTCAACAGTCAAACACCATCTGCACTCTCTCTCTCTCTCTCACTCTCGCTCTCGCTCGCTCTCTCTCTCTCAGGCACACCCTGCGCTTGCCCTCCTACACATGTACATATTCCAGTCCATCTGGATTTCTTTATACAAAACTCATACTCATGAATTGGGAGAACCCTATCAGTTCCATTCCCTGCATGCAAGGATGATACCATTTGCAGGTGTGCATTATTAAAGCTTTTCAAGAGATCTGCTAATTAGAGATTCTTGTCCATGATACCTACACAACAGCTGAGATGACAGTGTGTGAACATTTAGGGGAATATTTTCCAAACTAGCTTTTAAACTTTCAGTATAAAAATTTGAATTTAAAGCACCCGAGAATGTGATTAGGTCACGTCTTGGATTTTTATGCCCAAACCACCAGACATTACAGACGGCCCTTGCTGTGGATACTGGGAATACTGAACAACTGCAGTGCACATGGAATCCTGAATAAGCAACCTTGTGGCTCAGGGCAAGACAATTCTTAACATGCAGTCTATACCCAGCATTCAGTTGAGTAATATCACTGAGATACGATTTCTGACACATCCAGGTTGCCTTTGTAATCGTTGGACAGAACTGGCAATGTTAGGGTATTATTCAGTTCTCTTATTGTAAATGGCTATTTGAAACTGCTCGTGAAAATGGCTCAAGTCACTTATTCAGGTATAGACATTATGTATAAGGCAGTCTACACTCCAGGCTTTTGAGAAGGCCATGTAAAAATGTCACATATAAGAAAATTGTAATTACTCTGTGTTACTACCAAGATGAGAATTATGTAGCATAAGAAATAAACAATAAGAAGACAAAAATATTTTAAATATGGGGTAAGTTGTTTGTCTCAATTTTATATTCATTGCAACAAAGGAGGAGTACAGACTGAATAAAATATAAACTTTACATAGGAAGGGTAGATGTATATAATGTCTATCTTACGTCTTCATTTGTTTGCTCAATACGGTTAATGCAAATAGCACATATTTCAAGCTGACAGCCCAAAAGTCTGAGTCATGAATGTATGCATAAAAATGATTCTGAATAAAGTCTGAATGCTAGACCTGAGAAGATTCCAACAAGTTCACACCCTTCATCTTTATTCTTAAAAAGCCAGACTTGGTAATCTACTGAAACACGTAACTCTTTACTGGTAAGCATTTTTTAACTTCCTTTTCTATCTTGATAGTCTATAAAAGGGAATAAAAGGCAGCATCCAGCAAAACCATGAAGTTTGTGGCTCTTTGTCACACTTATATGTAACAAGGGGTGTAACAGGAGTGGATTTCAGTAGCAGCCAAAACATTCTTGGGGAAAAACGAATTTTGAAAGTAAAGACTGGGCTTTAACATAAATTAAAACATTAGATTAGCAGACCGCTAGGTGCTATAGCTATTGGGGGAGGTAACAACCTAATTTAGATCTCCAAACTTTGTCTCATACCAAAATACACTAATTATGTAGGAATCAAAAAAAATATTGATCATGCATCATCAATAAACGTTTTTTCCGGAAGAAATATTGAACCTTATGTGAAGGAATTTCGTCTGGCCCACTGCATGTGTTTTACTTGTATTTGAGAAAAGTTCTCACTCATTTCTCTCACAGTAGTTAGGCTTTTTATCTTGTTCTTAATTTCTTAGGCTTTTTCAATAGCAATGTAATAAAAATTTCACCCGTTTCAAGTTTACATTCCCACAAGAAAACAAGCCATTGACATTTGGCAAATACTCTAAATAATTTAGATAGAACATATTTTGATTTTCTGGTGTTCATGTATTCCAGAGGAAGAACACACTTTTCTCCAGCAATATATCTTTTTGTCGTAGAAATAACAGATTGTAGTGTGTAGCTCTTCAATACTGAAGAAAAAATGCCAAGTTTTAACCATCTATATTGACAAAGAGTTACAATACATTAGAAACCAAACAAACTGTGGGCATCTGTGGGAAGGATAGTAATATAACCTGTGCCCTTAATGTTCCATATCGAGGAAGAGTTACAAGCTATCATTTAAGGAGAATGTGCATTGTATGCATTTAAAATAAAGTATTGAAATACAGTTTTAATGATAGCAGCCACAAAAACACTTAGCATGTTCACTGAAACACAAATATTTAATCCTCTGAATTCTTTAAATCTCTGATATCCTTTGGGAATGAAGTAACTGCAGGGCTCAATTTGTACTGGTAGCTTAATGATTAAAGATGAAAAATTCTTTGCCTATGCATCTGATTTTTATATGCCTTGTTTTATTGCAAATCCTATTAAAATAAACTCTGGTTTTAGTTGCTGGGAGTAATTGGATCCAATACTTCACAACTGCAAAAAATGTTAGCTCCCGTTTTGAAAGCTGGTTGTTGTAAAGCAATTGACAGTGAAGGAAAAAATAATCAAGAAAAAAAAGTGGGACTCCATTATATGAAGGCATGCAAGCAAAAAGAAACTTGCCATTTGGTGGCTTTCTATTATTTGAGAATGTTCAATCTCTAAATGAACTTGATTATGATAAAAAGAAAACTCCGACTTTGTGACTTAGTTCGGGCATTTCTTTCAGAATTGCCCACCTAGCATGATATACAAGTCCTCTAAAACATTTAACACTATACTGAGCGGACACTTAGGAATTATGAAAATGGCTTACAGACTGGAAATTATCAGATATGGTCTGCCTAGCCTGTAGCGAGAATAACAAGATTTTTACAGTTGTTTTCTGCAGTAAAACATTGATAAATATAGTTATTATGTATGGCTTTCTTTAAAAAAATGCTACATTTTATTTATTCTGTTAAAAATATAAAATAACTTTAAAATAAGAATACCAAGGTTCTGTGTGGAATACTGAACTGAAATACTCTAAGACCCACATGTTTCACTGACACAAAACAACAGCATAAATCTTCCATACATAGCTGCAATTTAGTGAAATATGCAGTTTTCTGTTTTCCATTACTATATACAGTATAAATTCTTTCTGCTAGAAGATAGATTGTGACAAATTTACAAACAGCATCTGTATTCATACTTTTGAGACACTAATTTATCTGGCAATAAAAACTTTGATTTCCCAAAAGGAGTGCCAGGCCTCAGAACTAATGCCTATTTTTGAGACTTAACTGAGTTTTCGGCGTTAGTCATTTTCTTATGAGTTACAGTGCTCCTATGGAAAAATATACAACTTAACAGCAAGTACAGAGAGTTAAAAGGGTCACACAAAACATAAATCTGTATGCTTAGTTTATGTGTGTGCATATTCTATATAAGGAGATAAATTTCTGACTGGTACACTTTCCATTGTGGAAAAATCTTTTGTTAACAGCACTGCCCATAAGGATAACAATGGTATCTGTAGAGTATTCCATATACATTCATTACCTAACTGGAAAATTATTTTTTCATAATGGCAAGAAAATTTTATCAGAAATTTTGTATATTCCTGTGTATTATTTTGCAGAAAAATGAAGTCTACTTTTATATGATATCCATATCTTCACATACTACACATCTTGTAACACCAAGAAAACATCTTTCACTACCATAACAGAGGAGCATTTTAGATACAGCCTTGCAAGGTACTTATGTCTATCCGTTGGTGGAGACATGGAGGAAGATTGTGTGCATTGCCATATTTAGAAATAATTCTGTTAATGTCATTCTTTAAAATAGAATAATTTCTCCAACGAAAACTATCATCGGGCTTTCCCTTTGAAATGGCATAATGGATTACTGCTAAATATTTAAAAATACAGAAAAAATTAACAATCTAAACTTTTAAATACAGATTATAGATAAACCTATATAGGTGGTTTATCAGTAAACAAAGTATTTTTCTATTGTGATAGCCACCCAAAAGATGTAGGCAAGGTTTATTACAACTCAGAAAACTAACATACTAATATTACTAGTATAGGTGTTGACTTTATCTAGATTTGTCAAATGGTTTCCCTAAATGGACACTTTATAGCCTTCCCCATTTTGGATTTTTTTAGGTTAGGTGTGAAATATAAAATATTCTTAAAGAATCAATAACTCTTTTGGTTTTTTTTTTTTTACTAAAATATATTTTGGCAGGATATGTGACCCACAAGATAGTCATACACAAAGGGTTATGGTGAGTTTAGTAATTTCTCCATTTTTTTTAAGAAAGCAAAGATTTTTATAGAAATATTTTAATCTAGGACAACAGTTGCAGAAGGCAAGAAAGTATGGGCTGTTATGGAAATGCTTAGACACAGGTGCTGAGCAGAACTTTAGAAAACAAAAATGCAGGGAGAAAGGCACCAGACAGAATTAGAGTGGGAAACAGTCCAAGAAAATTGTGAGAGAAACATAGCAATGGTTTTTCTTCTTTGAATGGCATCTAAAACAAATTAACTAGTCAGAATAGATTCACAGCTGGTGAAGAGTCTAGAGTACAAGTCTTATGAGGAGCAGATGAGGAAACTGGAGTTATTAGCCTGTTCAGAAAAGAAGGCTGAGGGAAGACCTTACCACTCTCTGCAACCACCTGAAAGGAGGTTGTAGTGAAGTGAGAGTTGGTCTCATCTCCCACATAACAAGATAAAGGATAAGAGGAAATGGGCTCAGGTTGTGCTAGAGGAAGTTTTGGTTGTGCCAGAGGAAGAATTGGATATTAGGAAAAAAATTAGTCATGAAAAGTGTTATCGAGCAATGAAATAGGCCACCCAGGGAAGTGGTAGAGTCACCATCCCTGGAGGTAATTGAAAGATGTGTAGATGGGGCACTTAGGGACATGGTTTAATGGTGGACTTGGTAGCATTAAGTTAGTGATTGGACTCAATGATCTTAAGAGTCTTTTCCAACCTAAATATTTCTATGATTCTATGACTCCATTGTCAATGGAGAGAGGAAGGTATCTCCGGAAGCTTATTATCAACTATGTGTATATCACATGGGTGATGTGCAGATGATGCCAATAATATATGACTTGATACCTTGATCCACTAAATGTCTAGGTGAGGGTCTTGGTCATTTCCATAACTCCCTTACAATTCATGTATTTAACACTTGTTTCTATAAAAATACAGGAAAGTAAAGAGCTGAGAGAGGAATAGTGTAAGAGTAAGCTTAATTCAAACCTGGAGTCAAAATATATCTGAGACACAAACTCAGACATGCACAAGGCATCAGATCTCTTCCCAGAAGCTGAATTTTAATCATAGATTTAGGCACTGACATATCTTTCTCACTCAAATATTTGTGCCTCTGATTGCTATAAATGTAGTCTACATGACTGGTTCTGAAACAGAAGTCTAACTTTTAAGTGTCAAAAATAAGGCTAATGAATCCATCTTAAGAGTATAATTCATGTAATGAAAATAGTTGGGAAGTATAGTGAGTTGTAATTTTTTTCAAGTTATTTTCTTCTTTAGCTAAGACCTCTATGGAATTAAAGGAGTTCAAGGACAAGAGAAAGTTTTTCTTCAAATACACTGCAGACAAAACTAACACTAGAGGCAATGTAGGCCCGCTGGTGAATGAGATGGGTGCCCTGGAGACAGAGGATATAGAGAAGGCAGAGTTACTGAATGCCTTCTTTACCCCTGTCTATACTGTTGGAGACTATCCTTGGAGTTCCAGATCCCTGAGGTCCCAGAAGAAGTCAGGATAAAGAAGGAGTTTACCTTGGTCAACAAGGAATGGGTTAGGGATCAGTTAGGCAATCTGAACATCCATAAATCCATGAACCCTGATGAGATGCACAAACAGATGTTGAGAGAACTGGTGAGAGTCATTGTTAGATCACTCTCCATCATTTTTGGTAAGTCATGGGCAACAGGAGAGGTGCCTGAGGACTGGAGGAAAACAAGTGTCATGTCAGTCTTTAAGAAGGGCAAGAAGGAGAACTCGGGCAACTACAGACCAGTCAGCCTCACCTCCATCCCTGGAAAGGTGATGGAACAACTTATTCTTGGTGCTGTCTCTAGGAGTATCAAGGATAAGAGAGTCATTAGGAGCAGTGAACATGGATTTGCCAAGGGGACGTCATGTTTGACCAACCTGACAGCCTTTTATGAAGACATAACCAGGTGGATGGATGGTGGCCATGCAGTGGATGTGGTTTATCTGGATATCAGCAAGGCATTTGACACCATCTCCCACAGCATCCTCATAGGTAAACTGAGGAAGTGTGATCTGGATGACCAAGTAGTGAGGTGGGTCACTAACTGGTTGAAGAGAAGAAATTTGTAGTCAATTGGGCAGAGTCTAGCTGGAGGCCTGTATCTAGTGGAGTCCTTCAGGGACCAGTACTGGGGCCAGTACTGTTCAATATATTCATTAATGACCTGGACGAGGGATTAGAGAGCGCTGTCAGCAAGTTTGCTGATGACGCAAAACTGGGAGGAGTGGTTGACACACCAGAGGGCTGTGCTGCCATTCAGAGAGACCTGGACAGGCTGGAGAGTTGGGTGGGGAGAAATTTTATGAAATACAATAATGGCAAGTGTAGAGTCTTGCACTTGGGAAAGAATAACCCCATGTGCCAGTGTAGGCTGGGGACTGACCATGGCATCCTGGGGTGTATTAGAAGAAGCATGGCTAGTAGGTCAGAGAGGTTCTCCTCCCTCTCTACTCTGCCCTGGTGAGGCCACATCTGGAATATCGTGTCCAGTTCTGGACCCCTCAGTTCAGGGACAGGGAACTGCTTGAGAGAGTCCAGTGCAGAGCCACAAAGATGATTAAGGGGGTGGAACATCTCCGTTATGAGGAAAGGTTGAAGGAGCTGGGTCTCTTTAGCTTGGAGAAGAGGAGACTGAGGGGTGACCTCATTAATGTTTATAAACATGTAAAGGGTGAGTGTCAGGAGGATGGCGCCAGGCTCTTCTCAGTGATGTCCAATAATAGGACAAGGGGCAACAGATGCAAGCTGGAGCATAAGAGGTTCCACAAAAACAGGAAAAACTTTTTCACTGTGAGGGTGACAGAACACTGGAACAGGCTGCCCAGGGAGGTTGTGGAGTTTCCGTTTCTGGAAACATTCAAAACCCACCTAGACATGTTCCTGTGTGACCTACTGTAGGTGGTCCTGCTTTAGTATGGGGGTTTGACTAGATGATCTTTCAAGGGCTCTTTCAGCCCCTGACATTCTCTGATTCTGTGATTCTATGATATTTCTGGTTTTGCTTTTATCATCTCTTAAAAGTGGGAAGACAAGTCTTTCCTTTTGCTTTGTATTAGCTCTTGTTGTGTTGACCTTTTAAAATGTTTGACCCTAACACTGAGACCATTTCAGTTTTTTATTAATGCTTCTTTGGTCTTTAAGCAGGTGTCACATCTTCATACATCCAAAGGTAAACACAAATTGATGTTTTGTGTGAAAAAGAGAAAAAAAGGAAAAATATTTTTAACTTCTATACCTCCAGGCTCTAGAAATCAGATTTAAGAAAACTTTTACCCATTGCATGAATGTAAAGTGCCTCACAAACTGAAAGGATGTCAATTAAATGCTCATGTGCCTCTAGTTTCCATATTAAACTGAGACAGGAAAAAGTCTTTACAGAAATTGTATGCTCTTTTTTTCTTTTTTTTTTTTTACTTTTGGCTACAGTGTATCTTGATGAAACATCATTTACACAAATGTATTATGTGAGTATAAATGTGATCATCCCTGAATGCAGAGGAGAAGTGTAGTGAAAGGGCATGCAGAATTGCTTATGTAGAAATAGAACTTAAGGGTCAGACACATGGCCTCTCTGTGACCTTTTCTCTCTGTTCCCTTTGTATGATAGAGCTGTATGAATACAGGAATATCCAGCTGCGTGCCTCCTTGGTAAGACAGAAATGTGTCTGGGCACACTCAGGGGAGTGACAGAAAAATTGCAAGACTCTGGACACCCTTGGTCACTGTGAATTACAGCAGATATGTGTAACAGGAGCTACACTTCCTCATCCCTCATATATGAAAACATGTTTGGTTTTAAAGTTACATCCAGGAGGAGTCATCACATCTTCTTTTCAATATCCCTCCTTAAGTTACGATATACTTCAGGTTTCACTTGATGCAAAAATTCTGGTCAATCATATTGCAAGCAGTTTTAGGACTGAGAAAACAGAAGTCTTTTATAATGAAATACTTTGTAAGATTTTAAAATTCAAACAGCTATCTCAGCTTTTTGAATAGTGGAAGATCTAAAACCTGTATCCATGCTGCTTTTTTAATTAAAATTTTACCCAAAGGAAAACAGTATTCAACAGTATGCCAGTTTCCTCTCTCCAGAAATTGTATAGTGAATTGTTTGCACATAGCATAAGGTGCCCCAGTGTCTTGGGTTTTCATATGGTAACTGACTGATCTCCTTTTCCTGCTGTTATGCTTTTGACCTCATTTAATTGATATTAGCAATGGCATTCAGACAGCACTGATTACCTAAACAGGTAGTAAAAACAAAAATGTGAAGGGCAATGCTATCATGTTCATTCACTTGCAGAAAGTGTGTCACTGGTATAATGTAACTCAGGGAAAAAAATTGCTGGACTCTAAAATAGAAAAGTAATTTCAGCAAACTTTAAAACTTTGATTTTAATGTGTCTGCACCATACTAAACCAGATTTATTTAAAGACTGGCAATTTTCATTCAAACACAGAGTACAAAATACAATATTAATTTTGAGAAGGTTGAATAACTCTTTTGTTATGTCCTTAGATGACATAAAACTTATGTCTTAAAAAGTCCAAAGAATGTTCATTTTAAAGTACATAAAAGCTGACGAAGTTGAACTACCAGGAAATGAGAGAGATTTCATGTCAAAATTGGTTCATTGAACATATCCTTACTAAAACAATTCTGTTTATGACAAATGCATCGATATTTGAAGCTGTTCTTACAGGTCTTATGAATGGCATGATTTTGGCCAAATCACAAAATAACAGCATAAATTGAGTTGGAAGGAACCTTAAAGATCACATAGTTGCAACTTTCCCCACAACATGGACAGGGACACCTACCACTAGACCAAATTCCAATCCAACCAAGCCTTGAACACTTCCAGGGATGAGGCATCCACAGCTTCTATGGGCAACCTGTTCCAGTGCCTCATCACCACCACAGAAAAGAATTGCTTCCTAATATCTAATTTAAATCTACTCACTTTCATTTTGAAACCATTACCCTTTTTCCAATCACTACACTCCCTAATCTTTATTGTATGTTTTGGCTTTTTTTTTTTAGACTTTCATCAAAAGATCCACTCTTTTTTTTCTGTATTTGTTTTTACATGAATTCTTTACATCTGTAGCTTTCCTTCTTCATCCTTTCACTATATTTCTCTTATTTTCTATTCCCTAAGTTTCTTCATGTAACGTGCAATGTAATTTAGATTTTTAATAATATAAATCAAACTTTCATTTTGATTCTATCCCCTTCTATTTCAATAAATAATTATTATATTCATTAAAAAAGAAAATCTGAATCCTAAACCACTATTTTTCCTGTATTTTTTATTTTTCATATAGTTTTACATCTTAAGAACTTGACATTATTAAGTTAGAATCACAAAGAAATATACTCATATTAATGATAAAAAATAATAGTAACATTTTGTGGTTTTCCCTCTAGAATTATATTTTTTTTAATCTGCCTCAAATGACTATGCTACTTATTCTCTAAATCCTACCTTCCTTATATTATGATGAATTATTTCTATAATCAGAATCTCTAAACATTTATATTACAAACTATATGTTGCTGAAAAAGCATGAGCTTTAAGAACATAGCAAATTTGACTGCTTATCAAAAAATTGAAATAATTATTGGATTTTTATTACAAATGGTTTTAGATTCCTAGAGAAGTCACAAATCAGTTAAAAAAAAAAAAAAAGGAAAAGAAGAAACCTTAAGAATACAGTTTATTGTCATTAACCTTTTAGAGAACAAACAATGGCATTTCATGACTTCTAGGAATATTCATAATAAAAGTCTGATAGTGGATAAGTTTTACCCTCACTACTTTCAGCAATGTATGGATTTGTCACCTAGAATTTTATTTAGCTTCTCACATATAGGTGTCTGGTGCAATTTAAGATACTTCAGTGTAAGGAAGTTGTCAGATGGGTAGGTGTGACATTGTGGGGATGCAGGAGACCTCTGCTCTTCTGGATAAATAGATAAACCTGACTTGGTGGCCTTGCTCACTGCAAATGATACTAGATGCCTGGCAAGATGAACTGAGCTCGAAGCCAGCTAGTATTAGAGAACAAAAGTACATTTTTCTTGTTTTCCCTTCCTTCCCTTTCCACTTCAAGGGGAATCTAATTGATGTTGGCCAAAAATATGTGGAAGATAAACCTGGGCCAAATTTCAGAAGAAATAAGAGCAAATGTGTGGTAGGATGTTAAAAGTCTGTAATGCTGTATTGACAGTTACGAGGCAGGTTAGCAGTAATCTCCACTTACTCCTTCTCAAATCATAATGCTAATTACTGTTCAGATGGATTGTATCTGCTTTATTATTGCACACAGGATCTTTCACTCGAACTCATAAACAAATAAAGGTGTCAGGGGAATGTCAAAGCAAATCTTGTCATCCTAACAAGAGTTTAAAAACATACATGAAGAATAGCATGTTTGAAACTTAGAATGCCTTGAAAGATATGATGAAACCAAACTATTTCAAAAAAACCCTCAAACTTAAAAAAAAAGAACATCTTTAAAAAAGGAACCAAAGACAACCCAGGGAACTACAGATCAGTCAGCCTTACCTCTGTGCCAGGCAAAATCATGGAACAGATTCTCCTGGTAGCTGTACTAAGGCACATAAAAGATAATCAAGTGGTTGGTGACCGCCAACATGGTTTCACTAGGGGGCAAGTTGTGCCTGACTAATTTAGTGGCCTTCTACGATAACACTACAGTGCTGGTTTACATGGGAAAAGAACGGATGTCATTTTCCTGGACTTGTGCAAGGTGTTTGACACTGTCCCACATGACATCCTTGTCTCTAAAATGGAGAGACACAGATTTGACAGATGGACCACTCAGTGGATAAAGAACTGGCTGGATGGTCCCACTCAGAGAGTTGTGGTCAATGGCTCAATGTCCACATGGAGACCAGTGACAAGCGGTGCTCCTCAGGGGTCTGTTCTGGGTCCAGTGCTCTTCAACATCTTTGTCAGAGACATGGATGATGGCATTGAGTGCACCCTCAGCAAGCTTGCTGATGACACCAAGCTGTGTGGTGCCGTGGACTCATTTGAGGGAAGAGATGCCATCCAGAGGGACCTTGATAGGCTTGAGAAATGGGCCAGTGCAAACTGCATGAGGTTCAACAAGTCAAAATGCAAGGTCCTGCACCTGGGTCGGGCCAATCCTAGGCACAAATACAAACTGGGCAGAGAGTGGGTTGAGAGTAGCCCTGAAGTGAAGGATTTGGGGGTGTTGACAGACAAGAAGCTCAACATGAGTCGGCAGTGCGCTCATGCAGCCCAGAAGGCCAACGGCATCCTGGGATGTATCAGGAGAAGCGTAGCCAGCAGGTCAAGAGAGGTGATTCTCCCCCTTTACTCTGCTCTTGTGAGACCCCACCTCGAATACTGCATCCAGTTCTGGTGTCCCCACCATAAGAGGGACATAGAACTGTTGGAGTTTGTTCAGAGAAGGGCCACACAGATAACCCAGGGGCTGGAGAGCCTTTGCTACGAGGACAGGCTGCGGGAGCTGGGATTGTTAGTCTTGAAAAGAGAAGACTTCAGTGGGACCTAATAGCTGCCTTCCAATACCTGAAGGGATCCTACAGGAAGGCTGGGGAGGGACTTTTTACAAGAGCGTCGACTGATAGGACAAGGGGAAATGGGTTTAAATTGAAGGAGAATAGATTTAGATTAGATCTTAGGAAGAAATTCTTCAGCACGAGGGTGGCAAGACTCTGGAATAAATTGACCAGAGACCTTGTGGCTGCCTCCTCCCTGGAGGTGCCTGGACAGAGCCTTGAGTATCCTGATCCAGTTGAGAGGCATCCCAGCCCATGACAGGGAGGTTGGATTAGATGATCTCTAAGGTCCCTTCCAACCTAGGCCATTCTATTATTCTATGATTCTATGAACTTATTAGCAGACACTATTGCTTTTTCTTTTTCCTTTTTTTTACAGTTATAGAAAGAAAAATAAGTTATGAAAATAAGGATGAACTGGTTTCCTGGGAAAATGAAATTCTTAAGGTACTGGAGACAAAGACCTTTGTCTGCTGTTCCCAGAGAAAGTGCAACCCTGGAATAAACATATAGTTGCAAGAAAATGTATGCAAACCTTTTGGAATTTCATGGGGTTCTGAATAAATTCATCATAAAATTTGATCTAACCATCATCTAAGTCAAGAGTAATGACAAATACAATGTGCCTCCTAGTTTGGAATACAGAGCTTTTATGATTTTATGTATTTGTTTGTTTGTTTGCTTACTTTTAGCAGGAGCACACTAGGGTGTTCTTAACTTTTTCCATGTAAAAATACTTAAATAGGAGAAAAACTATAGTAACATACATCACTGTACATGCACCAGTTTAACTGTACCAACATTAAGAAGTTACCCAATGCTGCCCATCGAGCTGAACTTGTACAACTTCTGTCTGTAATAACATATCGTGTTTTCACATATACCATAAACCTTAACTTAGCTGTCCCAAATTGTCTTTTGAAGTGATATTCTGTTATTAATCTAAGTTGAAAATAGACATCCAGATGATAAAATGCATGCATAATTCGTTGTGTTGTGAGTGCATACTTCCAAAACACGCATTCAAAAGAATTTTTGTTCTACGTTTAATGATATTTTTTTTAATAAAAAAAAAGTGTTTTCTCAGGTAGAATTACTGAATTGATCCATTTGTAGTTTTAAAGACGCTCAGTTTCTGTGGAATTATGAGAACTGTCAAGAGCAAAACTTTTAGGACACCAAGTGTACTGCATACAGTATAGTGACTCTATAGAACCAGATATTTTTACTCCAGGACATCCTAAGACGTACTTGTTTCTGAAGTCTAGTTTCTTAATTAATAGGTTGAATTCTGAACAGAGTGTATGTGACTTTGGTCCAGCAACTCTTGTTGACATCAGTAGGAGTAAAACATCTTTGCACTTCTTTGTAATTTTATCTTTAACTAGTATCAAAAGAGCTTTATTCCACAGTGATCAGATACTGCATAGCATGCATAAGATCAGATTAATTGAAATATTCTTTCTTAATCACAGTTTTAATCATGTATTGCTTACACTAGACCAATTAGTAGAATTTCTTTATAAACAGATTTGAGCCGTTAAGTACCTTTCCATGTATCTTCTTCCCTTCCAAGGTAATGAACATAAGAAACACTACACAGTGTTTTACTAAGTATTATCTTGAAAAATAGGAGCCATAAGAGGAAAGCGTATTGAACAGTGAGAAGAGTGGATGTGTTGAAGGTATATGTGAAAATGTTTTTAAGTATAATATACCTGGAAATGTTATAGGGTTAACTTAATTCTAGGTACTAAAATATCTTCTAAGAAATTCTGTAACTGTTTCAGGGACAGTTATTTTTAACAATTAGTTATCATGACCTTTAAACAGACACCTTTGAAAATTTCTTTTTGAAGGACATTTGAATGTTCACTCTAAAAAATCAGCTCTTCTAAGGCATTTTGGTGTGGGCAAATTGATCCAATCATTCAAAATTTCCAATTACATATATAGATTAAGTAGTTACATATATAGATTAACAATTTTTGGTTCAACAATTGAGAGTTAAAGGAAATATTCTTTATGTGCATGTGGTAAAATAGTCTACCACTGGTGCTTCAGTAATCAAGGATAAACACGGATAAAAATATTCCTTGTTAGAGATTTATTATATTATGGTATTCCTTGGCATTTCTGAAAAATATGTGTTCTGAGACAGAGTTATTAATTTATTCAGGTAAGGCTGCAAAAAATTTGGGTAAATTTTCAGTGGGAAAATGCTTCCTACAAGGAAGTTTTATTGCTTTGAAGAAAACTGGAATAATTTTTTCTCCCTTTGGATTATAATAGATAGTGATTCTCAGATATTTGCTGCCTAGCAGAAGACAGGATTCATAGCTAATGGTTGGTGACAAGAGGCAACCTGCTGCAATCACATATAAGCACTCTCTGAAATTTACCTGAAGATAATTAGATTCTTTCCTTAGACTTTGAAAGGCTTTGAATCAAGGCTATACAATAAAATGATAAAATAACGAATAAATTTCACTTATTTATGCTTTGCTAATATTTCGTTTTGAGCAGGTAGCCCACACATATGGTATACAGTTTTAGAAATTTGTTACTTGAATGAAAATACCTGCCAAAAAAGCCCAAACCAACTGAAAAAGAGGTAAAATAAACCAAGAATAACTAATAGGTTTCACAAACACTTTATAAACATCAAAACTTACTTATCTTACCTGAAGCACACTCAAATAGAAATAATTCTTTCTTCCTGATACTGATGGCTTTAAAGAGTCAAATATTCCTAGAGATGAACTGGTTATGATACTCTAACAAAGCACCAGGCCTTGTTGTGATCCCACTGAATTACAAGACTATGTATTGTCTTCCCTTTGATGGTTTTAGATTTACATGACACCTTGAATATACTTTAAAAAAAAAAATCATATAAAGGACATTTTTCCTCTATTTATGTTTAATTAATTTTGGTTTTACATCAAATCTCAAACAGCCTACTTCTCAAAAAAATTTCAACAACTCTTAAAGAGAGTATCTGTAAATTTGGGACAGTAGTTTCCTTTACTCTCACAGCTTTACTTGGGGTTTTGCGTTTCCATTATATATTAATTATAGTTTTAAATATAGAGTCTGATGGTTGCATAGTAGTAGCGTGCACCATCCATCCATTCCATCCATCCATCCTCCCTCCCTCCCTCCATCCTTCCCTCCATCCATCCTTCCATCCATCCTTCTTTCCATCCTTTCTCTACTCCTTCATGTGTATAACACATACTCACACAAAAGCAAATATACATTTTGTAAGCCATACTTCACATGTATAGTAGTATACTTTATATACTTTTTGTACTTTTCATATACCTACTTGTAACAGCTGCAAGTGGCAACAGGCTGGCAATGGGGGGGCTGCAGGTGCAGCCCCTGCGAGGAGCAGCTGGGTCTGCCCGTGCTGGCACAGCTGGTTCCAGTGGGCTCCAACTGACCTCCTGCAGGGCACGGCTGTGACCCTCGAACAGGACATTGAGTCGTTTGGGAAAAACAGGTTTAAGTAAGGAAAAAGATCACACGGCCAAGAGGGAAGTGAGGACAAAAGTGGAAGAAGCAGAAAAATTAATATAACGTATTGCAAATTAACATCTGTTCAGATTATGAGAAGCAAGGGAGTATCAAGAGGATGGAGCCAGGCTCTTTTCAGCAGTGTCCAATGACAAGACAAGGGGCAATGGGTGCAAGCTGAAACATAGGAGATTCCATAAAAATATTAAGAAAAACTTTTTCAAGGTGAGCGTGACAGAGCACTGGAACAGGCTACCCAGGGAGGTTGTGGAGTCTCCTTCTCTGGAGACATTCAAAACACGCCTGGACATGTTCCTGTATGATTTACTCTAGGTGATCCTGCTCTGGTGGGGGAGTTGACTAGATGGTCTTTTGAGGTCCCTTCCAACCCCTAACATTCTGTGATTCTGGGATTCTGTGATTCTGGGATTCTGGGATTCTCTGAAGGTGAGAAATTACAATCATTTACATTAGCAGAAGAAAATTTGGGGACGTTAAATAATTTGGAATGTATATTTTTAAGGAAAATTATTCCTAAAGTCTATGCATTTAGAAGAGAGATATAATCCTTCACCTCATGTTAGTAGGTTATTTGTCTATATCTTGCAGTCATTGCATTTATTTTATTGGGGAAGAAAATATGCCACAATCTGTTCTGTATCAAATAACTCTTCTACAGAGAGTAAGAAGATATTTGGTGTGATGTCTGCTTTAGTTTGAAAAATTGTTTAAAATAAACATGCTTTTTCATACACTGATATGAAATGAAATAATGTCTGAGTCATGTCTTTCATCTTCATATTTCCACTTGTGGAAATTTCAGAGCAGCAAAATTTCCAAAGCAGTTAAGTTTTCTTCCATATGATCATTCTATGATTTTAGTTACATCTCAGAATAACTTGACCATAAAATACATAACACATTTCTTGCACTGCTGTATATTTCCAAACAAATAAAAGCAAAATTCATGATATGTCTGCAGAACATTTTAAAATAAACAAAAAGTCAAAGATAGTAAATCAGGTGATGATATTTTTTCCTCATCATACATTCAGTTAAATATGTGTGAAAAGAATCCAAACACCTGAAAATGAACTCCATTTAGTCTGGACTATTTGTAATGGGGTATAGACAAATATTATAGACCAAAGTGTCCTAATCATTCCTGTAACATATCCTATCAATGAAGAATCTCATTATTATTCACCTGAACTCTCCTAATAGGTGCAAAATAATCAGAATAAGTAAAAGAATTAACATGTTTTCTTCCCATTCGAAATAATCCGTTTAATCTGAAATACTGAAAATCTTTTAGCTTGTCCGATCTTTCATATAATTATTTTATTTGGAGAGGGGGAAGTTGTTTTTTGTTTAATTGGCTATTTTCATAGAGAACAGAATACCTTCAACAAATCATGACCCTACTGCTAGTCATATTGTTTAGTGGTGCCTAGGTTTACATTGCTTTCAGGCAATTGCAAACTTGCACGTTTCTCCCACGGTCTTCTGGCCAGGAAACTAAGCTATGAAGTCTGCAAGATCTTCCCAGAACACTGGCCACACTACGCATAAACAATTGAAATTACTAAAAAATAAAATAAAAAAAAAAGTTAAATTGTTTTGAAAGAGGAGATAATCAGTGCAAGACTCTCCAATTCTCTCTGGGTTGCATAATACCACATTGTATTATCAGCCTCATGTAGCTATTTATTCTTCCCCAGAGTATCTAAACTCCTGATTAATTTAGAAGTACGGCTAAAGTTAGAGTTACCAAAAATAACTCATGCTTAATATCCATTTTACCTACTTTAAAGTTGTTTCAGGATACATTAATGTATAAACAAACCACATATATAGAATTAAATAAGTGTTTTTCCTTATTTTTTTCTGAAAAAAATAATGAAATACAGATTAAAGACCTGTATAGATGGTTTCATTATTATTTATACTCAATGGAGGTGGGCAATATTAGAATTATATCTGTTGTGGCAGGTATTAGGCAGACTGATTGAAATCATGGACTAGTTAGATTAAGAGTAATACAGACATGGAAAAAACATCTCTGATTTAAAGATTTTACTTTTTCAAAGATGTAAAAGGTGGCTTCATGTTACCAATGTTAGTATGAACAAAGCTATTTTATAGTCTTCACTTCAGTCAGTGGAAGAAAGTTAACATTAAGATCCTAAACATTTTAGAGGGAGGTAAGACATCCATTTTTTTCAGCCTGTTACAGAGGAGTAATGGGCATGACTCTGTTCCTAATTCCTAATGTTAAGTCTTTACAATTACATAGAACTTAGCAGATTAGCAGTTTTAAAAGTTGGGCAACTGTGGATGAATTTTTCTCAGAAAATTTTGTCAGAAAACCCAAATTAATCCCAAATCAAAAAACAGCAGACAAAACAATCAAAAAAGAAAAAAAAAGTGAATTTGTAGAACATTGCTTGCAAAAAGACCTTGAGTGGAATAGGAGTAAAATAAGGTTATAAGAAAATTAATTTGAATATAAATGCTATTATTTTACTGTGAAGGAATTGGAGGATCATGTAGTCAGAAGCTTGAGCTTTACAAAACAAGAGATTTAGATTCAACAACTAAAAAGCAAGAGATCTGAATGCAGCAGTAGAAAACTTGCAGAATCTCTACAAAACCTGACAGATACCAGTCAAGCCTTCCCTCACACTGAGACAGGTTACCTAAATTCACACTAGTGAGGTATAGCCTGAGCACAGCCCACCTGAGACATTCCTAAATCTTACGCTCATGTTTCCTGTTGTGAAAGACAAGGACTAATGCAGAGGTAACTAGCATCCTCCTGGCCTACAAGAGCACAGTAGTTTAATGCAGACCTTGGGTGAGAGTCAATTCTGTTGTTTTTTCAGTAACACCCTTTTTGTTTAGCAAAATAATTTCAGTCTAGATTCAGTTTGAAGAAATGATGTTTCTGTATAGTTAAAATACTTTATCAAAAAAGTTGAAGAAATATGACCTAAAGAAATGTTATTAAGAAGTTTAAGAAGAGAACAGCTGAGTGACTTTCAGGGAGGCATAATCATAATATTTTTCGCAAAAGTGCAGAAATTGCTCTTGCATAGAGTGAAAGTTATGAGCTAACTTCATCCAAATGGTAAATGGCTTCTTTTTCCTGAGCCAAAAATCATACCTATACTAGCTGGACCTGTATTTTAACTGCTGTTTCAAACATAAATCAGGTTCATATAAATAAATCATAGTTCTGTGGTGGGAGATCTAATGGAAAAAGTGTTTTATAAGAGACAAGTATTACATATGCACTCATGCATAGAATGAGAGATTAGTTTTTTTAGGGAAGGAAAAAAAAAAATCATACCTGTTTGGTTCATGGCAAGTATAACTGGACAAATTCAGCCTTGTTATATACTTAAAACTCTTTATAGTAAACCTAAATTAATATTGTAATAGTTTAACAGGTGATACATGAGTATTGCTCAGGACATCTGATACAGATCGATATCTTCAAAAAACAACTCCACACTTTAAAAAAAGCCCAAACTCTAGACAGTTTTACAAGTGATGTACTCATAGCTGTATTGGGCAATCATGCTAATGTGTTCTAGTCATGTCTGTTCTCTTCTAAAGGTCTGCAAATTACAAATATCTTTAAACTGATCTGATCTCAAAATTTTTCCAGCCTTATATGACATTAGAGATTATAATCACAGCTCATCCATCAGGGCTCTTTCTTTTTATAATTTTTTTCCCTCTCGGCCTTGGATTCAGGGATTATGCTGTCTGTCTTTGAACAACTAGAAATGGACCACAGCAAGACACGGGATGAATCAACATTGTTCTCTACAAATAACTTTTTCAATGTGATTTTTGTGCAGGGGTAGGAGTATGTTGTTCATCCAATTTGTCATTGGAAAGACAGACAGTTTTTTTTCTTCCTGGAATTACAGGAACAATTTATTCTTAATAGGATTGTTTAGGCTACTTGCTCAATTTCATCACAGCTGGGCAGTATAGATGTTATGCATATGCTGGGAAGACAAATGTGCCTGAGGCCTCTGGCACACAGACCAGTCCAAATCCACACTACTGAGCTCTCTTCACCAGTACAAAGTGGTCATAGTCAAATTGCCTCCTGTGAATAATCCCTGGACATAGAAACTCCCAGGTAATGCCTGGGAATTCTGTATGAAGTTCCTAAATGTCCTGGGTTTCTAACCATTCTAACAGTTTGACAAGGTTAGGCAACACATCGGTCCTGGTGCCCAGGAAGAGTTTAATTTGTCAGAGTGGGTGCAGTTTCATCATCTCCTGGTCATTCTTGTGATATATAACAATTTGTTTTCTGAAAAATGGAATATGTTATCCTAAAGCAAATCACAGAGCTCAACATGAACACAGTTGAGTAAAATGGAATGTTTTCTGGTAGATAAGAGGTCAGTGTAGACTTAGTGATCCCTTTTTGGAATTAACCACTATGAAATAGGTGCATCAAGAAAAAGCACCATGATGTTCATGACCTGGCTTTTCAGAATTGCAGGAATGAGAGCTTCAAATTAATGGCTTAGATGGTCATTTGAATGCAAATTTACCACAGCTGCATACTCAAACCTGTCTACAACATTGCCTGTATTGAGATGAATTTGACATCACTGGTCTTTATATTTGATGATGCGCACTCCTGGTTTGGAATTGTAAAATGATGAGGAAAAAAAAACCATAGATAAACATCCAGGACAAAGCTCATAGTCTTTATATGGGTCAGTGCTACATATCAATTCGATGAAATGTTTGCTGGAAACCCATAGTAAATGGCAAAATCAATTCACCAATCACTTCAGCAGTGTTTTCATTCCAAAGCTATGCAGCCTAGTGATTAGGTACATACTAGTTATTTTATGCCTATCATTTCAAGGATTCAATGAGTGATCTCTTGATAATTTGAGACTACAGAAATAAAACCCTAGCCTAAGTCACTCATCTCTACCACAAATTATGTCTTGACTGAAATATCCAGTGAGTAGCTTAACCAGCTAGAGAGAGGCCATAATGAAGTATGTGATGTAGTTTCTCATACAATATTATGACTAATATTCAGATAACAATTACTTTCATTTCTTCACAGCATGCTATGTGATAGAAATGAATTGAGAATTTCTCAAAAAACTTAATCTTACTTAGGCACACAAAATGCTTTTAAATCTTACATTTAAAACAGGCAAGGTTAAGTCTTAAACTGTGTGAATAGGTGAACTGTCATTGAAATGCATTTTAATAATGCTTAGTAACAATTAATTGAAAATTAATTCTGCCTAAAATAGGCACCTAGGACTGCAGAGTATCTCCTGGGTAATGTAGTGTATCATCGCAAGGCCTCTTAAAAGATACTTTTACTAAACCTGTCAAATGCTGCCTTAGAACTGACTGGCTTTTCTTTTCCCCACTGTTTTTCACTAGAAAGCAGTTCTAAAATACACTTTTAGTGGGGAATAAAGGTTTTTTTTTGTTTTTTAATCCTTTTCTTAAATGTATTTCTAATCAATTTAAATACACTTTTTGCAATAATTTTTTCATTGCCCAGTATTTTCCAGAGAAAACTGTTCAGAGTGAAATTTTAGGCTGAGTAAACTGTGCTCCTTGTTGACATCACAGACTCTACAGAACTTAAAATGCAAGGAAAACATATGCTGAGATACTTCTCCAGCTCCCTGAAGACTGCATCCCGCTTTAAGCTCACTGCTGCAGTGTCTGCAATACTTCGCAGAAATATGCCTAGAATATGAACATATCTTTTGTATCCTATCTGTATAAGAATGTCCATAAGGTTAAAGGTGTTTTCAGACAACCTGGTGTCTTGTTTATGTACAATATACTATACTATACCATACTATACTATACCACCGAGGAGTACTCCACATGAAGTTTTACCAATTTCTCGATCCTCCCAGAGCTACTCCCAGGCTCAGGGTACAAAAAGAATCAGAAAAATAAATTAAGTAACACTTGTTCGAAATATAGGTTAATATATATGTAGGAACATAATATTTTACGGAAATAAATAAATAAATAAATAAATTCATTTTAACAAGGGAGCAGTCCAAGTGTATTCAAGGGTAACAGTCCTCAAGAAAAATCCACTAAAGACATAGCAGCTCTTATAGAAAATTTCACATCCACATTTTCTGCAATAGAGTATTGATGTGCTTGCTTTCTTTTTTTCTTTTCTCACATTTTCTTAGAATAAGCTTGTTTATTCTTTTATTTTCCCTTTCATTTCCGTCTTTTTGTTTTGAAGTTAAACATTATCAAGTCAGGCTTTTATATAAAGTCAGGGACACTGAATGTGATCAATACCTTACGTATGCGTTTTGCCAATGTCTCA
Organism: Trogon surrucura; assembly: GCA_020746105.1. Taxonomy (NCBI): domain Eukaryota; kingdom Metazoa; phylum Chordata; class Aves; order Trogoniformes; family Trogonidae; genus Trogon; species Trogon surrucura. The sequence goes on from CM036617.1 coordinate 45,205,236, forward strand.
TGTACAGTAGGTCAGCAATAAATAAGAATTGCTTATTCTCCTACAGAACAAAGATTTTGTTTCTGTATTTTGTCTTTGTATAATAACTCTCCATGTAAGACTTATTTAGTGTTTATGGGAATATTTTGAGTTGACCCTGGCCAGCAACTAAGCACCCACCAGCCACTTGCCCACTCCCTGCCCTCTTGCAAGAAGGGAATCAGAAGAACAGAAGCCAGAAAATCTTATGGGTCAAGATAAAGACAGTTTAGTAAGCAAAGGGAAGGGAAGAAAAAAAGTGCTAAAACCAAATGACTAATGCAAAGGTAATACTCTCTATCAACCACCAGGAAACCAGTGCCCAAACAGTCTCCAAGCAATAACTACTTCAGAAAAACTATGCCCCATGTTTGTTGCTGAGCATTAGGTTGCATGGCATGGAATATCCCTTCAGCAAATATTTTTACCTCATCTCCCATCTACTTGCCTACCCCTAGACTACTCACTGTGGAGATAATATGAGAAACAGCATAGGCCGTGATGTTGTGCCAGCACTTATCAGCAGCAGCTAAAACATCAGTGTGTTATCAACACTCTTTTGGTCACAAACCTAAACCACAGCACCATACAGGCTGCTTTGAAGAAAGTTAACTCCACCTCAGCCAGAGTACAGGGAATAATCATGGTTTGTCATACATAGTGTTCTTTTTGTCTTTTAGTGTGTAATTTCTCTCAATTTTCACTATAAGTAGCACCATTTTGCTAATACAGTTGATCACAATTTTTTTAATACTATCTCTAGAATATGGAATTTCAAATTATTTGGTTCTGTGTTACTTATTTCAATTATTTGAGCTGTTGGATAGTAATGATTTTATTCCTTAGAAAAAAATACTGTTCTGGATTGTCAGCTCTGTCAGAGCTGCCAGTTTTTCGTATTCTTTATTTTAGGAAGTTTCTCATGAGATTATTGATTTTAAGTGCTAGTGGTAGTCTAGGCCCATTTTACTTTCTCTTGATTCCATGTTCCCACTAAGGTACTTCTATTAAAAAATTTCTCCACTTGGTAATAAGCCTAAACATCTCATCCCTGAAATGTATTCTCTAAAAAAAAGAGATCATGCAGGTAGTAGGTAAAAAAGAGATCCAGCATCTAAGGATGCTTGAGTAGTGTGCTAGAAAAGGTAATGAATGGTGACCAGAGAGAGTCAGATGAGTCTGATACAAGGGCTGTGAAAACATTCCTAAAAATATCTGAGAATGCTAAAAAGCATTTTCTACCCCCCTCTCCCCCCCCAAAAAACTTCAATGTAATAACCAAAATTAGCTAGAAAATATCCTTATATAATTAAAGCCACTAGAAGAATTTTTCCATCATAGTAAATTACTCTCTCTCTTTATCTTCTCAACTTGCAGATCTATATTTTCTCATTCTCTTTTAACAGTCATACACAACTCATGCTACACCATCTCACTGTGCAATGTTTTGACTCACAGGGATTTATTTTTGGCTTACATTTTTTTATAATTGGTCCGTTCTTCCCCACCCCTAAAGAGGAGATAGTTCTTATCTCAGTTACAGGAAACTCTTCTGTCTAGTGTTCAGTTTTCTCATTTCAGATGTAGTAGCTTGTCTTCCTCTCCCACAGTTACAATCCTTCTGACTAATATTGTAGTAGTTTTGCATCTGCTCATTTTGTGCATGAAATTTAATCTCTCTTTCATCTTTGAAGCTGTGTGCAGTCCTGATCTTGCCACACCTCTGCACTCCTTCTCCCCTGGATCTTTTCACTCCCTTGCAGACAGTTTTCTTAAATTTTTGTAGTCTATTCTCCACATAGTGTCTACATGCCTTTTATGTCTTGCCCCTTAGACGTGGGAGAGAAATAATCTTTTAATGAGCAAAATTAGTTAGCTTTTTTTCACTCACCTTTCTTTCCAGTCATAAGGAAAGGATAAAATATTATGATAGAAAAAATATATTTTTAAAGTCTTAAAATATAATTTAATGTAATTTAAACACAAAAGTGTTTTGGTTACCACTATTGCAATACAATCACAGTAATTAGCATTAAACAAACCATGTAATCTAAACTAGAAGGAACTGGCTATAAAGGACAAGACTGAAAGGAAAATTTAAACACACAGGTCTACTTAAAACCCGTACTCAACTGCTACATTTAGACAAAGAACCTGTTTTTTTTTACAAAATACAACAGGAGAATATATTGCATATAACTATAGAATGCAGAAATTATTCCAAGTTTTGGATCTGGGTACTACCATTACATATTTCCCAATTCCCTATCAGGATGAGATTTAAGAAAATGCAATCTCCCCCACTTTTTTAAAAAGGTTTAAAGCTGTGGCACACTGACCAGTTTCCGAGTGTGTGTGACTGAGAGTTTAAATCTGTGACACTTAAAACACAAACGCTGGTGTTAGCAAGACATATTTATAAATTTTTCTGGAAACATTCAAGCAATTGAATGCCTTCCTTACCAGAATAGAGACATTAAGTATGTCTTAAATACTTTAAAGAATAAAAAAACCCAACAAATTCATAAGGGATTTTTTTTTCCCTTCCCTTTAACATTCTAAGTATGGAGTAAAGTTGGATTTTGAAAGCAGCTTCTAGCTGAATGTTCTTACTCTGTTACCACACAGGTTTGTTTTTTTTTTTTCTCGTCAAAGGAATCTAATGAAATGAAAACTGAGAAATCCCAGAGTCAATCTTTGAGTATTCTCTCTTTGCCAAGAATCGTTGATGCCCTTAAGATTTTTGGAAATTTTGTACACACTAAAGAGTTAAAAACAGGTTTCCAAAATTTTAGGTGAATAATCTCAGGGGTAGGAAGCATTATTCTGAAAGAATGAAATGAGTAACATTTTGGAAGAAAGAGTTTAGGTATTGCAGAAGGAATATGAAGTTGTCAAATTCATAAGGAGTAAAATAGCTTTGTATAGTTCTAGCAATCAAGTCTGAAGGATGTATGTTTTTCTCTGCATTATCTCCTGGATAATTTTGGCAGTTGTCCACTCATTATTCTGATTTTTCTAGATATCTTTACAAGACAAAATATTTTAAAGAACGCACGACTTCTGAGTCCAGGTGACAGATAATATTTTAAGGGCCAGCTGACAAAACCCTTTCATATCAGGTCTATTTCTAGAACACTTTCATTAGAAAATTATATTTTTGTACTTACGCATAGCTTCTATGTAATAAAAAAATAATTATAACTTACAGATGAGAATTAAAAAAATACATATCCTTTTATAGACAGAGCACCTACCTACAGTGAACAGTTTTTTATCCAGACATTGTTAAAGTTTTAATGCCACACCAGCATTTCTCCTGCATTTCGTATCTATTGAACATGCTTTCGTTTTGTTTATTTAATATTTACAGCTGTCAGTGTAAGAAATTCTCAGCTGAAGTCTTTAATGAAATCTACATATTACCTCTGAAATTTATCCTGGTCTGAAATATGGTTCTACATTAAACTGTGCCTTGCTATACGGAATAAGTCATACTTGTAGATGCTGTTTCCTGTGTACAAGTTCAATATTAAAACCTTCTTAGGGAGTTAATGTTTGATACCTCACAGTATATGATCTTCTGATGCACTAATTGACAAGGGAACAAAACTCATAGGCAGCAGACTGTTGCCAGTTGTGATTTTAACATGTATCCAGGTCAAGGGAAGTATGGAATGTTAATACCATTCAGGAAGCAATATATGGGGGCAGTTGTTTATTGGAAAAGGAATGTACTGGTTATTCTTCATTACATTTCATTTGCAATCCTGATTAAGTTTAAATAGGGCTGTTCTTCTTTTGTCCTTTATATTGTTTTTGATATGACTGAGAATTTAATGAAGTTGGCACTCAGCCAGAAACATAATTTGCTATTTTTATTACTCTGTCAATATTGTACATTAAGGCCCTCAATAGTCTTCGATGAAAGTAAAAGAACTCTTTAAACAAGCAACGCAGAAATGTAAACAGGAAACATCTAGTGTATGATTCTTAATACCATAGCCTAGATTAAAGCTTTTGAAGTAGTCTCACTAATTAATTTGAAACTGTGATGAAAACACAAGGTGCCCATAGATGTAAGGTTTCCAAGGCTTTGTGATGGGAACTTTTCAAGACAGAAGACCTTTTTATTTTTTGGCAAATGCTGTATATAGTACCATGCACAATAGCCCAGATAGAAGGCCTGGCTTCTGGTCTGCTCCATGATGGATGGATTAAATCTAAACTTCTGGCTGTTGAACTTCAACTACAAAACAAAACTTCTGTGGAGATGGCAGAAAAAGGTTTAAATCTTAATTTTTCTTTCTCCTTATAGTCCTATTTTACATTCTAGGTATAAAAGACTGTGACTTAACTCTTTAGCCATCAAGATCAGGTTCCTAGATAGAAAATTTGCTTGATGTCAAGTTATGAAATAAGTAGTTACTGTTTAAAGTTTTTTCTTCTATTTCTTTCTTAATTTTAACACTGAGTGCGAAATATTCTTCATAAAACCTCAACAGATCTCACAACAGTAGTTATGTAACCTTTTGTAGCTACATATTTTTATACAGAAGTTACATCAGCAAATAAATATGTCAACTTAAATAGATGATGTAAAATGTTGCCACTACCTTAAATATTGAAATATATTATCTCGATAAGTCTGGCAGAGAAAAGAGAGTAACTCTGCTGCAAATTGATCAAAATACTGAGGTTCACTTGAGAACAAATTACTCTTCATTTACTGTCAGAGAAAAAGTGGATATGTAAACAGATGAATATTCTTCCTCCCCAACAGTCTGGATCACGAGTTGTCAAGTTTCTGTGTGTAATGCTCCATGAAAGGAACTGGAATTAAGCCAAAGAATTTGTTCCTGCTTGTGTGTGTCTATGTGCATGCATGCAGTGGTGGGGAGAGGGGTACGTGGGTGTGCGAGTGAATGACTCTCTCTTGATTACACTGGTAACCTTAAAGTCTTTTCTCACTGCTGTTTCGAATCTGTTTGCATGAAAGAAAAACACTCGGAAACCTTCTAACTGGCACTTCAAGAACAGAGAAAGAGGAATGATATGCCAAAATACTGAAGAAAACCCAGCAAAATACCACGGAGAAGGTTAAGGAATGGAATGTATAACATAGAAAGTTAAATGGATTGTCTAGTCTGGCAAAGGAAAGGCAAAGGTAGGTCTAATTGAAGTTTTATGCTTGCTAAAATGGTATTATAGATTACAGTGTCAGTGTCTTCTCAGAGGAAGGACAAGAGCACAAAAATATTAAGCAGTCTGGGTAATGAGTGTATTGAGAGCTGCCCTGCAGAGAATGACTTCAGAGTGCTGATGAACGAAAAACTGAACATGAGCCAGCAATGTGCACTCACAACCCAGAAAGCCAATAGCATCCTGGGCTGTTTCAAAGAAGTGTGGCCACCAGGTCAAGGGAGGTGATTCTGCCCCTCTACTCTGCTCTCATGAGACCCCACCTGCAGTACTCTGTTCAGCTCTGGGGCGCCCAACATTAAAATGAAATGGAGTGAGAGAGGAGGGCCATGAAGAAGATCAGGGGGCTGGAGCATCTACCTTGTGAGGACAGGCTGAGGGAGTTGGAGTTGTTCAGCATGGAGAAATGAAAGCTGAAGAGGGTCCCTTCGGAGAGCCGGCCAAGTTAACGATCATCACACCAATATGGCTACAGATCGTCCTCCCTTTATTGCCCCGGACAGCTCAATATATACAGTTCAGCAGTGTCCCCGCGCCTGCCCCTTAACAGAGTTGGTCAGTTACAGGTTTACACGCGCCAGTGTTTTATTGGGTAGTGCCATTCCACTATGCAAGCGGCTCTCGCCCCCCCTTCTCCCCCCGGGGCCAGCACCTCCAGCCAAGCATCTCGCAAAGCTCTCACAAAACAGATAAAACCTCCTCCTCCCCGTGTTCCAAGGCAGCTTCAAGGACAGAGCCTTTGTTTAGGCCTAAGCTGGGTTGTCCACGTTTTTAAAGTTATACCGCGCCTCTGCTCCACAAGAAATTCCTCTACATATCCCCCTTTTTCTTTTTGGACAACCCAGGCTTCATCCGCTAGCTTGCTTATCATTTTCTTGATTATACTTATCAAACAACTAAACATAAGTAAGCCTATAACAATTAAAACTGCAATAACCAAAAATGCCTTAACTAAACTCTTAATTCATCCTGTCAAAGTTCTCACACCCATCACCCTAAATCATACTTTGATCTTTAATCACACACTTCTAACAAAGCAAAAGGCAGCTGGTTTCCCTGCCTTGCTTTTAGCTAAAGAAAGATCACTCTGCTGGTTAGTACATAAACCTTAACACCTACTATGTGGCTTTGATTACACAACCAATATAAGCTTCATTGTTAGTCACACAAAGAGGATACATATTAATACAACAGGTAACATTGAGAACAGTCACATTTTCCCACAGTTGCTCTACCATCAACTGTAAGCATCTTCTGCCAGTCCAGTCCATATCATCGTTGGTAATCGGTACCTCAGGGTCCCATCACGTCACTGGGCGAAACAAAGGGATTCAACAGGCAGGCCCAGTGCATGGTCGTGTTGCTGCTGTGCTGTTGAAGTGACAGGATGCTGCACAGCCACATCATGCAGGATCATGCGGTTCTCAAGTCCCTTGTCCGTTATTAATAATAACAGGACACTCAATCGAACTGGCTGCTTCCCAATCTCCCTCTATTATAACGTCTCTGATGACACCGCTCCATCGCTGTTGCAAAGGATCCTTTATGGTTCAAGCTTGAAAATCAGGCTTGAGTGAGGGAGCTGATGGTAGTGGGGGAGCTGAACTGGTTTAAGGGTTTCTTCTATTTCTCGCTGTCCAGTTGATAATTCAGCGAGTTTGTTCAGGATCTCTTTCAGGGGTTCATCCTGATCTTCCTTCTTCCCCCTCTCTCTTTTTTTTTTTTTTTTTTTTTCTTATTAGCTCAAGTATTACTTCGATCACGCTGTTATCACACAGGGAGAGCAGAATTTCCCAGGTCTGTTTTGATCATACTCTCCCGTTCACTCCCATGCACATCTGGTGTACAAGAAGCGTCTTATCTTCATTCTCACGGACAAGCTCTCAACATGAGCTGTACCTGGCTGGTCAGGGTCTCTTTTCATAATTAACAAGCAAGAGTTATGCACTTGTTTAGAAAAGAGCTCAGCTCAAGGACGAAAGTCTTAATTTTGCAACACACTGCAGTTTCTCCTTTTTTTTTTTTTTTTTTTTTTTTTTTCTTTTTCTTCCACCCAGTCGGGACGAGCAGGGAGTTTCTTCCTTTGCCTTTTTCCTTTCCTGCCCTCCCCCCAACGCTTCGATCGCTGCCGCAGCAACTTTTTTTTTCTACTTGCATGATTTCTAGAGTGCGTATTACGGTTTTCCAAAACGTTCCTAGTTCTTTCACTTCCTTTCCTTCTGTTCCTCCCTCTAGAGTACAGTCCCACAAAAAGTCTCCTACTTCACGCCATTCCGTGGAACTAAAGATTAATGGTGGGTCGTTCATTTTCTCCCGTTTCCTAGCCCATGGGGCTAATACGTCTCGCTCCTTTACTTTTCCTCCTCTCTTAGAGAGTATACTAAGGAGGCGAGTTGCCGCGTCCGTTTCCATCGCGGTCTTACCTTGGCAGGGGCTTGATCGGCTGCTCAAGCTCTGGTCTCCGGTGCCCTTTTGGTCACACCTGGAACTCTCCTGCCTCCAGCTCTCCGGCTCCCAAATCGGCTCACGTCCGATGCTTCGGAGTCTTCCCGCATTTAAGCAATCTGCATTTAAGCATCCATAGAGGGTCCCTTGTTCAGGCGCCAGATGAAGAGGGTCCCTTCGGAGAGCCGGCCAAGTTAACGATCATCACACCAATATGGCTACAGATCGTCCTCCCTTTATTGCCCCGGACAGCTCAATATATACAGTTCAGCAGTGTCCCCGCGCCTGCCCCTTAACAGAGTTGGTCAGTTACAGGTTTACACGCGCCAGTGTTTTATTGGGTAGTGCCATTCCACTATGCAAGCGGCTCTCGCCCCCCCTTCTCCCCCCGGGCCCAGCACCTCCAGCCAAGCATCTCGCAAAGCTCTCACAAAACAGATAAAACCTCCTCCTCCCCGTGTTCCAAGGCAGCTTCAAGGACAGAGCCTTTGTTTAGGCCTAAGCTGGGTTGTCCACGTTTTTAAAGTTATACCGCGCCTCTGCTCCACAAGAAATTCCTCTACAGAAAGCTCCAGGGACACCTTATAGCAGCCTTCCAGTATTAAAGAGGGCCTACAGGAAAGATGGGAAGGCACTCTTTATCGGGGAGTGTAGTGATAGGACAAGGTGGAGCAGTTTCAAACTGAAAGTAGGTTTGAATTAGATAAGAAGAAGAAATTCTTTCTGTGATGCTGATGAGAAACTAAAAGAGGTTTCCCAGAAAGTTGTGGATGCTCCCTCCCTGGAACTGTTCCAGGACAAGCTGGATAGGGCTTTGAGCAACCTAGTCTAGTGGGAGATGTCCCTGTGCATGGTGTGGGAGTTGGAACTAGATGACTTTTAAGATTCCTTCCAACTCAAACCATTCTATGATTCTGATTTTCTAAGGAGGGGCAGCAGTCACAAGTTAACCATAAGGGGTAAAAAAGCTTCACAATGAGCATGGTTAAACACTGGAGCAAGCTACACACATAGGTGATCTCTGTCCTCAGAGATAGTCACAATTGCGCTGGACAGAACCCTTAGCAGTCCAATGTATAACCGTAAAATTTGGCATCCTCTGAGCGGTAGGTCAGGTTAGATGGCTTCAGAGTTCCTCTACAACCTTGTTTTCCTTTGATTCTATTGCAAAAATGCTTTCTGTATCAAAAAGAAATGAAGTCCTGATATGTGCAAATCTATCTTTCTGATGTATTATGTACACATGTATAGTATTAATATGTTGTCAAGGATGAGGCAAGGAGGATCTACCTGCAAGAATTTAATTGCTAATACTTAGAGCTAGAACAAATTCTGAGAGCAATTAATGAATATACACTTGATATAAACAGTCTTAAAGCTGTTAGACAGAACCAGTTGATTTTCTAATGCCCTTTAGCTAGGAAAATGTACCCCAGATTGACTTCTTATGCTAATCCAAAGTTCTGTGTTACTATGTATATCTCGCTAGTCTTAAACACTTCAGATGAGATAAAACTTTTTTTTTTTCTTTTTTTTTTTTTTTTTTAGTTTCTTCTTATAGGCATGTGCAAACTTCGCTAGTCAACTTCCAGTAAGGAAGGTTTGTCTTATATAATTTTCTTTAAAATAGCTTTGATAACTCCATTTTCTGAACAGACTAAGATACCACAGGGTTTATGGCAGCATTTGAGCTCTTGAATTGCTGGCATACCCATTGCGTGAAAAAAAATTAAACTCTAGGCTCTTTTTTGTATATAATTATCCAAGTTTACCTTTTAAATTGTCATACTCTTTGCACCACAACCCTTGTACTTTGTTTTGGTATATCCTTTACATTAGGGGTAAAATAGTTTTAACTATTCAGGTGGACTTAGTCCCCTCGAAATCGTCCTAATAGGCTCAAAAAGCAGATTTTTAAATGTTATTTCACGACTCCTTCCACTTTTCTTTTTATACTGACTTAGGATCTTTGTTGAAAATAATATGCTTTAAAAGCTTATGGAGAAAAAGACAGTGAAGTCTCAAAGAAATCTCTGAAACTAAAATATGATTTAGTGCTTTGTTATACTGAAGCAAAATATTAATCCTTGTACCTTAACTAAGATTCTCGATCTGTAAATCTGAGATCTAACAGTTTGAAATACCATTTCCACTGTTCACATGAGTAAACCACGGCAGGAGGTTAAATGATTCTGGACATCAGACAAAAATCAGGTTGTTCAGTGTAACTGATATTGTCTGAATACCTCCCTATTATGTGGGAAAAATATTATAATTGCACCACAAGATATTGACATAAAGGGAGACCAAATAGTAATTTTTTCCATTGTATCTTTATTACTGTTTTTACAGATTTACTTATACCTACAGGTTCCAAATGAATTTGGTAACTAAGTGGTGGAATTTCTGATTTACTGAGGTGGTTGATAAAGTAGGAGTATGACTTTTAAATATGGTATCTATGTTATACTTTCTTCTTGTTTCTAAAGTATGGCTATATTCTGAACAACCTGAATATATGCATAAATTATCTGCAATAAATACATTAACTAATTAATCTGAGTTGTCCCACTACACTAATAGAAATGGTCTCAAAGAAAAGAGCTGTCATAATTTGGTCACACTACAGCCAGACCAGGCATATTTTATCTTTTTTTAAGAATAGAAAAAAAACAAAAACCAAAATAAAAAATAGTGCAAAAATGATGTCATAATTGTTTATTTATTTATTTCTAGGGAGAACTGTCTTTTATTTTAATACTCTGTAATAATGTGTTACATTGATTTTGCATTTGGCTCCTACCATCCTAGTATTTTGTGTTGCTTTCAATCTTTTTGTACTGGTATGGCTATTAAAAATGCATCAGAGCTAGAAAAATATCATAAAATATTGCAGTACAGAATCATTAATAACTCCAGTTTTGTCTCATTGGGCTAAAGTAAATAAGAAATTTGAGTTTGAAATCTTATAGTTGAAACAGTCAATTGAAAAAGAAAATCCTTCTTAAGATACAAGAGAGAGAAGGGAAACTACTAGATAGATATTGTATGATGGGATATTCTCTTTTAAACCCACTCTGTTATTATTCCTAAATGATAGCTGCAAGCAGCATTGAAAGGAAGTACGTTTAGGTTGTTATAAAGATTGCAATGATGTGTAAAATAATCCCTTTTTATGTAAGATTAGTAGTGCAAAGTAAAAATACCTTAAGCCAATGGAGTGGAGATATTTCCTTCTGCGATGTAGTAATTCAGAAAGCCATAATTCAAATTAAATATTAGATTTTTATGTTTATTGAGGAACTATTAAATATCTTATATAAAACACCTAAAGGCATTTTGAATGACAGTGATCATTATTAATATCACTGGCTCCTTGTGTTCATTCACATTTATGCTCCTTGTTAAATGAGATGACAGAGTGTTAACGAAGTGTATCCTAAACAATCTTAGTGAATAAGACATACGTGTGTTTCAAAATGTAACAGAGCTAGAAAGCAAAATATATATGTGTATTTTGACGAGGATTTCAAATAATCACTCTGTGGTTAGATTCTATTGGAACATTTTAAAAGTTGATCATCACAAATTAAGATACTGCACTATGTACTGAGTTGTTGGTCCAAAGCAAATTAAAGTCATTGTTGCAGGAGGGTTTAGAACATTTTCTGGTAAGGACAAGAATAAAGAGTTTCTATTTCAGGATAGAGATATATCATTAATATTGTTTCTTCATGGGAGGAGAACGGGGGAGAAAGAAGTGGTGTGTTAGCCAGTCAGCCAACAATAATGGCAAAAATGGTGGAAGAGAAGCCACCACTCTATCCAATATCAAGTCGGAAAAAAAGATCAAATAAGAGAAAAGAGCAACAAATAATCATGGCCAAAAGAAAGCAGACTTCCCTCCCAAAAACCCCAAACAGTTGCAAAGTGCAAGGAGACAACTTGGCATAAAATGAAGTCTTAGCATAAGCTGTGCAAGGATACAGCTATGCAAAGGCTACCTTCCTTGAGCAAAGTGTATAACTATCTTATTTGATTGTTACTATTCCAGCCTCACTCTTAGCCTCTGTGCCTCCTGGGTATGACTTATTATCCCTACACTTTCAACCTCATTCATTTGGAAAGTTAAAAACCGGTTAAAAAACAGTTTCACCTAGGACAGATGAAGAGAGAGGTTTGTTGTATTTTTGTCTTAAGTTTGTTGTATTTTTGACTTAAATTGCTAGACAAACAAAAAATGTCAAGAAAATTATGTTTGGGTTTCAGGATGCAGTAGTTACTCAAGGATGGAAGGATGAGCAGGAGGTTCCTTCTGTGGGAGAGCTGTGTATGTTACTTCTAGAGTTGTACACATGCTCTCCCAAACCTGTGATTTCTCTTTTCTCTAATTCCGTAAATTATAGGAGTAAAGTTGATGTTGCCATATGATTTCAGTATCAAGACTAAATGTGAAGAATATTAAGCAGGAAATTAAGTGTGACTGCAAAGATTCGGTTTACTAATCACTGAAATACCTAGCAAATAAACCAGTGTGAATTGTTGACTTAATTTTTCTACTTCTTCTGCTTTAGGTGTACTGTATATTAAACTGCAAAACAGGTTTTTCTTCTACATATAGTATAATTTTTCCAGTATATAGTGAAATAATAATGCTCATTTAGCAGAAGGAAATACATACTGGAAACATACAAAATAACCATTAACATAACATATAATAGCATAATTGTGTGGGGAGTGAAAAACAATAATTATTGGCAGTGTTTGAGATGTTTCTGAGGCACTGTTAAATATATTAATTTAAATTTCTAAAAAACCACCAGTTCTATCAAGACCTATGGGCTATTCCGACGAACATATGGAGCGATGTTCAGCATAGGCATTCTAATCTCATTGGTTTCTAGGCACAAATACCATATGGAAGGACCATATTGTGCTTAATCTCCTGAGTGTGATAGTAGGTAAAACCTTCACCCTATTACACAGTCTAATGTAACCAGACAGAGTAGAATCAAAACATATGCCAAGATTCTGCAAGTGTTTCAGAAATGTCTTTCTCTGAAGTTCCCGGTGATCTTAGAGAATACTCCCTTTTAATTAAAAAACAGATAAGAAAGATAAACTATTCTCAAAATTTATTGTAGCTGTTAAACAGTTTAGGCAACAATGTGAGTGGCCCTTCTCATGCTATATTTGCTTGTTGTTTGTCTAATCAGATGATATACACCTCACAGCACAGGAGGCTGTGAAGTTACAATATGCATGATTTAATTCAATCACAAATTTCAGACACAGATGGAGTTTTTCAATAAATTGTCAGGTGTCTTGAATAACTTCTGATTAAAATGAGCTTATTCACAGCAGTATTAGTGCTACGGCCTGCTGTAGTCTGTATATATATAAAAGGAGCCACCAAAAATTTTTGTGACTAAGAAATCAAAGCACTGATGCAGAGACCATTAATATCACAAGGAAGCAGAGAAAAGATCAAGCAAAGCTTAATTCTGGACCATATGCACTCACTGGTGATTAGTCATTCATACATGCATTGGGTAGACAGTTGGACTAAGTGATCTTTGAGGTACTTTCCAACCTTAATGATTCTATGTTTCTATATTCTTAGCTGTTTAAAATAGCTTTTTTTATCTGCAATCTTAAAAAAAATTATCATATAGGTATGTTTACCTAATAAACATCAAGCATATTTATAAAGGCGTCCTTCAGGAAGGCCAAGTTTGAATAATCTAACATACAGTTGCAAGAAGTATGTGAACCTTTCGGAATTTCATGACATTCTGCATTAATTTGTCATAAAAAGTGATCTAACCGTCATCTAAGTCAAGAGTACTGACAAATATAATGTGCCTAAAACAGTAGCACAAAAACAATTCTGATCCTCTATGTCTGTATTGAACACACTCGTTCAACATTCAAAATGCTAGTGGAAAAAGTAAGTGAACTCTTGGAATCAATGCCTGGTTGACACCTCCTTGGCAGCAATAACCTCAACCAGGCACTTCCTGTGGCTGTGGATCAGATGTGCACATCATTCAGGAGGGATTTTGGCCCATTCTTCCTGGCGGAACTGCTTTAGCTCTGTCATATTCTTTGGATATCTTGTGTATGGCTCTCTTCAAGTCTTTCCACAGCATCTTTGTTGGGTTGAGGTCTGGGCTCCTACTTGGCCACTCCAAAAGGTAGATTTTGTTTTTTTGAAGCCATTCTGTTGTGGACTTGCTCTGGTGTTTTGGGTCATTTTCCTGTTTCATCACCCAACCTCTACAGAATTTCAGCTGACGTAAAGGCATTCTCACATTATCCTGAAGAATTTTTCGATACACTTGGGAATTCATCTTCCCCTCAATGTGCGCAAGCTGACTGGGCCCTGATGCAGCAAAGCAGGCCCAAATCATGATGTTTCCTCCACCATGCTTTACAGTTGGGATGATGTTTCATGATGATATGCACCAGATGTAGTGTTGAGTGTTCTTTCCAGATAATTCAGTCTTTGTTTCATCAGTCCATAAAACTACCGTGGAGTGGCAATGTGCTCTTTCTCGCACTTTAGGCATGCAGCAATGTTCTTTGCAGTAAGCAGTAGCTTCCTTTGTGGTATCCTGCTATAGACACCCTACTTGTTCAATGTTTTATGTACTGTAGACTTATGAACACAGATGTTAGCCAATTCCAATGTGCCTTCAACTCTTTGGTTGTCACTGGGGGTTGTTTCTTTACCTCATTGACGAGATTTGTGCTCTTGGGGTCATTTTGACTGGGTGCTCACTTCTTGGTAGAGCAGCCACAGTCCCAAAATGTCTCCATTTGTAGATCGTTTGCCTAACTGTAGACTGGTGAATATCTAAGGTCCTTGAAACCACTTTGTAACCCTTTTCAGCTTTATGTAAATCAACAATTCTTGATTGTAGATCCTCTGAAAGCTCTTTTTTGGTGAGGCATGGCTCACATAAACACACATCTTATGTGGAACAAACTCCACATAAGTTTGAGCGGTTTTTATTAGTCAGCGTAGCTCTAGTCCACACCTCCAAACTCATTCTCTTAACAAGACTCCACGTTAAACTGACTCTGATTAGCTTCTTTTGAGGTTAACTCAAGGGCTCACTTACTTTTTTCCACTAGCATTTTGAATGTTAAATGAATGTGTTCAATAAAGACATGGAGCATCAGAACTGGTTTTGTGTTATTGTTTTAGGCATACTGTATTTGTCAATAGTCTTGAGTTAGATGATGGTTAGATCACTTTTTATGACAAATCAGTGTACAACATCATGAAATTCCAAAAGGTGCACATAATTTTTCTTGCAACTCTACATATGTAGTGTCATTTGGTCAAGCACATGTGGCTTTTAGATGATATGTTTGTTGGAACGTTAACAACTTGGTGAGAAAATAAGAGTTCTCATGTTGTTCATGTCCTGTACAGAAAATTGTAAATGTCTAAATCTATTTCTTTTAGTTGCCAAAGCTATATTGAGGACATTCATAGCAGCATCACAGGTTGTATATTAAGAACACTTTTTCACTAACACACTGTGCTCTGTTAGTACATTGCCCTTGCATTAAGAAAATACCTTTCAAAGCCATTACAGCCTGTTTTTATCTCTCAGACTTTTAGAGTAGTCAAATAAGTTGTAGTATGGGCAAGAATCTGATCCCTAAAATTTTAAATATCCAGATACAAGAGATCTGGGTGGAGGGGAAAATTGAAAAAAAAAAAAAAAAAAAAAAGAAGCTGTAAACCTAAAAGGTAACTTCTTATCAGAAGTAAAAGAAAAAGAATGCACAACCTTACAGAAAAGGGAGAAAGTGAAGGACATGTCAAAAATACACAAAAAGAGAGTACTTTTTTCAAGCTTTTCAATATTGATATGAATCGATATCGCACTGCTGTCCAGAAATAAGAAGGGTACTCCAAATGCTTCATTTCTGCACACAACTTGTTCAGAAATGTTGTACAATTATACTTCTGAGCTGACATAATTTTTCTCTTCTTCTGCTGTTCGATCAACATGAAATCAAATGTACTTCTCTCTGAAAAGGCTGACTTAGTACCAATGTATCTGATAATTTCTTCCCTGATCTGCTTGACTTAGTTATCTCAGGAACTTCTACTTTGAAGGGATTCATTTTCATTAGTACATTGTATGTCATGCACTGTATCTACTATCCGAAGATTGATGGAACGATGAACATTGTAAAATTATCTGACTGCATATTTTTATTTTTTTCATAACTTTCTCTATTTTTTTTCACTTTCCATCTGCAATTTCCCAATTTGCCAAGTTGAATATGTGCCAAAACCAGAGGATTTGTGTCTTGTTTAACTTCTCTTCCTGTCCTGTTTGCAAGATTTTACTATTCTGTTTCTACTTCTGGGCAGTCAGCCAGCTACCGCACTGCTCTGCTCTGGCTTGACAACACTTACTAATTATGTGAAATATTCAATCCTCCAAGCCCACAAATGGGAAAGAAAAAGTTTCAGTACCAAAGAATGCTAAAGCACTATAGGGCAAGTTAGCTGGCCAATCATAAAGGAAAATATTCACATGAACTCATTTTGTGTAATTGAGGATTATGGAACATATGTCACCGTTTGTTGATTTTATTTTGATCATACCAGATGCTCTTGTAGTCTTTCCCCTGTTCCAGAGTAAAAATATTCCTGATTTTCTTTTTCTTCTTCTTTACCCAGGGTTTGTTGCTGTACCATCCACTATTGCTTTCATTTTCTTGAGGAGCTGTTACCTTTCTATGTTGTTCCTGCTTTCCTGCTCTATCTCTACCTTCTGTACTAGATTTTTCACTTTAAACTTTTCTTGAATATTTCTAAAAAATGTGAACAAAACATATTTTCTGATGTTTGGGGAAGTGTCTTGATAGCGGGCTTTGTGACCAACTTCCTTACAGTTAGCTAGGACTGTTGAAGGCAAATATATTAGGCCAATATTGCATGAATTTTTGTTTTCACTAGTGCCAAGTCATCAAATATCTGGAGACTGTAGATACCTGTTTTTAAGCTTGTACCTGTAAGAGAGAGAGAGCATGTATATATGTAGATCTGTGTGTTGTATTCCTATTAGTGAAACAATAGAAGCAAGTTCTAAAAAAATGCTGAACAGGAAACTGAAGAAGAAACGCTGGAGTTTACTGTTATACTCTGAAAGTGGGAAACAAGTATCAGACAATTTCTCCTGTGTGTATTCTAAGAAATGAGTTGCCTCCTTGAATATTAAATTTTCAAATATCAGCTATTTTAAACTCCTCTGAATTCTTAAAGTTTCCTGTTTTCTAGATTGTCGGCTTTTCTCAGTTAATATAAATATATATCAATCTCTTTTGACTTGATGCAACATTACCTTGCTCTTTAATTTTATTATGTCTTAAACTCTGTCAAGGTTGAATTCTGTCAATATTTAAAATGAGAATCTTCCTGTAATATAGCACACTGTGATTCTGGTGAATCAGTATTGTTCCTTCTTAGTCAGGACTGACTCAGCACAGTGGGTCTGTTTAACTTGTGTATTTAATTGGTCTTCCTGTCCTACTGGATTTTATCATGCTGATTCTACACCTTGGCAGCTAGCCAAGTTAAATCAATGGAATAAAAAGCAAGGAAAAAAAAAAACCTTCAATGACTTTTATTTCAGATCCAGTGTTAGGGGAAATTGTTGATAAAGGTGCTTCCTGTCAACTCTTTAATTCAATGTCCTGTATATTTATGGACATTAAAGATCTGAGAAGGCTTTTGGGTTTGAATGTTTTTCCCCAGTTATAATCAGCATTTTGTGCTGAAGTAAAAATGAAATACTTTTTAGTTCTCTTCTATGTCAGTGGTATGCTAATCCTATATTATTATGATGATTTTCTAAATGGAAATTACAACATATGTATTCTGACATGTTCTGATCATAATTAATATTTTATAAGTTTTCATTTATATAGGCTTAATAATTTATCATTAGATTTTTTTGTATAGAAGTGTAACACACCAACAAGTTCTAAAGCTTGTTTTCACTATCTACTAATGGGTTCCTGTTCTCATGCATATGTCAAATGCCATCGATTTTCCTTGTACATATATGGTGAAATCAGTTGTTCTGCTTTTTTTTTCAGGATGCCTGTGCCTTTTGAAAATCTATAATGGAGATAAAAGCTGTGGTATCATGCCCATACATATGTGCCAATGAGTTTTACAACTTGCCTAAAAATTGAGGCTTATGTACTAAGCATACAGATACTGAATAAATGTTTGAAAATCTACTATCAGTAGTCACTTTTCCAACTTATTTTTCTGTTTATTAGAAGGTCATTTGTTTAATTCTAGACACCAAAGTTCTACCTGAAACAAGAATAAAAAGTTGTCTCCTACTCAGACTAGTAGGCATGACAATATATTGTCTAAGCAAATATATTTTAAGTAATTTTTTGATGGTTAAAAAATTCTCTATACAGAAATTTTCTCGTGAAAAGCAAACAAGAAAACGAATTTATTTTCAGAATACTTCTTTTTATGTTTACTCCCACAATGCAGGAAAAACCAGAATTTGTTTACTTGGAAAAACTTAAGCAAGCAATGTCACTTAGTGCCCCCCTAACTGATAAGTTAGCATTATGTAAAGTCTTGGATACATATTCAAAGAGGTATTACTAAACAAGCAAACTAAAAATCCAGGAAAAAAATGTGTCCTGATTCAAATAACAAACTGTGTCTTCTGGATTCTCCTCTGGGTTCTTTCTAAATATGATATAATCATTTCATGAAAGGGAGGCTTTACATCCTCAAATTAGTCTGGTTCTTGGTAATTTACATTTTCTCAGAGTACTTCTATGTCATTTGTCTGGGAACTGATTGTAAAGAGTGTGGCTCCACTCTTCCACAGGAAAACACATCCCTGAAATGTCACAGGAAGAAGAGACAATTATATCAGAGCATTTTCTGTGTTACAAATAGCAAGCAAAAAAAAATATAACATTTTAGATTAAAATGGATTGTAGTCATATGCCTTATTCAAGAATTGTTTCAGTCAGTTTTGACCTCAGACAAAGGAGTGAAAGTTTGCGTTATTAATCCAAAATATCTCTCCCTTCATGCTGTTCACCCTTCTTTTTGGCTCCAATTGAATGTAATATTTTTTTAAATGAAGGTATTGATAAGGCAAGACACTGGAACAGGTTGGTGAGACACTGGAGCAGAATGGTGAGACACTGGAACAGGTTACACAGAAAGATGGTGGAAGTCCCACCCCTGGAAGTTTTTAAGACCAGGTTGGATGGGGCTCTGAGCAGCCTGATCTAGTGGGGGATGTCCCTGCCCATGGTGGGGGCATTGGAACTAGATGATCTTTAAGGTCCTTTCCAACCCTGACAATTCTATGATTCTATGATTCTAAGGTTTGAAACTAGACTTTGGAACCAAATATCCAGTTGCATTTGCAATGTTTATATAATTATATTTATCAGTATACTGTGAAAATTTTGCAGGTGAAAGAAAAACGTGCTTTATGAATCTTTCTATCCCACAGCTATGAATGAAGATTGATTTAAGAATCAGTTTCACATAAATATTTTTTCTTCAGAAAAAAAGATTGGAACTTCACTGAGCATCTCATTGTCCTAAAAGTACTACAAACATCTCTTACTGATGTTTAATCATAACATTTTTCCTGAAGATAGACCTGAAAATTCTGCCAACAAAATTATAAGATACTGAAGTGTGGTAGAGGATGGAAGCACAAAGCAAAACTAGCATTACTACTGAATATCTTTTTAATTTTTTTATTTTGTTCACATCCTTGCTTGTCAAATTGTATATGTATCACTTTCTTTTTCCTCAGTGATTTAATGAGGTAAATAAGATTTCAATATTCATAAAGAAATTCCAGATACGACATTTTTTAAATGTCTCCCAAATTCTGAAAAAGATTTTTAGCTCTCAGAAATCCTGTCGTTCTTTATGTTTGGTTTACTTAAGAATTGAATGTATTCAACATTAGACTGGCTTTACATATTAAAGGTTCACCAATCTGCTTCAAGCTTTAAAGAGAAATTCCATAGTCAATCAGAACTCTCCTTACCTGGAATTTATGAATGTAATTCCATGAAATTGGATTGGTGAAACCCAGTTACTGTTTCTGAAGATTTTTTTAGCAAGCTCACATTTATAATTTTACATTAAAACTAATTTTTTTAAAAATTTCACATTTGCATTTTACAGGTTCAGATAACTAAAATTTACTTTATTATTAACATACATACATATAATAAAACATGTAAGTAAATAATATTTGCTTATTTAAAGATAAACAAATAAATCCCTCTTGAATTACCTGTTTGTAACTGCAAAAAACATTTTGCTAGGGAATAAATCAAAAGTTTTCTGTCCCGTTCCATTTATCGTGTATAAGCAGAATGTTCCAGTGGCTTTTCAAATGTCTTTTCACTGTTTTATCCCAAATTTTCTGCATAATGTTGGCACAAAAGTCTCATCATGCTGGTCTTTCAATAACAACCATCAGATCTAATTAATGTATAATAAATATTGATTTTTTTTCTTCTGGATCTGTTTTGATGACATATAATTGAGCATTTCTATTTTTTGGTTTTCTAAAACAGGTTTGAGATGTTAAATGATGTGGAATATTTATGGAATATCTCTTTCAGTTCTTGTAGCACTTAGATGGTCATACACAGGCCAGTTATAAATTCTTATGATTACTTTGTCAGAAAACACCCATAAAGCTGGAAGACAAGACTTTAAAATGCTGCCAGTCTTGCAACTTTACTGTTACTTCAGCTGATTCATAACCTAACATCAGGGTTTCATTTCCTAATATTGTATTCCTGGAGCACAAAACAGAAGAGTGGGAAGAAAAAAGACATAGTGATCAAGAAGCTGATAATTTGATGCCCTGGCAAGCAGGATCAACATCCTTCTGAGGATGAATGAAAAGAACATGCTGCAGATGCTGATGTGCTTTCACTTCTGACATGCTTACTGATAAGCAGCACGTAATACCAACATGAAAAGATACAAAATAAAAGAAGTTTTCTCTGAGAATGACTTCCACCACACCTGAGCAGCAATCATGGTTGCTTTCTGGGAAATAATTGACCGAAAAGCCCAAAATAATGTAATTTTACATTATTACCAAATGATAGCTGTGCATGAATATGTGAATGTGTATGTATATGTTCAGTGGAGATTTAGGGGGGAGTGCTGTTTTCTGAAGAAAAGTTTCTCTCCTATAAATTTACATAAAGACTTAGGCAAAAGCAATATAGAGACAAATACAGAAGAAAGTATCTTTTGGATCACAGAAACCTGGAAGGTCAAAGACTGAAGTTTACACTTAAAGCAAAATAAAATTCAGAAAGTCCTCTGTTTCGGTCTCCCAGATATTAAGCCTCAGCTATTGACTACATTTCCTTTCTCTTTTGTTTCATATTTAATTCATTTCCACACTATGACATCCTTCTTTTTGTCTTGGTAGTATGTGGTATATAAATAGTCAAAATAAACAATTTCATGTCACTATCCATCAGTCAACCTGTCTTGGATAAGTAAGGTAACCAGAGTAAAGCTCCCTTCTACTCCTGATAGATCACACAGAATTCCAGTAGCTCATTGTTAGGCACTGGATGGGATTGCCTAAAATACTATTTATAGTTCTCGGCATGCTCTTCAGTCTGTTAAAGGACATTAAACGCAGAAAGGCCATACAAATATTTTCTTATTGCTATGAAAAACAAATGCCACAAAATGCTTCATAGCACAACATGTAAGCACTAAATGTATTGCTCTAGGGCTAGAGCATACCACAGAACGACTGGAGAACTTTCAGTCTTCTTGGTCTTTGTGACCATTGAAAATGAACAGACATCTTTGATCCTATGAGGCAAGACAACACCAGGGAGAAAGCATATAAAACAATGCCTTTCTTTATAATGTTGTACTTCAGGGAACAAAGAAAACCAAAAAAAAAAACCCACAAAGCAAACAACAAGCTGTAAATGAATAAGCTTTGAAGGAAACAGAACTTTATGAAAATAAATTAGTCTAGAGTTTTGGAATTACAGAATTGTAGAACATAGGCTGGAAGGGACTTGGAGAGATCATCTGATCAGTGTTTCATAGGAAAGGGAGCCTAGGTAAGGATACTTAGCAATCTGTTTAATTACATCTCGACAGCCTTCAGGGATGATGACTACCATGTCCTTGGGGAGGTTGTTCCACTGACAGTTCTCACTGCAGAACATTTCATTCTTGTATTGAGGTAAAACCTCCCTCAATGTAATGTGTACCTTTGTGCTCCTTGTCTTCTCCATGTGACTCATTGTGAAAAGAGGGTCTCCATCTTTTTTTTTGTAGCTACACTTCAGGTACTGGAATACTGTGATTAAATCCCCTCTGCATCTTCTCTTCTCTGGAGAGAAAAGACTGAACTTCAATCTTTCCTTGTAGGGCAGGTTCTCCAGCTCTTTGATCACCTTTGCTACTCTTCATGGTTTTATTCTATCAAGGTCAGATCTGATTGCACCAGGGGAGTTTTAGATTAGATATTAGGAAAAAAATCTTTACTGAAAGAGTGGTGAGGTATTGGAACAGGCTGCCCAGGGAAGTGGTGAAGTCACCATCCCTGGAGGTGTTCAAAAGATGTGTAGACATTGCACTTCAGGATATTGTTTAGTGGTCATGATAATATTGGGTTGATGGCTGGACTAGATTATTTTAGAGGTCTTTTCCAATGATCCTATCATACTATGGAGGAAAGTGGACTACATAATATAGAATGAGCTGTATCAGTACGTAACAAACACAGTGTTTGAAGCATGCCTCTTGGCAAACTCTCTAATCCATGGTATTTCAATCCATGTGACTTCAGCACTGTTTGAGGATGGCCGAATAGTGCACTGACTTCCTACAGAGAATATGGACTTAGTATATGGAAGTTGATTCCACAATTCCCTTAGGTACTTTCTAAAGAGCCCGCTACAAGCATTTGCAAGATCAAGGCCTTAGCCATTTATCAAAACGGGATCATATCCTCATGTAGCTGTTTCCATTGCAAAAGCCCTTAAAGAGTAAGGCCTTGAATGTTAAAAAAAAAAAAAAATAAAATTAATATGGTTTATAACAGTAATCCTCTTAAATACTCACGTCTTTGTCAGCTTTTAACTAACCAATTCAGTTATTAACAGCAAGCCATCCTACAATACTCAGGGATTATTGTCTAGGTCTACTGAAAATGCACTACTAGTGACCAGCTTGCAAAATGCAATCTGTTATTATATTTCACAGTCAAACTAATGTTTAAAATCACTTGAAGTTTTAAAACTTGCCTCTTATACCAAGCCCTCTTTCTTTTTTTTTAAAAATAAACAACATTGTATCGTTCTTTTTATCTATGATTAAAGGTTATGATTATTACCAGTGTAAGTTACCTGGCAACATTTTTTGGTTTGTGGTTTGATCAGGTGAACTTGAAAAGAATATCAAGCATGAAAAAAATAACTTTACCTTTAGCTGTAAAAAAGTGAAAGATCTGTCAGAAGGCTGTCTACCTTCTCTTAATTCTTAATATGGAGTTTCTGACAAGTATACAGATTTGCCTTAATTATTTATTCATTTCATTGAAACCATCTTCATCTGCTTTAAATTTCTAATAAGTCTATTTAAATAAAGAGAATCCTATTTGAATGTTGATTTTACATTTGAAAATCCTGAAGGTTTCTGTATGCAGAAAGTGCAGACATGTGGCTCGATCTTTGGTGTAACGTCTCTTGTTAAAGACTGAGAGAATTCCACAGAAAGCTCTCTAAAAAGACATAATTCTGAGTCTTATTTTTAAAATTTAACTGATATATTTTAAACATCTACATGTCTACAGCTAATGTCACAAAGGTGATAAGAGACCTAACTACCAGTCTATGAACATTCTTTCACCTGTTACTTAATCCTGGAGCCACTGGAATCTTCCAGACAGTTGAATTTCTTTTGCCAAATACAAAAAAAACCCACAAAACACAAACAAAAAAACCCAAAACCAAACAAACAGTTCAATGCCTACATTTCTTTTTCCAGTTATGTTTACCATGTGACATTTAAAAGAATCAACCTACCTTTGTAAAAACTGCTCAAGATTCTGAAAAAAATTTCACTGTCTGTTGTGAAAGCCCTGACTGATCAAGTGGTCTTGCCTATGAAGCAGTCACTGAAGTCTTCAGAAAATGGATATTAAGTCAGGCATTTTATGAAAGAGTTTCAGCAAAAAGAGCTTGTTATCCTTTACCCACTGACTTGGATAACTTCCTGGACAGGATCTATATCCCTCTCATGTCTGATTTGGAGCAAAAACTGGAATTTGAGTTACTTTCCTGAAAGCAGAGTAAAATAATACTGTTCGGAAGGAAATATGCTATATTTTGCAATAAAAATATTTAGATATCGACAGAGTCAGACAGAGTGAATCAGTTATAGTGCATTTGCTAGTTATTTGTCTAAAAGAACAAAAAATTGAATAAACATTTCTTGCGCAGATTTGTTACTCATCATAGATAAATGAACATACAGATGAACATGATCTTAAGCATGATTATTATTGAAAAGTGTCATTATCAATATTTCATATTAGCAAAGTAACAAGACACCCCTTGTCCTATCAGAGCAAGCGTAGAATTTTACAGCTTCATAGAATTTTCACTGAGTTGGTAAAACATAATAATAAACTTTTTTCTCTTGCTATGTGGAAAATTATATTTTTTTGTAAATTTTAAGAAGATACAGTTGAAACACTTTCTTCTGGCCAGGAAGTTGTACAAGCTGAGATATGATACACAGAGCATCAGGATGTGTAACAGTGACCTATTATATCTAGGCTAAACATGAATCGATGTCATCATTTGTTTTAAAAGGTAAAAGTCAATTTTGCTGAAAGAACAATTCAATAAATTTGTCTGGTAATAACTGTTTTAAGAACTATTAGAAAGTTCCAAGATTAGTGATTTAACATAAAGCATTCAATTACAGAACCAGGCATTATATGTAATTCTAGTGAAATACTAGTGCAAAGAATTCCAGAAACTGTGAAGGAAGAGAGAAAAAAAGAAACAAGAGAGGAGATATATAGCAGTTTATAGAAATATATGATTAAATATTTGCTTGCAAACAAACAGTAAAAGAAAGAAGTGATACCGATTTTGTACGTTTCTGTGAAAGCAAAAAGAATTCCACCTAGACAACAAAAACCCCAAGTGAATGCCTGTGGTTTTTTTCTATGCCAGCACAGCTTATAGGGAAGAGGGCTTTGTTCTTTGCTTCACAGATGGTAAGAGAAAGAGAACTGAAGCCTCTGCAAGACATTTCACAGAGACACGTCTGACAGGTGATCAAATCATCGAACACTTCTTCTTGAAAAACAATGTTCAGATGTAGTCTAAGCATACACTCTCTGACAGCCAGAACATACTTTCCTCTGTGTTGACATTCGTTTTAATAATAGAAAATGCAAGTAGAATTTCTGGCAATGACAACAACGGAAACAAAAAAAGTATATGCCTTCATATTTGCGATGCAGAACTCTCTTCAATTAATGTACTTCTGTACTTCGGCATGACTGTTTTAATAGGAAACTTTTAACTTTTGATAGCATATGAAAAAGTAGTGACTCAAATGTGGAAACACAATACAGTTTGTTTTAGAAGTAAGTGATCTTACTCAGTATAGGAATATAAATGTTGGTGAAAATGCTATCAATGGTGTTAACATGATGGCTTCCTACTAAATCATACCCTTGATATTCAGAGCTAAACACATAAACAACATTTCAAGGCTCCTGTCACTCAGAAGCACATTTCTGCAGAATATAAGCATATCTGTCACTCTGAGATATATACAGATATTTTTTTTTTTTAAAAAAAAAAAAGCAGAAAAATTGCCCTCATTTTTAACTATCCATTGTCCAAAAATGTCTCAAAGAGGCTTCAATATGTCATGAAAATTGTAATCTTAATCTCATATTCTAAAGAAATAGATTGCCAGAAAATATTTTCCTCTAACTCTCGTGGCCTAGGTTTGCTGCTTCAGTTCATTTCATGTTCAGTATGAAACACCACAAGTGTCACATAAGCTATCTTATATATTCTATCTACTACAAATTTACAGAAGCTATTAGAGGCAAATCTGTTAATGTGAGCAGTTAACCAGTACTGACTTTTTATACTGTGTTGAAAAGCCTTCAGCATGAATTCTGAGGTTTTTCTTCCTTCGTCTAATGACACAAAATATTTTATTCGCCATTTAAAACAGAATGAAGCAGAAAATTCTGTTAGGACTAGGAATTAATTTTCAAAGCTATAGGACTAGCATAAACACACTAACACAACAAAGCTATGCCAGCCAGTTTGAAAAACTGTACATTTTGCTGTAAATTAACAGCCATTACAAAGAAATGAGATTATACCAGTTGAGGATTTGACATTCCATGTACTCTCTAAAATGTTCCTGCATATACGGTACTTCCAAAAAAGAATTTTATAGAAAATATTTGATAGTCTGTTCTTTGTAAAGAAATTCTGTACATCCAAGATGGGACAAGAGCTCAGTTGCCTGGCTTACCTCTGGTATAAATCTAGTGATTTGCATCAAAACTACTTGTTTTACTTTTTCATGATCTTTTGTACTGAATAGTATTTAAATGCAATACTCGGTGTGTGTTCCCCAAAAAAACTACTTTCCATAAAAGTGTTGAGGTGGAATCTACAGTGTATGTCAATATTGTAAAACACATGACAGTATTGTTGAAAGCTCAGGTTTTAATGTTGTCTTTCAAGAATATAACAAATTTACTGGATCAAAATAGTTGTCTGTGTACTCCAATGTCCTTTTCCAAGCCATTATCTACAGTTTAAGGACGAAGTACAGAGATGTGAAGAGTGGTGCTTCCTGATTTTCCCTCATTTCCTTTATTCCTTATTGTCTCCAAAGAACAGAAAAGAGTATTTCAAGAGATAACATTCATTGTTCATTCAACATAAATAATCAGCAAACATACAGAAATGTACGCCTCTTTTTAGGTAAAGGAACATTTAAGTTCAGTATTCTAGCAAGTAGGTAACAGAAAACTTTTATTTAAGTTACCAAATCAATCTACAACAAATTGAAATTATACTTACATCTTCATTTCTGCCAAACAGAAAGCTTTGAAAAAACCCCAGTTTCTAGGGGGGCTGCATGTCTCATTCTGTGGTGCAAAGGAGAAATAGTTTTTGCATCACACAGAAATAAGGAAGGCAGTATAACCATAAGGTTGAAGGTGGAAAAGTGGTACAATTTCAGGTACTTTAATTCAATGCTTTGTCCTAAGCTGAGTCTATAGAAAAGATAGTGTGCTTAACAGTAAAAACTAAATAGTGCACCTAACTGCTGCTCCATTTCTCCATCTCTGGTGTGCAAGGAATTTTGCAGGGCTGGCAGACTTGAACTGTTTCAGAGGTTTATTACTGCAGACAGGATGTATGAAAGGGGCAGATAATCACACCATTCCCCTTCTCATCATATTTGGTTTATGTGACCTGTAAAAGTATGGCTGAGGGAGCTGGGGTAAAAGTATTGGCTGAGGGAGCTGGGGTTGTTTAGCCTGAGGGAGACTCAGGGGGTCCTTATCACTCTCTACATCTACCTGAAGGGAGGGTGTAGTCAGGTGGGGATCGAGCTCTTCTCCTGGGCAACAAGTGACAGGACGAGGGGGCACGGCCTGAAACTGCGTCAGGAGAGGTTTAGGTTGGATCTCAGGAAGCCCTTCCTCATGGAGAGAGTGATCAGACATTGGGATGCACTGCCCAGGGAAGTGGTGGAGTCACCATCCCTGGAGGTGTTTAAGGAGAGGTTGGATGTGGCACTTAGTGCCGTGGTCTACCCGTTGCGATGCTGTTGAGTCATAGGCTGGACTTTATGGTCTCAGAGGTCTTTTCTAGACTCAAGAATTCCGCAATTCTGTGATTCTGTATTCTACACAGAAACTTGCTCATATTTCTCTAGAGTTGTTCTTCCTGTTATAAAACAAATCCTCCCTGATGAAAACAGGCTGAGAGAGTTAGGGTCTCAGCCCTTCATCATGGAGAAGGGAAGACACCAGGGGGACCTTCTAGCAGCCTTCCGGAACCTGAAGGGGGCCTACAGGAAAGATGGGGAGGCAAGGAGTGTAGTAATAGGAAAAGGTGTACTAGTTCCAAACTGAAAGATTTAGATTAGATATTAGGAAGAAATTCTTTTCTGTGAGAGGGGTGAGGCACTGGGACAAGTTGTCCCATTCTTGGAAGTTTTAGTTGCCCCATCATTGGAAGTTTTCAAGACCAGGTTGGATGGGGCTTTGAGCAACCTGACCTAGTGGGAGGTGTCCATGCCCATGGCATGGAAATTGGAACTAGATGACCTTTAAGATCCCTTCCAACGCAAACCATTATATGCAGACACATTTTAATATTTAGAAATTCTTATTAGTTGGTATTGTCTGCAGAAGTGATCTGTGGAAAATTAATGAAACAATTTTCCCATTATAGCAGTCATAAACTTTTAATTTGGCATTTGATTAATTTTAAAAATAAATTTTAAATTTTAAACATATAAAATGTAAAGTAAAAATATAACTTCTTTGTAACATAAATTGCTGTATTTAGTTGAAAATTGTTGTGAAATCTGTGTTACAGTTAACAAAGGATGAATTTATTTTTAAATATAACATGTTACAATAGTTTTAAAGTCATGCAACCTGTTCTTCTGAAGAGCTAGAAATGGAAGATTCACAAGAAAGTATTAGCAGTTACCCAATAAATATCTGAGTGTGTTCCAGTTAGAAGACCACTTATTGTTTTGTCATTCTAGATAAACATATATAGATATATAATATATTATGCTGTATTATGATATTATGAAATACACTTCATTATGTTATCATATTATGAGAATATATTGATACAAGAAGTACTGATAGCTGTATTCTACTTTTAAATATTTTGAAGGTAATTCTAGATATGAAGTATGCAATTGTTTTCCCAGCGGATTATTGCACTTAATTTAATTTCATTTTATTTTGTAAAAATTTAAATTTGAATATCTAAATGTCAATAATGGTGAGTAAAAGTAGATATTGAATTTTGGAAGAGTCAGATAATTCCACTGATTCTGATTCCAAGGGCAATATGGCAATCATAAACAAAGTGTGACTACATGACCCAAAGTTAAAGAATATAACACTGTTATAAAGGATGATATATAATAAATGTCAATGTGTATTAAATGCATTAATATATATAATTGTATAGAATAACATACATTGATTATATACGTACATACAATGCATATACAATATATACATATACAAATATATAGAATAATTCCAAGATCACAGCTTATCCTAGTGACACATTTTTCCTATTTTAAAGAAATGCAATGGCAGTAGTTTTTAATATCATTAAAATAATCTATAGAATATTCAATATGGTGCTTTTCATTTACGTCATTACTTCAAATCCAAGATAAACCTCTATATATCTATGTCTATATCATTACACACAAAGACTTCTTTAGTAGCACAGTATTGAAATTGTGAGGTTGAACCCCTAAAAATCAAGACTTGCCAGAAGTAAGCGTCTACCATACCTTGTTTTTTTTGTCTTTCTGTCATATACATAACCTGTAACAGGCCTTAATTATGCAATCATTTATGACTTCTCAATTGAGTCTTTCCTCATGTAATACAGATAACAGATGGCATTAATTTATTAGCACCTACTCAATATTTTCTTACTCTACATAATTCCTGGGTCTTAGGAATTTCATGTTGAGTATTTTGATCTGAAGATGGTATTATAAATTTACATCTGAGCATTTCTGCAAAGTTGTAATCATGGTATTTCTAAAATATTAATATGTTTGCTTTCATACCATGTGAATGAAAACTGAAATAAAGGGGAAAAGGTTAAAATACTTATGAATTTCTCACCTTAGAGGATAGATTTTGACCATCATGTGGAGCATTACATATTTAAAGTACATTTCCTATAACCTCAGTCAAAATTCTGGTCCATCTACAATTCTATAAATAAGACAAACCCCAACTTAGAAGTCCAACACTCTGGAGAGAGAGATTACATACACAGTGTTAAACTAGGAAGTTATTGAGATTCACATCACTCAGAAGATGTGAAATAGAGTGAAATGATCCACTTCCCCAAGAGCAGCCTTTATTTGCTTGCACTGTAAGATGATCTTTCTCTTTCTATAATCTACTGTGCGAAAAAATAGGATGTGAACATATAAGCGGAAATACAAACTTTGTGCATACTTGTCCAATGTCCTGGGTTTTTTTTTC
This sequence comes from Trogon surrucura, assembly GCA_020746105.1. Taxonomy (NCBI): domain Eukaryota; kingdom Metazoa; phylum Chordata; class Aves; order Trogoniformes; family Trogonidae; genus Trogon; species Trogon surrucura. The sequence goes on from CM036617.1 coordinate 45,235,289, forward strand.
TGCCTATGGCATTAAATCAGCAGTAATAACTGTAACAGCATTTAAACTGCATCACGTAGTTAGAAACATTGCTCATTACGTCTGTAGAAACAGATGTAATTTAACACAGCTGCTAAATTTAGACAGTATGTTAGCTACGGCATTTCCTTAAATTTTACTGCTAAAGTTTGCAAATGTAATAATGCTCCTTTAACACAGATGGGTCTGTGTGTATTATTCTCTTAGTTAAAAATCAAACTCACTTAGATTTTAAAATTCTAGCACATGGAGTCATGTCGATTATTTTTCCTTCACCAGAAAAGGAGAAACTTTTGTATAGTTTTCCCACCTCTCTATAGTACTCTTACTCTTTTATTAATTCTGTTTCCTAGGCAGTTTTCATCTTTCCTACTCTATAATAGCTTCTTACTTGCTCTCTATCTCCTGAAGTTTCTTCTTCCCTAGCTTTCTTCCTTCCCCTGAAGTCTCTGCTTTGTTGTTTCTTGGAGTAGATTTCTTTTCAAATTTATTGTTACACTCTTTGGAAAAGTTCTTTCTATTTAATTCCTTATCTTGATCTCAGTTTTCCTACTAAATGACTTCTTGTTCTCATCTTTTGAATCTATGATTGTCCATGTATTTCTTCCCTTCCTATATCCACCTACTCTGTCTCCAGAGTAATTATTATTTTCCAGCTGCAAATGTCATCGTGTGTGACTAAGCCTCTGCTAGATCCCCGTAGTATAAAAGACATCTGTCCCAAGGAAGTTATACTCAAAGTAGAATAGTCTGCCTCTCCTGAACTATTATATTTTTACCTGTTATTGAGAGATTTTCCTCATTAAATCTATTTATTTCTCTCACCCTTTAATTGTTCTGTCTGTATATAATTACAAAAAGCTCCTTTTTCCTTATTGCCTAGAATGTTTGCACTGATATTTGCTTCACCCTAAGTGAAGGCTTTGTACTTCACTGGCATATAGTGACATTCATAGCAGATGTTTCAGGACAGGAACAAAAACTGCCCCTGTAATATGGAGTGTATCAGTCTAGGTGCCTTTGTCATTATACTCAAGTCAGACAACTTTCTGATTTCACTCTCCTCAGCACCCCTGATGAACACCTGTTTATGCAGACAATTCATTCAATTTGGGTGTAGGCTTTGTGGTGTTAATCCTCGACAAAGTGAGGACTTGAAAATGAGATTTAAACTCCCCATAGCAATGTCTTTCTGTCAAGAATGGTAATGTCACTTCCTCCAGTGTTGGCTTCTCAGAGAGGTATCTAGCTTAATCTCTATCGCAGTGAGAGACCCGAGGAGTCCTCTAAAGTAAATCACCTGAAATGTTTTCTGAGATCCAGGTAGAAATCAGTTGCATAAGTCTTCAGTTACAGAGGAACAGGAGAACTGAAAAGATTTTTTAATGTGGAATTTGAGAAAAGCTTTTGTAAGTAGTCTTTCTACAAATGTTAGTTTATCCTGAAACCTTAAACTGAGTTTAGTTGATATATGCAAAACATCTTTTCTCATACACTAAAAGGTAGCACCTGAAAGTCCTTAATTTTTGGTTTGTGCAAAGTTAAACCATTTCCCAGATAACGAAGATATGCTTGAATTTTCCTGACATTCAGAATTATTCCAATTTCTGAATGATTGTGTAAAATTCAATTCCCTTTTACTTCTATAACTCAATCTAGAGATTCAAGTATATGATTCAAGAGTTTGTTCAGATGCTTAATATAGGGTACCTAACGCCGTTTTTCAGGTCATCCTGTTTCAATCTGACAGCACCATGTGGTATCTCAGCAAACACAAGACATCTCACATCTCACTAAGATGAGGCAGCCAAAAGCCATCCTTGGGGAAAAAAAAAATTAATCTCATCTGAATGTAGACACCTACAAGACAGACTTTTACATTCCAGCTAGTCATTACAGGGTCATTTTCTAGTCAATGGAGAGCAATAAGTACTTCAAGAACCTAATTTATCTGATTGACTGTATATGTCTACTCTAGGATGAGGTGAACCATGCCCTAAAGGTATCTTTCAAATATAAAAGTATCTAACATGATTAGCTGATATTCAGACATCCATATTGTAGACATCAGCATTTACTCAGATGAACAGGACTCATGTGTCAGCAGAAGTGAAGGAATTTCCTGGCAAAACGAGACTGACAGGGAAAGATGATTCTCTAAAACTGAAGTATCTAATTAACTTTTTCAGTTTAGCGCATTGGCTTAGAGGTTGTCTGGTGCTTCAAAACCCACAGCTCAAAGTTAGCATCCCTCTTGACTACCCTGCAATTCCAAACTCGTGCGTGAGCTGACAGCTCAGACAGCTAAACTTTCCCAACCTGAGAATGCAACTACTCTGAAGTCAGGCACACTGAAAGATTGTGCAAATTCAAGAAACCTTCCACCCAGGGTGAATGTATCTTGGAAAGCCTGCTCTTAAACTCTGAAAGGAATTGCTGACAGAAATCAATACTATCCTTGTTAACTTCAGAAATGTTCACTGAATTCAAGAATTTGCAACTCAGCATAGAATAAAACCAACCATGAACTGAATGGCACATGGAAAGGCGTAGCAGGAGTTAAATGGAGGTAAATGAAATATACAACTACATTATTATCTTCCACTGGGAAGGTGGAATTCACTCACTTCTTATTGTCCAGTCCTGAATTTCAAACTGAGTTGACATGTATTTATTAAATAAATTTGTTTATTAATTAAATGGGTGAGTCTGATTTTTTATTTACTGTTTTTCTGTTAGATATGTTTAAAATGAAAATATTAATTAGGAATTTAAATATGATATCAAGGATATGAATAGGTTAGATTATATTTCTGTACTGTTCATGAAGAAAAAAAATCTAAGGAGAAATGTATTGTCTAGAATACAATCTGCTTCATAGCCTATGAAAAGAGGTAAATTAAAATATTTCACTGTTTGTGAATTCCTGCCAAAGTTGCTCACCCAGAGGAAACGGCACAAACAGAAGATTGAAAAATTCTTTCAAAGCTGACCTTCTAGATGGTGTTCCAATGACATCCAAGACTGTAGTATATTTGTTACCATATAATAATAAAGCCAAATTCTGGTTTTCTATGTCTAGTCAAGTTGACTATAAAGAAATGGGTGCCTTTTTAATGGTCAATTAAACACCTATGATTACATAGCCAAAGAATCACAGCTTTCCTTACAGAAGATACTTGAGGTTAATATGACATATAAATCAGCAAACGTATTTCAGAACAAGTAAATGACTAGACATTAGTAACAAGCAGACTGAAAATATCATGAAAGCAATTAAAAATATTTATAGACTACATTTCATGAAACCAAACTTATGTTCATTTTTTCAGGAGATGACTATTTACTGTAACTAATACAGTTAATAACATACATTCATCATATCTCGCATTAATTAGATTTTTCCTTTCTGTTAAGATCTATGAAACAGTTTTAAGTACCAATGTTAACAACAGTTAACATGATTAAAACTGCATTCCTAATAAGAATTTTATCCAAACTTGTATTAATGTTTATTTTAAAATGCTTCTGTGCTGTGGAGCCATCTGTTTCTCGCTAGTTATAGTACCTGAATTCTACAATCATAGGACCCAAGGGAGTTTTTCACCTTTTTTTTTCCTCATGGTATAGCAAGTATTCACTACTTCATTCAAAAGAAATATGTCAACTGAAGTTAAGAACTTGTAGTCAACAGAAAAATATTTTCAAACTTTTAAAACTGAAAGTTCTTGACAAGTCCTCTAATTGTATTGGTACAATTGCTTTGTACCTTGCATTATCCTAGGAAGAAGGAAAGGGACACTAGCAGTCAAAATCAGTCGTGTTTCTGTACTTATGTTAAAAAATACACTAGTTTTGTCAATAAACTTTCTTTGAACATATGACTTTCAAATCACCTTTTGAGGAATATTAAAATCAATTTAACAGTAAGTAAATTCTCATTTGAAAAAAGAAATCAATCACCTGCCATTTTTGATTGATTATTGTGGAATAGAGTAGTGTTTTATCTATAAATTTATTGCACATTATTCTACAACTATAAAAACAGCATGTGAATTAGATATGACATGTCTCATAGTAAATGGACAGAAAATTTAGTTTCCCTTTTGAAGTCTTGGTGGTAGCACGTGATCATCTGCTCTTGATTTGCTAGGTCACTCCTGTTAAGTACAAAACTATATTACTTTCTAATAAAGGTCAGATTTTTAAGTAATAAGAACTACAAAATTTCACATATTAAGAGGATATATGGTACATAGAGTTAAGGTTATGTTTTACAGGTTTTGCCAATGGGGATTCTGCATAAAAGGTAAATCAAACTTAGGTGATATTGCAGCACACTATAAAATATACATATATACTTTAATCAGTTTGAGACAGGATAGGTATATGTATTACATATTACACTCAAAATTTTGTCTAGATTGGAGAAAATATACAGTCCTCTATATTCAGTAGTTCATAACATGTCATGAACGTGGATGAGGGTTTTAGTTAAGAACCAAATGTCTTTGGGTCTTGGGCAAAATATTTACTAAAATTTTGGAAGGAAGAAAAAAGGAATCAGAATTGAGATATTAAATCCATCTCATTTCTCTACTACAAATACAGTCCAAAATCAGAGTACAGTAGAATCACTGTGTCCTTAGTGTTTAAAATAGGATTACACTAGGAGATATATTATCACATACACATTATGTAAGTGATAGTGATATCCATGTGATAAATTAAAGAGCTCAATGACAAATTAGATTCATTGTGCACTTTAGATCATCTCACCTGCAGTCTCTCCACTAATTGATTGCCACTGGGACTACTTCTACTACTTTCAGATGCAAATAGTTGAAGTCAGACAATGGCCATATTTAGCCTGACTTGCATGGGAATAGTAGAGAACATTCATCATTTGCTGGGCAGCTGCCTCTGCATGGCTGGTGGAGAGGAAAAATAAGGTTGGTATTTCACATCTACCCATAGATACGGGACTATAGAACACCTGCTCCTATTCTGTTGGGATTTCCCTGTTTGGAAAACTGCTGAGTTTAAAACAGACTGGATCCCATGTTTGCAGTCATGAAGGGTGCAGTGAAGAAGGGCTGCATGCAGGCTAGATCCAGTGTTAACCAAATGTCTTAGTCATGCAAAAGCATAAGTATGCACACTATTATCAGAATACAAAATACTGTATAATATAGTCAAAGCACAAAGCAAAATTCATCTATCAGGTGAAGTGGACTTTGTGAGTTTTGTTTAAAAATAAGAGGAGAAATGAAGTGGCATATGGGGGAGAATGGACTTGAGAAACCTGTCATGAAAACGAATTTGATCTTGCTTTGAGACCTCCAAATGTCTCCCAACATAAAGCAACCTGATGTTATGGAAGTAACAAGTAGTAATGTTTTCCATAGATTCCAGCAAGAATCCCTCTTCTTAGCCATCTCTTCAGTTCTTTATTTCTTTTGGGTTTTGAGAATCAAAGATTTCAGGTGTGATTTACCATTACTACTACTACTACTACTATTATTATTATTATTATTAAAATGCTGCATAATATAACAGGGAAGATTTGTGAATCAATGGGGGATTTTTTGAGAAAAATGAAAACTGTCATGCTTCTATGAATCTCAGAGCTCCCTTTCCCTGGCAGACCTCCAAGACCTTTCTTATTTTATGCAGTCTTTGGGGTAAAAAGGAGGCTGCCAGTTGCTGATTAAAGTCTCCCTTGGCTGTTGTCCTGGCTGGCAGACTATCTTCCTTTTTTTTTGCCTACTGGTTATTTAATACACTTTACTCTACAATTAGCCCACAGGGGCTTGCTAAAGGCAGACACTCCTCTCACTCCCGTTTGGCTGAATGCAGTCATACAAATGGTGCAAGATTACAAACTGAGATATGCAGAATACTTTGCTGGAAAGCTCTGCACAGAAGTTCCTACTGAAGGTTTAATTCTGAAGCTGTCTTTTCAGACATATTCAGTGCTACTAAAATGAAAGAGAACACAGTAAAAAGGTATTGAACTAATTCTTGTAAAAATATTGAGCATTTAAACTTAACATTCAAACACAAGAATAGAAAGAAATTGAAAGAAATATACTACCAGAAGAAAAGATTATAGCATTGATGTGCCATTGAAAACTGGTTGAGAGTGTTTGCTTAATGCTGTATCTGCCTTCAAATGCTCTCATCTCATTCAGGAAATTCATGACAACATAAATTACTGATCTGTACAATCCTTACAATTCACCATTACAACTGCTAGTAGCATAGGCAGAGAGACACTTCCTGATTTCACCGTTTGTCATAATCTCAAATGCTCCCAAATCGAACTGCAGAGTTCAAGTTATTCTTAGGTATATGTCAGACATTGTGTAGAGATTATGGTTTTCATATAAGCTGGGAGAAAGTCTCAACTAGCCAGAACAGAAGATTTTACTTTCCAGAGTTTCAGCAAATGAGTGAAGGATTCAGATCAGAATGTTGCTATGGCCAGATATGGTTCTTAGGTAACAAGACGTCCCTTATTAGTAGTGCCTCCTGCAGACCCCAGTACTGTGTGCTTTCTAAGCATGCATCTCACTTTGGTTTTGAGTCCTGCCTGTGTCCTGTGTCTTAGAATGTGTTTCGAGGGCATGAAAGAGTATGATGCACGGTTAAGAGAAATTATTTAATTATTTTTGTTTCATTTCATGGTATCGTGGTGCAGGACTATCTGACCAAGTGCAAGAATAATTGATAAAGATGACTACATTCCCTAGAAGTTTTACAAACTGTAATAAAAAGCTGTGCTATAAATCCAAAATGACCTGTAAAACTCAAGGGAAAAGTGAATATGATCTCTTCCCAGTTTTTCTAGCAGAGACAATATAATTTTTGAGCTTCATGACAGCTCTATTGCTTTTTGTGCCATGATTTGGCAGTGTGTTATGGGTACCTTCATCCAGAAATGCTCTTTCATCCAAGACTGCAAAGTCAAGACTTTTCTTGTCATCCTTTTATGACATTGTAACTTGAAAAAGATCCAACACTAAATACAACAGAGAAAATGAACTAAAAAATCAGCACTATCTGAAGTGCATTTAGTTCTCAGTGACTGAGTAACACCCTAGTCATTATGGCAAGGACAACACTTTTATATATATATTTGTTTTCATGAAAATAATTACATACGGACAATATTTTACATTTCTGAAAGAAAGATTACACATTAAAATAGTTTATTTGAAGGATATCTCAGGGTACAGAAATAGATTGAGTATATAGAATTACAAAGAGAATTGAGCGAAGCTTTTTTGTAATGTTATATTCAGGATTCATCACACCTGAAATATATATATATATATACCTGAAATGTAACATCAAGGTCTAAGCTAGCTACTATTGTTTGCTTTATAGGTAGTAGAGAGAAATAGTGCTTTCAGAAAGTAATTCATCTGATCTTTCCCAGATGGCTCTCTTATGAGGTGTCTATTGCTTTCCACTGAGTAAACACCATAAGATAACTAGCCTATATTTATGTATCTATATCATGGTTATATATGACAGATGAATTCACCTATACCATTTAAGTACACATATAACACAAACATGAGACAGGAAGACAGCTTCTACCCCAAAGAAACTGCAACCTCAAAATTATATAAAAAAACACCCCAAACCACACACTCCTAAATATCATTGAATCATATAATCATAGATTTGTCAGGGTTGGCAGGGACCTCAGAGATCATCTAGTTCCAACCCTCTGCCATGGGCAGGGACATCCCCCACTAGATCAGGCTGCTCAGAGCCTCATCCAACCTGGTCTTACACACTTCCAGGGATGGGGCTTCCACCATTTCTCTGGGCAACCTGTGCCACTGTCTCACCATCCTGATGGTGAAGAACTTCTTCCTAACGTCCAATCTGAACCGATCCATCTCTAGTTTTAATCCATTCCCTCTAGTCCTACCACTACCTGACATCCTAAAAGGTCCCTATCCATCTTTCTTGTAGGCCCCCTTAAGATACTGGAAGGCCGCAGTAGGGTCTCCTGGGAGCCTTCTTTTCTCCAGATTGAAGAATCCCAACTCTCTCAGTCTGTCTTCACAGGAGAGGTGCTCCAGCCCTCTAATCATCCTTGTGGCCCTTCTCTGGACACGCTCCAGCACATCCATATCTTTCTTGTGCTGTGGGCTCCAGAACTGGACACGATACTCCAGGTGGAATCTCATAAGAGTGAAGTAGAGGGGCAGAATCCCCTCCCTCGACTTGCTGGCCACGCACCTCTTTATGCAGCCCAGGACATTATTGGCTTTCTGGGCTGCAAGGGCAGACTGACGGCTCATGTTGAGCTTCTCGTCCACCAGTACCCCCAAATCCTTTTCTTCAGGGCTGCTCTCAAGCCAATCGCTGCCCAGCCAAACTCCCCCAAAACAACCAATCAAACAAAAAACCAAAAATGATCCCACCAGAGTAGTGTCATCCTTAGTGGTTGTCTCCGTGTCGTAAGCATAGTACAGATTCACTGATGGCTTGTGTAGCTCTAATTAAAGAGATTTCCAGGAAGGCAGTGCTGCAGATTTCCAGGTGTTTACAGCAAAAGTACCAGAGCAGGAGTTAGGAAATATCATCTGAGCATTCAACAAATTAATTCAGACGTGTGGCTACATGAAAATGGTCTTGTCTAAGAACTAATATGCAGAAAGATCATAGATAGGTCAAATGCAAGTATATGGAAGGAGGTTCAGATCAAAGACAACATTCAATTTCTAGACCTAAAAGATTTTGACAGCTAAAACAGAGCAGAAGGGAGATCTGGAAAGAGACAATAAGACCTCTCTTCCAGACACAGTGAACCTGAGCTTCTGCTGAAGTTTCTACTAGGAGCTGTTAGAATTCTAAACTCCAAACTTACAGGTCCAAGATGAAAGCCCTGATGAATATCACAATTGCATAGTGAAGTTTGATCACTAGTTATTCAAAGAGATTATAATAGCAAAATTTAGTTATTCATGTTTTCATGCTTGGTTAAAGCTAGAAATGTTAAGTACGCAGTTAAACTTCACATCAAATGGTAGATTATTTATGAAATCTTCATGAAAACTTTTTTTGCTTTATTAAGCTGAGGAAATAAAAAGCCAGATAATAAACATGATGTTTTGGTTTTTTTTTTATCAACATGCTTGTGCAGAAAAAAAATAATTGAAGTTCTAAAGTATCACTATCTTGACCTTATTCAGTCATAGTAAATATTACTCTTCCAAAATGTGAATTGCTTCCATAGGATTCCTGGAAGAATAACATGAAGAATGGCGACAAAGTTAGGCTCTGTGTGAAGATACTACCTTAATCAAATTCTGAGTAAAAAAATACAAGTTTCATTATATACATTTTCCCAGAGAGGAAAGAAGATTTAGTCTATCCAACTAGTGCAAAAGTGTACCCACAAAAATTAAGCCTGGTAAAATGAGTTAATGCACATTTATGGTGTTTTGTGTGTTTTGTTTAGAAACTATACTATGCAGAACAATTAACTTAAAAGGATCAAGTACATATGGGAAGGAAGATTATCAGAAGAGACTGCAACTAAGGAAATGTTTTGCAGATGTACTGCATTTAAATTAATAAAATCTCATTAGGTTTTATGTTTGCCAATAACGGCTGGAAAAGTTACCATACATTGTAGGAACAATTACCCAAATCTTCACTGTCTCATTAGGTTTGTCATACTGTTTTCATTATAATACATTAGAACTTGCAAGTGAGCCTTCAGTAATGACATATTGTTCCAATTCTCCTTTCAGCAGGCTCTAAGATATTTTAGTATTTGTGTTATAAGCCAGCAGGTGTCTTCACTTTGGTTTTTTTCTGAATCAGTTTTATACACAGACCTCCAGACACAGAATGGAATGTAAAAGGGCTTTCAACAACCACATAAAAATGAGTCTGATTAGAGTAGAGTAATACACACTATTTTTATGATTTTATGATAATTCAAGGTACTAAAAATGTGCATCTTTAGAGCATACATCTATTCCTGTAAGTCCTGTTAGTGAAAGCTGTATTAATGTAGATAAACCATGTGATATATAAAGTTTGCAAATTTGCATAACAAATGGAAGGCATAAAGCTGATTTGAATATCTAAGGCATTATAAACTTCAATGAGAACAACCAACACTGAGCTCGCAAGGCACTTGCATTCAAATGAGCAAGGTTTAAAAAAGATATGATTTTTAAAACACTTTGAAGCTTCCTTCTTCAGGTCTTAGGAAACAAGGTTAAAATAAATATTGGATTTAAGTGAGGAGGGGAAAAGGTTTAGAAACAATTTGGAAAAGAAATCACATATATATTTATATATTTATACCTAGTTCACATTTATACCTATATCACACTACTTTCAAAAAAACAAAGGTTGTTTTGGATTCTATTAATGAGAAAACAAAATTCCAGTAAGTCCTCTTAGATTTGCAAGAATACTTTTATTCATTTTAACTGCATAATGAAACAAAATGCTAAATATCACATTAAGATAGGTTACAGATATCCTGAAAATTGACAAGAATACTTACACCATGGGAACAGCTGTATTGTCAATTGCTTCAGAATCATGGTATGAAACTGTTTTATATAATAACCTCAGGCTGAACACAGTGTCAACAAATAGAAGCCTTACATTCAAATTGCTCAAAAATAAACATGTACTTTTCTTTGGAGTTGCACCTTCTAATAATTTCAATTTCTCTTTCTCTAAACGTTTCAAACTTAGTCATAGAAATGGAGAAAAGCAAAAGCAAGATCTGAGAAAATAGGGAAAAATAAAGGGAGAAAAAAATAAGTCTAATTGCCTACAGCTGGTACTGAAGGACATCTTCTCCAATCCTGTCTCTCTCATGGAAGAATGTGAGGGAAACAGACAAGTGACACACGCTCGCTATCATTTTTACATGAACCAGACTAATAATTAATTTTAATTAGATAAAGAGTTAGTTGCCTAAAATCAAAAGGCTTATTAAAAGTACTACAATTAAAATTGAATTCTTGTCTTGAGTCAATAAATAATAACAGTTTCAAGTGATTTCTGAACATTTCTAGACAATGTACTAAATCATAGCCATCCCTGTGTGTAATCAAAACAGCTGTTGTCAGGGCAAGAAATTAATAGGGGCTACAAAATGGTCTCTAATCCACTGTTTCTTTAGCCTTTCCTACAACCTTGCTACAGCTGCTGTCGCCACAGAGCAGAATGACAGTTATAGTTGTGATAAAAATTGTTAATACTAATTGCTTGAAACAGCAAAGTTTCATCAGCTTTCCATTAGCATGAAACAGCATGAGATTCCTCTCAGCAAGCATCAGGAACAGTGTAAACATCTCTAATGAACTACCTATTAGAGACAGAAAAATATATACAGGAAAATTAAATGAACCAGTCTCTAGAAGTACCTGTTTTTCCTCTAGAGAGAAACCATGGTGAATCTGTGGATTCTAGCCACAGTTATAGGCCAAAGTATTCATGTCATGCACTCATGAACGTGGTGGGGAGTGGGGGCAGGAGAAACAGAAATAAACCTCAACAACACATAAGGAAATGAGAAAATCTCCAAAAAGTTCACAAGAAACTGTAGGGAATCTGGAAAATAAATAGCAGAACAGTTTTTCTAAAGACCTAAATATAAAAATGTCCTCAAAAGCATATTGCTTTCTTCAAATGTTAGCTTGATAAATGCTAAAAAAAAAATCTCAGTATATCTGAAATCTATTCTCTTCATTGTAACAGAAAACTCTTTATTTGTTTTACATTAAATATACACCTTTCCTTTTATTTATTAAGCAGATTTGAAAGCCCAAGAAAGAGAAACATAGAATTGTTATACTGCTGCAACAAATATAACCAAGAATCATTCTGATGTCAAACAGGGGATGCTTTCACGGGACCTTTCCTTAACTCAAGTAAAGGATAATTTTTCCCAGACAACTCAGTGGGAACTCTCCAGAACTAATCTTGAGCCGTAGTGTGATGGACTTTATAACAACTTTACACCTGGACATCTTGCTCTCTTACCCCATATTCATTTTATCTTCTGCCTAATGGTCACCCCTGTTGTTACTTATTACTGTACTGATACCCTTGGGTTTGCTCTTTTTAAGATACCGGTTTTCTTAATTAATGTGTTTCTTGCTGCTCTATTTTTTCCTCACTTTTAATTTGTCCATGAACTTTAAATAAGCTCCTTCATCATGGCTCACAAGTTTGGCAAGCTTCATAAGTATATACATATGTTCACCCAGGAAGATGACCCAAGTTTTCTAACTCTATAAAAATTCTATTACTTTAGTTCATGTCTTGCATAAGAGAGTTAATGATAAAAATCAGATAAATAGATTGACTTAGATTCCCTGGTTTTAGCATAGAAAGTTATTATTTCTCTCTTTTTTTAACAGAGAAAATATACTGTGTATAAATAATTTAGATGAAACTTGCTTCTGCATATTCAAATATTTGTTTAATACTTACTCTGAACCAAGAATTCTAATTCTTCTCTGAAAGGGCCAGTCAATAGTAGAGTGCATACACTCACATCTATCTATTTCACCCTTTGACATTATTTTTTTTTTCACATACTTATCCATAGTTAGGTTATTTACATGTAAATAAAACCCTGATGAAATGTGTCACAAATATATTGTGATAAAAAATAAATGAATCTGGGTGGTCCTATAAATATCTACTTGAATTTTCCATGTTCCTTTCTATTTTACCAGCTGCACTTTGTGCTTGGCATATTAACAAATCTGTGAACTATGAGCATGCACTTTATTTTCTCATCTCACTTGCTTTACATTATGTTGTACAACAAAACTTGAGAAATATTCTCACTGATGCTAATAATTCATGTTAGTTAGTATTATATATTAAGCAAGTCTATCGATTGACCTGAGAGACCTGCATGCTAGATTCTCTTCTAGTTAGTGATATTGCTGATATTTTCCCTGTGTAGACTTTCCTAGTCTCCTACTTCCCTAAGAGGTTACAAAAACTAATAATGTAATCCAAATCTTGACTAGAGAAGATCAAACTTTTGTATCTTTTTACCCTGGTTTCTCAGTAGAGCATTGTGACCTGAAGGATGGGACTTCACTTGTTTTTCAAGAGCAACTTGAAGCATTTTTCTGAGCCTGGAACATATAGTAAGCCAAATTTTAGTCCCTGTTGTTTCTCTACATATATCTGTGGTGAGATACGGCAGATTACTTTTCTTCTCCATCAGGGAAAGCAGTTATTCACATGTGGGAAAAGTGATTACCTTAACATTCCCATTTCTATTGGCTTAACCATATAAAAAAAAAGATGCAGCCGCAGAAGTTCTCTCCGATGTTCCAACAGCTCTTCTGGAGTAAAGATGGCAGGCTGGATTGAAATGGCCCATTCTTGGTATCTGATTCATTAAATCAAATTTGGTCCTGTTTAGACATCCACCATTTTGGTATGTTACATGGTGTTTCTTCAATTCATGGAACACAATTACTTTGCTCTTAGCCATCAACTACTTTAGCTCAAGGAATCTGTAGTGAAGTACTAGGAGAGCAGCATTCAAGACTGTTGCTAGTCAAGTAACTGTGATACAATTGTGGTAAAACACTCATGCATCTGCTAAAAATCCCATAGAAATGACATTAAAAGACGCAACTTGAAGTTCCAAAGTCAAACATTTAAAAGCTGGGAATCACCAGAATTACAGTTGTGTGATAAATTTTTATTCTACTTCATGGGTTTATTCATCACGAGATGCTTCTCTTGGTATGGTTGCAATGGAAGACTATACCATAATGCATATACCCTGTATGGCAGATTAAAAGTTGCAACAGCCAACTGAATTCTTTTGTGTTTACTTGCGCTTGAAGATTGCTTACAGTTACTAAGATTTACTCTGCAATGTTGTAGTCTTTTGAACATAGACTTTCTTGGGATGAAATTGTAATTAATGCAGGATGCATCTGTGTAAGTTACACCTATACTGTGTACATGCACAGTCACATTTTGCAACTCTTAGGGGAACATTTGACAGTGATTATACGGAGCTGCTTGAGCAAGAGCTTTAAACTTATTAGATTGCGTCTCTGAACCTTCAGCAAGGCACCCTAAAAAGTAAGAGCCCTGAGATACAGATTGTCCTGTCTACTTCACACATTCCTTCTTCAGAGAAAGAGATGAAATGTAACTTCTTCATTCCTGTGTCATTACATTTTTAAGATCATGTAAATCCTTTGAAATGCACTCCTTACCAGTGCCAGAAACCAATCATAAGCTCTTGCCCTTTGAAATGTAGGACAGATGACCACAACCAGAGATATAATGAAAATGAGAAAGGCAGGAAATTTCAAATAACATAAGAATGATTTTTCTGAGTGCTAGAGAGGCTTTTTTACTGCCTTCATTATATACTGACACTTCTAATTTTTCTAAATTATGCTACTGAACTACAAAAAAAATCAACATAGGATAACTAGGAACTGCTAAGTAGACTACTCCATCTCAGATCTCATGCTAATAGACTCTCCACCACAACAATAAAACAACAGTAAGAATAACTACTTGTGTAATTTCATGTAAGCTTTGGCTTTATTTTCTAACATACTGAAATATTTATAATTGTGGTGAGGGGAAATTCTATTTACTTGCACAGAGCCTTAGAAAAGCTGAAATTACTGGTCATGATTATTTTTTCATTTACTTCTTTGTAAATCATGAATTATTCCACTGAGGTTATTCTTCAGCAATTAGCTGATGTAGCTAAATATATACAGTAGTGTACAGTGAGTGCTAATGAAAACAGTCAACCCAGTATTCTAAAATCAGATTTTACTACATTTAAAGGTGCAGTGTAATATCCGTATTAAAACTTTCATAATATACCAGTCTGATCTGCAACTATAACCTAAAATGTATTACAGCTAGAATAAATTATATATATATATATATAAAAAAGAGAGGTCCACCCAGATTTACAGTGCCCTGAGAAAGGATTTTAGATTTCAATGTTTCTGGGTCATAAATTCATGCTGCTGAAAGAATTAAGACAATTTCTCAGATGCAGGCCACTATCTACGTCTCATGAAAACCACTAAGAACCAGTGGATAGTTTGCATCTTGAAAACCTCGACCTTTTAAGAATAGATCTTGTAAACTTCTAAAGTTTCTTAGTCCCTGACTTAATTAAATTGAAGAGAAATAGAAATGTGTTCTTGGCTACACAGAGAACAATAAATCAGAGTATTTGCATCAATCTTACATTTCTGTATTCATTTCCCGTTTTCATGCATCATCAGTGAAGTATAAGAAAAATTCCCAAAATCTGGATACGAATCTCTAGGACTGAAAAAGGGCTGAATTAATGATAGTGCTCACGGCTTGCAGTGAGTTACAATCTTTGGAAGCTATGGAAAAGAACTGAGACATAACTTATTATGGCTTCTGGTACTAATAACTTATGAGGAACTCACATGAGATAAACCCCATCAGTTACTATAGACTAGATAATCTCTCCACTATAACTAGAGACACACAAAGTTGACAAAATCCAGCCCAAATCTCTGAAACTGAGCAGATCAGTATATCTAATGATTCTGTTGGGGGTTTTAACTGTTATTTTAATTTGTTTTTCCCGTTTTCCTTTAACTTCTGTAGTGTTTTAACATTCTTATTCTTTTTCTAAATTGCCTTAAGTATTTTGTAGTTGTTGTAAGTAAATATTAATTCCACCACTGTTTATAGTGATCTTATTAGTCAGGCAGAACCTTGGACATCCTATTTCCACCAGCAAAATTTATTAATTCAGTCTAAAGCAACTGAAACAGATTAAAACCACTACTCACATAGAGTGAGATTGAGCTTTTAAAAGCTTAAACTTAGTCCTATGCTAGGAGGAGACCAGAGACAGTCACAATTCTTTTTATGCATTCTCTTTGCTGTAGGGGGAAATAATTTTACTACTGCCTTTCATAATACATAGCTTATTTTCCCCCTTGTGAATGTCCCTATTTATTATATATTTGGTATATTATAGAAGAAAGAATTAAGGTTCTGTATATGCTTTATGCATGTTCTTTCAATATCCCCTAGAACTGCTTACTTTAGGGGAAAATGTAACATCTGCCACTCCTTGTTCTTCTCCATGTTTTAAGGTTCATTATTCTGGTACTGAAGGACAGAAGCTGCATGGTTCTCCATTGATTCCTGCAGTTTCAGTTAAAATCAGTCACAGTTTTACTTGTAACGTAAAATTGCGCAATACAAAACCAATTATTACAATGTAATTCAGGATGTATTAAAAGGTACAAATCCTAGAACAAATTCATAATAAATGAACACTATTTGGAGGTAAAGATCAGAGTTATAAATTACACTGAAATAAAATGTTATGAGGTAACCTCATGACAATTTTCTGCTACAGCATTGGAAGGGTTTTACAGGAGGTGATTTGTCAAGACAGATAAGAACACAACCAGATGTATGTCTTCATCAGTCTGGTTTATCAAGAAAAAAAGAAGAAGAGAATCCTTCTGCTAATGCATAATTGGTATGCAAAAAAAAATTCAGCCATAAACAGCCCTCTGAACAGACAACAATGAGAAAGATGCTTTACAGTGGGCTTTATAGGGCTGCAGAGATTCACACCAGCAAAGAATCTGTCCATGTAGTTCTAAGGAGAAAAAAATAAGAGACACCAAAAAATGGAAATACAATGCCTCCCTTTTCTCTGCATCTGTCTAAGACAAGCTTAATGTGTTCAAGCATTCAGTTTGAAATATTTTGAGAATAGAGACGTACCCATCAAGTGGGAGGACAGACTTGCTGAACATTTCAGTCTCTCTATACGAGCTTTTTCTTTCAATGATTGGTTATCATTCTGGGTCATTGCTGGTAAAGATGCCACTAGAATGGAGTGAAAGATTCACCCTAGGTTAGACAGTGTCTACTCATTATGAATTCTGCTCTCAGATTAATGCAGGTGGCATGAAAGTGTATAGACAGCACACACTGGTGTCTAAACAAAGAATCATTTTTGTTTGGTGTTTTACCAGACTTTATAAAGTAACATTATGCCATATAATGTACTGTATAAAGAGCACACACTGAGAAATTATTTACAATTTTCAACAGCTAATCTAATTGAATCTCTGGTGCCTGCAAAATGTTGGTTCAAATGTTGGTTCAAATACTATAAAACATTACTGCTGATTTTCTATAACAGGCTTGCTCTGGTTTTACTGGTTCATAATATGTAGTAACATCATCTGTAAGATAACATGACACGTATTTTAATACATATATAAAGCTCTCCACTGAGAGGTTTTTCTCAAATAAGTTTTAAAAAACAACAGGTTTTCTAGGCAAGTGGCTTGTGTCTCATATCCTCTTACTCAAAAAACTACAACAGCAACAAAGCTTTGGAGGCTACAAACATTTAGATTCCCATCACTGTCATCTTTGTCTTTGCCACTCTTTCATTGAGATTTGTCTGTCATATCTTGTTCTGTTTTTGACTGTAAGGACCAGATATGTAAAGGGAATGGTTACATATTTTGCACTCCAGGTGTCACTGGGTAGAACATGTAAACAGCATTAGAACTATGATAGGATTTGCAGATCAAGACCCAGGTTTCTGATCATCCTACCATGAATGCCCTCTCACTAAGCCAGAAAGCTTACTTGCTCTAATCCCTTGCTTTTTTAGAGTGAATATTGACATCTTATCTACACAGCTAGTGAAAGAAAGGCAGAGAACATTCCCTTCATTTGATTCAATTCACCTCTGTTTCTAACCTGATAGTCAATGTACTGCCTTTGGAGATATCCAGTTTGAACTTAAATCTGCACTGATTAGGGAAAGAACTGCACTTGTCACATTTTGTTGAGTGCTTTTAATGCTACTGCATTGCTAAAATTTTGAGTATATAATTCCTATTGCATGAATTTCTCTAATACAGATTTTGACCTCTGCCTCTAAGTTGATCTAAGCTGCTTTTATAGACAGACAACAGAAACAGCCTCTTCTTGCATCAGTTCAGCTGACACTTATTAGGTGTTTATATTAGTTTGAGGTAAATCACACCTTAGCAGTATATTTTCCTCCTCACCGACTACAAAAAGACGACTCAACATAAATGATTGAGATGTTGGTGCCTAGAGGTTAAACTCCCATCTTTGATTGGATAAAACCTACTCCAACAGATCTTGGAAGAGTTAAGTCAATGTCCATTTTCTGGTGTATGACTTAGCTGCCAAAGTTTTCAGTTTCAGTCCTAGTCTTAGACTAAGAAAATAATGGAGTGTTGGCGCTCTGTTTTGGTCTCATTTTAGGACATTTTTTATTAGCTTTCAGGCACCCAGGAACAAGAATTCTCTTATTTATATCTATAGCATTCAATTTAAAAACCTCCATTTTTAAACTGATATATTTGGGATATTCCTAAAGAGCAAATGTTAATGAAAATCATTAATCATTCATTGAATATAAAAGGAAACCCATTGTGATGACGACATCTGCGTTTGCCAATGACTGTATTTGATCAGAAGAACTATGTTCCAGAAGTTTTCAAGAAGAACAAAACGGATCATTTCCAATACTCAGATGCATGGTCAAACTGTCTAGAGTAAAAATGGTTCAACGTTCTTGTAATAAATAGACACTTTTTACACACTGCATTTTGGATTTGGATTTGGTTTTGTCTTTCTCTTCCCAATGTATCAACTTATGCTTCTCTTTTGTTTGCCCAACTCTTTCTGTTTGTTTTCATTTGTTGTTTTGGGTTTTTTTAATGTGGTAACAAAAGAAAAGTAAACCTGGAACTATTAAGTTTATGAGTAATTACATATATGAGCTCATCTCTAGTAATTTCTTTCTTTGGGCACCTATGGATTTATGGTGCAATTCCTTTTGTAATCTGAAAGTTTTACATGATCTAGTAAAATAGTGGGAGGCAGTGAATCCAGTTACTTTAAATTCTTTGAAATATAAAATAATAGATGACTCCTTCTTGCATCTCTTCCTGTTAAAGCAGTCAACAAAGTTTCAAAAACATGTTAACACTTCAACATAATGGTGGTTTCTACCACGATTCTGGAAGATATCTAAACAACTCGGGCACTCAACTCTGATTAAAACTAGCATTTTGAGATGCAGTTAGGCAATTATTTTATTTCAGTGTTTTTATAAATGTTCTTTATGTATCTTCCAAAGTCCAATCTAAAGCTTATAGAGAAGCCTCATGCAAACATTTAAAAATGCAAAAGATAATTTTGAAAACTAGTTTTACTTTGAGAGTAAAAATTTCACACAAAAAAAAGTTCTGATACATAACAGAGAACTAAAATGACGTGTTTAAGTCAGCAATCCCAGAACAGTAAAGTAGTTTTTCAAAGATCTTGAAGGAACTTGACTAATTACTCAAGTAATACAGTTAATTAACATGAAACGAAGCAAAATTACTTTGTGAAATAGATGTATAACATAAAATTTGTGTGAAACATCCTATCAGAAAAAAAAACCCACACGACTTGAATCTTTCTATAACTTCAAGTTAGAAGTAAAAATTACAAACAGGTGATAAATTAGGCAAGACTTTCCGGAAGTGAGATTTATTTTTCACATGTAAGTGGAAAACTCAACATGAGCAGGAGTTTGTAATCTTTTCAAGACATAGCCTTTCTTTTATTACCTAAATCCTACTTACTAAATGTTATTATAACTTTATTGCAAATATCTCAAGTGAATAAATTTATTTCTAAATTTATCTATAGAATGACTAGATGTAACATTGCTCTGTAATTATCTGAGAAGTGTCATCTTATTCTGTGGCCAGTACTTATTCTGAAAGTGAAGATTTTTTTTCTTCTAAGTTTGTTTTCTATAACGTTTGTTTGGTTTTTTTCTTTCTTTTTTTTTCTTATAACCAAGAAGGGTTTAGAATTTGACTGTATGCCAATATTTTTCAAACAAAAAGATTGAGTTAGGTTCAACTTTCAGTCTACACTTGTTCCTTCTTTCTGGATTTTTATGGTGGTTGACCTTTGCTAGAGGCCAGGTGGCCACCAAACCCACTCTGTCAATCCCCTCCTCACCAGGGCAGGGGAGAGAAAATATAATGAAAGGCTTGTGGGTTGAGAACAGGACAGGGAGATAATTCAGCAATTACTGTTACAGACAAAAAGAGACTCAATTTGAGGTAAAAAATAATTTATAATTTGTCAAATCAGAGTAAGATAATAAGAAATAAAACTAAATCTCAGAAACACTTCCCCTCCATCACTCCCTTCTTCCCAGGCTCAAATTTACTCCTGCCTTCTCTACCTCCTTTTCTCCAGCAGCACAGCGGAATGGGGGCTGTGGTCAGTTCATCACACTGTCTCTGCTGCTCCTTCCTCGTAAGAGGGAAGACTCCTCACACTTCCCCTGCTCCAGTGTGGGGTTTTCTCTCTCCACAGGTCCTGTCAGAAGTCTGCTCCAGTGTGGGCTTTCCACAGAGTCTGAGCCTCCTTTGGGAGGCTCCTCTACCTGCTCTGTCATGAGGTCCTCCATGGGCTGCAGGTGGACATCTTCTCCATCTTTAAGCTCCACGGAATGCAGAAGGATGGCCTGTCTCACCATGATCTTCACCACAAGCTTCAGGGGAATGTCTTCTGGAGTACCTGGAGGACCTTCTCTCTCTCCTGCTTCATTGGCCTTTATACTTTCAGAGTTGCTGCTTTCACATATTCTCACTCCTCTCTTTGCCTGTATTTGCACAGGATTTTTGTCTCCTCACTTCCTAAATATGTTGGCATTTCCACTGTTGCTGATAGGCTCAGGCTTGGCCAGTGGCAAATCCAGCTTTATCCATCTGGCACTGCTATCAGACACAGGCGAAGCTTGTAGCAGCTTCTCACAGAAGTCACCGTTGTAGCTTCCCTGTTATCAAAAACTTACCAGTTGTAGAAAACACAAGATAAAGATTTGCTTGTAAATGTTGATGATCCTCAAGAATGTGATCATATGCTCAAACATTTGAAAAACCGGTTTTAAATTTTAAAATGTTTCCGATATGAATGTAGACCAATCCACTTAAACACTTTAAAGTGTGAGGAATGAGCATCAAGATGAACACATATCTCACCACTTCTTAACACTGCATTGAATTGCACCCAATGGTATAATGGTCTGATTTGATGTTCATGTAGAGGCCATGTTACTTACCATTGGTCCATATCTGAAGCTGCACAAAAGGAAAAAAATCTTTGTACCTCTGTATTCTTATCATTCTCCCCACGAATCCATGCTAAGGTCAAGCAACAGAGGGAGAAATTAAAATCCCCTTTACTTAAATTCACATCAGTTTCAATGGGAGGCAAAGTCTCACAAACATCTCCACAACTTAGACCATACATCCTCATCTGCTGCACTACCCAGGAAGTTACTTGCAGTCATGACATCTTGTTCTAAACAAAGTAGTTATTTGAAAATATGAATAAATCTCATCAGAACTGAAGGAACTTATTTCACAGCATGTATGATCAAATAGTAGTGGAATCTCTATTGTTGTGCAAGATTTCCATCAGGATTTGTAAGAAGATCTTAATGTCTTAGGTTGTCTCAAGAGGACTTACTTAGATTTATAATAGAGATTTTTGAAATACTTGAGTCTCATTGGTGTTCAATGCTTTCTAGCTTAGGAGGACCTTATATATCTTGGTGTTCTAAGATAACACTTTGAGAGAGACTACCTTTGTACATTCTTTGATATCAAATGTGATAGCTCCTAGTAGTTGTTAGGAATCAACACTATTACTGACTCCTCGTCCGTACAGAAGTGACAGAAAAAAAGAGAGGGAAAGAGGAAGAAATGAAAAAATGAAAACACAATTTTGTAAAGTATGTATTTTAAAAAGAAATAAGGAAATTAATACACGCAAATTTTAATTTCCCATAAGAATATTATAGAATATTTTCTTCAATATAGAATATTCAGAAACAAGTTAAAAAAAAAATTTATTCTGCTAAAGTCTATATTTGATGAAATTAATTGTCCATTGACTAATGCCATTGTTTTAATAGTGTTACATGATTATCTGAGAAGGTAAGGATACAATGATACAAAATTTTTTAATGAAAACTCTGATTAAAAATTCTGTCATCCTTGATAAGTTATTTCTGAACTAAGCATAACTGTTTCTACTCTGACCCGGTGAGACCATATCTGGAATATTGTGTCCAGTTCTGGGCCCCTCAGTTCAAGAGGGACAGGGAACTGCTTGAGAGAGTCCAGCGCAGAGCCGCAAAGATGATGAAGGGAGTGGAACATCTCCCGTATGAGGAAAGGTTGAAGGAGCCGGGTCTCTTTAGTTTGTAGAAGACTGAGGGATGACCTCATGAATATTTACAAATATGTACAGAGTGAGCGTCAGATGCACAGAGCCAAGCTCTTCTCAGTGACAAGGGGCAATGGATGCAAACTGGAGAATAGGAGATTCCACAAAAAAAATATCAAGGAAAATCTTTTTTACTCTAAGGATGAGGAAGCACTGGAACAGGTTGCCCATAGAAGTCGTGGAGTCTCCTTCTCTGGTGACACTCAAAACCTGCCTGGATGTGTTCCTGTGTGACCCGCTCTTGGAATCCAACTGAAAAAAATTTGAGTGATTTTTATCAGTCAACATAGCTCTACTCCAAACTTCCAAACTCCTTTTCTTAAGAAGACTCCAGGTGTGCTAACACCTCACTCTGATTAGCTTTTTTTAGGTCAACTCAAGTATTTATTTACTTTCTCCACTAGCATTTTGAATTTTGAATGAGTGTGTTCAATAAAGACATGTAGGATCAGAATTTTTGTGTTGTTATGTAAGACACATTCGTCAATACTCTTGACTTAGATGGTCATATTTTATCATAAATGAATCATAGAATCATAGAATCGTAGAATGGCTTAAGTTGGAAAGGACCTTATAGATATCTAAGCCAACCTCCCTGCCATGGGCAGGGATACCTCTCAACTAGAGCAGGTTACTCAAGGTCTCTTCCAACTTGGCCTTGAACACCTCCAGGGAGGGGGTATTCACAACTTCTCCAGACAATTTGTTCCAGAATCTTCCCACCCTCATACTGAAGAATGTTTTCCTAAGATCCAATCAAAAACTGTTTTTCTTTAATCCATTTCCCCTTGTTCTATCACTTGACACTTCTGTAAAAAGTCCCTCCCCAGCCTTCCTGTAGGTTCCCTTCATGTGTTGGAAGACAATTATAAGGTGCCCCCAGAGACTTCTATTTTCAGGACTGAACAATTCCAGTGCCCTCAGCCTTTCCTCATAGCAGAGGTACTCCAGCCCCTGTACCATCTTTGCGGACCTTCTCTGAACTCGTTCCAGCAGATCTATGCAGAACACCATGAAATTCCAAAAAGTTCACATACTTTTTCTTGTAACTGTACCTTCCATCTTAAGTGCATTATTAATAAGTTTGATATGTTCACTCTTCTCAACTTTAGTTCCAGGTTTGTATTAGGAAGTACTTTGGATTTTACTTTCCTCAACTGGTTTTTAATCATCCACTAGGAACTCTGTGACATTTTCTTCCTACTGACAGTGTTTGTGATTTGTGTTTGAAAAGCTTTTCAAATCTGCAGTCTATTTATCTTTATTTTATTTCCCGGGTGGATGTTTTTAGCATGAGTAAGCTGTTTTCTACATTTTATGTCTAAGGAGATAATCTACCCATTACTTTTCTTGTCTCTGCCTTCACTTTCCCCTTTGTTTTCTGAGTACTTGAACCTCTATTGCTACCTTTAATACCCTCTCCCAAAGCTGTTGAGGTGATACTGTTCTCATACTTCGCAGTGGCTACTTTTGGTCTTGAATTCCTTAAAATTTTAAGGGAGGAAATAAACTTAATTGCTTCAGCTTTATTTGTGATTATTGTGTCTCAGTTCTTACCTCTTCATATTTTAAAGTTTTTTGATACATCTGTCTATATTACCTACTGATACACAGGCCCTTACGTAACGATGAGAAACAGGAGAGAAATACACATTCAAACATGCTATCAGAAAGGTGATTTGCTCCATTTAAATCCTTTAGGCCTTTGAATCTTTCAGCAGAAATTGAATCCTGGCTCAAGTTGGCTTCTCTTAATAGTAACTCAAAATCCAGATCTGTCATGTCCTATCCAGAAATATGTATTGACATTAATCTTGCTTTTCTTGCTCTATTATTAAGCCAAAATAAAGGATGCTTAGTCAGTCTTCACAAGTGAGTAATTCATAAAATTAGTGCAACAGTAAAAGTTTACATTTAACTGAAACTGAGTAAAGCTTACAGACTGGCTGAATCTGCGGAATGTCTAAAGAAAAACACGTCTGCAACTTTAATTGCTTCCTTAGGAAGTTCTGAAAACATACAAATCCTTTATCACAAGATAAAAAGCATCTAAACCATGTTTAGCTTTCCTGAATCCATTTTTGTGCCCAAGGTTCACCTCTTCCACTTTTCTCTGTTTATTTTAATGCAGCATTAGAAATAAAACAAGCAGCAAGTCACTGAGAACTATGAGGCAGCCTGAACAGAAACTAATCAGATGACTCCCAACAAACTGTAGATCAAGCCTACTGAACCATAAATGTTGAAAGCAAATGTAAACAAAAATTGGGACAGGCCACTAAACAATTTGGAGATGATAAAGTACCGAAACGTAATGGCAGTTACAGCATGTGCTTGAATATAGACCAATTATATTAAGAATGGTTTTGAAACGTTGCTTTTCATCATGTTTCTTCCATTCTTCAGAGCCTGTAGTGCTGACCAACATCAGCTACTATTAAAGAGTCTTCATGCATGTAAAATAATATGATTTCACAATGATTACATATTCACTCTACAGCTGGCTGAGTTTTTACATCTCCATTTGTCATTGACTATTGTGTCCAATTAAATGATTAGCTTTTAAAAACTGCTGCACATTATGAGAGTGAACTTGTGTTCCATTGCACTGAGTGATGCAGAAACAAACTCATTACAGCATGTAATTCACCCATATTAAATAACAAACAGATGGCTGCTGTAAATGAGAGCTGCTTTTTCTCTTCAAAAGTGCCAGGAAAAAGGTGTTTTTATTTATCTTTGTTTCCAGCTTCTTTCTGTTTTCTTGACAAGTGGGCAGCTGGTTGCTGAGGTTTTCAATTGGTGCAGAAGAATGAAAAGCCTGTTTCCATTAATTTCCCCATAAAATAAGTCTTTGAATCATTCCTGTTATAAATGCATGTGCAGTAGCAAGCTGCTGCTTGATTAATTCACTTATTATGAAGATTTCATCTTTTATAAGAGGGCCTGCAGGTAATTTATCTTGTTTAGTAAGATTAGAAAAATGTAATTATCTTGATACCTTTGGACCCCTCTCATTTTAATTGTGTTCCCATAAATTTCAAACATAAAGATGGGATTTTTTTTTGCACAAATGTTCCAACATGTGGTAGAAAAATGTGTTGTAAGATCTGCATGAAAACTTATCAAGTAAAATGCATTTGGTTTATACTGTTAAAGGAATGCATACAAATAAAACCAGTATACAGTTGTGGAAGCATATACAAATATCTCTGTTACTTGTTCCCTGATCATAGGCCTTTAACAGCTGGAGTAGGATGAAGAACGCTGAGATTGAAGTTCTTTTTTTTTCCCGTTCTTTTTAAAGTCAGTAATGCATTTCACCCGGGAAATACAAAATCTGCTCTATTTTCACTAGTTGGGACAAAATTATGTTTGTCTTCATATATATCACCAACAGTAATGAAAAAGTAAACTCATGAGCTGAGGCCTATACATAACATTAGCTTTCTGAATGTCTTGAGCATCCTTTACATGTTTTCTCCAACTTCTCTCTCTTACTTTGTCTTTGAGTGCAAATTTGAAATGAATTAACATCCAGAATCCTTTCTTTTTAATATTTTTTTCTTCTCAAGACAACAGTTCTACTTGGTTTTATTTATTTAATTTTTTATCTATTTTCTTTTGCCTTTCTCCTTAATGTATTTAATTTCATTTTATCTAATTCCAGAAGGACTATTTTCCTTATTTTCTTTTACTTAGTTTGTAAGAACTTCTTGATTCTTTTCCCCATCCGTAAAAGTCAGCTAACAATTTTACATGTGTTTCTTTTTCGTATTAATTTTAATTCAATGTGGTTTTGATAATCTATTTCCACAAAACAAATTT
This sequence comes from Trogon surrucura, assembly GCA_020746105.1. Lineage (NCBI taxonomy): Eukaryota > Metazoa > Chordata > Aves > Trogoniformes > Trogonidae > Trogon > Trogon surrucura. The sequence continues at coordinate 45,261,524 of CM036617.1, forward strand.
ACAGGAACGTGGTAAATATGCAACAATTGCATCAAGTCTAAGCTCGGAGTCATACCTGTGACTGCATCCAAGAGCAAATGTTGAAAGGGACACAAGATGGCAAATTTATGTCACGTTTTTGAGTGTATTTATGTAACATTTCAGTCCATCATCTGCAGTTGAAGGATACAGAAATTCAGAAATCAATACAGTTTCCAAAAATTCTTTCACAATAGCTCTGTTATTACCACAAACTGCAAACAAATCTATTAAAATTTCTTGAGTGTCATAAGCCTTTTAATGTTAAAATGAGGAAAAACAATCTTTTCAATGTGTTTAGAGTTAACATTCTGCACATATCTTCTCAGCTTTTGAGGATTTCTAATGCTGCTGTTTAAATACTAGTAAACTGAACACTCTAAGTGGCAGTACTGGCACCACATATAGCAATGTATAAGGAAAGAAATTCTGTAAAGTGAAAGTTCAGGCCATAAAGAGACTCATAAGAATATGCAAACTGTACAAGGTTGAAGCCATGAAACTGAGAAATGTGTACAGATGGTTGAAACATTTCAAGTCAGGTGAGACTAGCAATTGTGACAAACCATGATCTGGGAGACCTGTGTCAGCAACAACACACATGAATGCTGAAAAGGCTGAGCAGCTCATTAGGGAAGATTGAGGAATAACCCTTAATGACCTTGCTACTGCTCTAAATTGCAGTTCTGCATCAGTACACTGAATACTGCAGTGGTCTTCTCTAAAATCTCTTAATACCAGGTCCTATCAAAACTCTGGGACATGCATAAACTTGTGACATTACCCTTCAAATCCCAGTTGAATTAGAGGATAGATTAAAAGAGATATACTTAATTCTAACAGAATTTAACCACTACAAGTATATTTTGATTGAAGAACCTCATTTTTTCTCAGTAATTATGAATGCTGATATGTCATATATTGTTTATTTGAGTAATATATAACTGTTGGGTTCTAAATGCCAAGGAGTCTGATTAAGGCAGAGTCTTAATTTTTTTAAAAGTATATATTTCACACTACAAATGCCATCTGTATTTTGTAAAGAAGGTATAAGCCCACTGAGATTGCACCAAAGTTCTTCTCAGTCTAACGGAGGAGTTAGGTCTTGTATTTCACCAAGGTAAATTACTAACTGGAAGTGTGTCCTCTATATGTTTCATCAAAACATAATACAAACTGCCTTAGATTCTACAAACTTAGAAATTACGTTTTGTCTGTCTGATGTATCTTTAATGTAATACTTATTTTCTGGTACTGTGTAGTTATGGTACTTTCTAAATCACATGTACAGAGAGGAGGAAGGCTTGCTTATTATTAAAAGTAAGCGTTCTTTCTCATCTCTGGAGTTAGAAGATAAAAGCGAGTTGATGAAATTGCTTAATAACAGACAAAAAGTCCAGTGTATAGGTTAAATAAGATACTAGTACAAGCAACACATTATATTCTAATAAAAATTGGGATGCAGGTGGTCCTTAAAATTAAAAGCAGCCTGCTGGAGCACAGCAAGATGACAAAGTTTCAATCTCCTACAACTTGTAGTCTGTGCTCCAAACTAAATCTCATCTCAACAACAAAAATTTGCTGGAAAAGAGGAAAAGAAGAAATGTGACCCCCATTTTCAAAAAGAGAGATAAGGAAGACCTGGGTAATTACAGGCCAGTCAAACTCACCTCACTGCCTGGCAAGACAATGGAGCAGATCCTCTTGAAGGCTCTGCTAGGGCACATGGAAAACAAGGAGGTATTTGGTGGCAACCAACATGGCTTTGCCAAGGACAAATCCTGCTTCCCATATTTGGTGGCTTTTTATGATGAGGTTACAGCATCAGTGGATAAGGGATGGGCTTCTCTGGACAATTTTTTCCAGAATCTTGCCACCCTTGTACTGAAGAATGTTTTCCTAAGATCCAATCTAAATCTGTTTTTCTTTAACTTAAACCCATTTCCCCTTTTCCTATCGCTTTTGTAAAAAGTCCTTTCCCAGCCTTCCTGTAGGTTCCCTTCAGGTATTGGAAGACAGTTATAAGGTCCCCCCGGAGTCTTTTCTTTTCAGGACTGAACAATCCCAGTGTCCTGTCCTTGTGGCAGAGGTGCTCCAGCACCTGGATTATCTTTGTAGCCCTCCTCTGAACACACTCCAACAGATCTATGTCCCTCTTATGGTGGGGACACCAGAACTGGATGCAGTATTCGAGGTGGAGTCTCACAAGAGCAGAGTAAAGGGGGAGAATCACTTAATCTGCTGGTCACACTCTTGATGCATCCCAGCATACGACTGGCCTTCTAGGCTGCATGCCGGCGCACTGCCGGCTCATGTTGAGCTTCTCATCTATTAACACCCTCAAGTCCTTCTCTTTAGGGCTACTTTCAACTCACTCTATGCCCAGTTTGTATTTGTGCCTGAGATTAGTTTGTCCCAGGTGCAGGACCTTGCATTTTGACTTGTTGAAGCTCATGCAGTTTTCACTGGCCCATTTCTCAAGCCTGTCAAGGTCCCTCCAGATGGCATCTCTTCCCTCAAGTGTGTCCATGGCATCACACAGCTTGATGTTGTTGGCAAACTTGCTGAGAGTGCACTTGATGCCAATGTCCACGTCACTGATGAAGATATTGAATAGCACTGGACTCAGAACAGAGCCCTGGGGAACTCCACTTGTCACTGGTCCTCAAATCCATTTCTACTTTCTGGAAATGTTTCCATTTGAATGACATTTTTATGACTTAGATCTGTATTGTTTCAATAGATTGCAAAATAAGATATGGAAAGTCAGCATTTCATATCTGAGAAGCTACTTCAGATATTAGTCTGTAATCACTAATAGCATGAAAAAAGTCTTCTCATACTTTGCCCACAAAATGCTGCTTCAGTAACTCATTAACTTGTTTTAATGAAACAACATCTCATTGCTATTTGGGAAGAAACTAATCTCCTTTCCAAAAAAGTTTGCATAATGTATTGAGAAAGAAGTGGCTGAAGAATCTGCTGATCAGTCTTTTGAGGATTCCACGTAGGCTGGGTAAACTTTTATCTAACACTATTGAGAAAACCATATACACACAAAATTGCCTGCTCAGGAATTTAGTACAGACTAAGAAGAAAATATGTTTAGGTTGCAACTTGCAGTCCTCTTTACCAGCCACTGAAACCTTAATTTAACCAAAGAAAATTAACACTTCCCCTCAACTCTCAGTTATCATCTATCTTTATGCAACACAGAGATATTCTATCAAACGTGGGGATTACTCAAAACGTGTAATAATCACCCTTCACAGAATCAGTTAGCAATAAGTAACCAGTGTGTTGTTACATGTTATTACATATATCTCATATATATATATGTATTTCACATTACCTACATATACTACTCACATATATGCGTGTGTGTTTGTGTATGTATGTGTATATAAATACTCTATAGTATAACAGAATAGTTTGAGTTGGAAGGAGCATTTAAAAGTCATCTAGTCCAACCCTTGTTCAGCGGGCAGGGACATCTTCAACTAGATCAAATTGTTCAAAGCTCCACCCACAGATCAATTACAACCTCTTTAAGAATAAGTATTTAGTTTACCATTAATTTGCTTTAAAATAAGGAAGGAAAAAACAAAACACAACAAAAAAAACCAAAACAACCACAAGATTGGAAATAATTCCACAACAGGAAATCCCACTTGCAGGATGTGGTTGGTGACAGAGTTGCTGCTTCTTTGACTTTAGAAACTAAAAGTTGTCCTACATGCTTGGACAAGAGTGGCTGAAAAGCTGGCTGGCAGAAAAAGAACTGGGCATGAGCCAGCAGTGTGCCCAAGTGGCCAAGCAGGTTAAAAGCACCCTGACCTGTATCAAAAATAATGTGTCCAGCAAGAGTAGGAAAATAATCATGCCCCTGTACTCAGCACTGGTGAGTCTGCACCTTGAGTACTGTGTTCAGTTTTGGGTACTGCAGTACAAAGAAGACTTGAAGTGGGTCCAGAGAAGAGCAACAAAGATGATGAAGGGTCTGAAGAGCATGTCTTATGAAGAATGTCTGAGGGAATTGGGATTGTTTAGTCTGGAGGAGGTTGAGGGTAGATCTTGACACTCTCTACAACTACCTGAAGGGAGATTGTAGAGAAGTGAGTATCGGTCTCTTCTCCCACATAACTAGAGATAGAGAGGAAATGGACTCAGGTTGAACCAGAGGATGTTGCAATTGGATATTAGGAAAATTTTTTTTACTGGAAAAGTCGTGAAGCATTGGAACAGGTTGCCCACTGAAGTAATGGAGTCACCATCCCTGGAGGTGTTAAAAAAACTTGAAGATGTGTCACTGCAGGACTTGGCTTAGCAGTCGTAGTGTAGTAACCACTCTTCCCAAGCCTGGAGGGTTTCCTGGGGTTGTTGCGACCCAAGTGCAGGACTCAGCACTTGGCCTTGTTGAACCTCATGCAATTGGCCTTGACTCATACATCCAACCTGTCCAGATCCCTCTTCAGAGCTTTCCTACCTTCCAGCAGATCAACACTCTCACTCAATTTGGTGTCATCTCCGCACTTACTGAGGGTATCCTCAGTCCACTCATCCAGATCACTGATAAAGATATTAAACAGGACTGACCCCAAAACTAAGCCCTGGGGAACATCAGTATTTAGGCCAGTTCTGTTTAATATCTTTATCAATGATCTGGATGAGAGGATTAAATGCACCCTCAGTAAGTGCTTAGGTATATGAATCTTGACCTGAATTCCACCTTTTTCGTATAGCAACAAGAACATCCCTCCTTAGATTCTTCCTTTAGTCCATTATTTCAGAATCTCTTAGACACTATAGCCACAGCTACAAGACTGTAATCCAGGATCTCAATTTATTTAAATGGTTGTTAGACTTACTTTGAATATACACCCTTTCAGTGACATCTATGAGAGAAGGAAATGACATCATGTACTACAAGATAAAGATAATATTATACCTAAAAATACTTTTGGATTTGTGCTTTCTGCAAAATGCAACAGAATCATTATAAAAAATAGTGATTGCTGAAGCTGGGCAGTTGTGTATCGGTAAAAATCTGTTGTATAGACTAGAGCAATAGTTGCGTTTACATGGAGGAATAAAAGTGATCAGGAATGGAAATATGGTGGATTAACATAGCATGGAGAACTTAGACCACAAACTCTGCCACAGAATTTGATCAGTACCGAAGAATATACAGAAGATCATGTTTTTCCAGACTTCTAAAAACAGATGCTGGAACAAGGTGATAAGATCAATATTTTAAGAAAAATAACATAATTTTTTTTTGCACTGGCATTCAAACAATCAAACCCTGACAGAATTTAGAATGGTGCCTTTATTCCATGAAGACTTTTTTTTCAGAAATCTTAAACCATCTGCATTGTAAAGTAGATCTTAGCATAATTTTTGTTAAAAGAGTTAATTATATTTTATTACCTCTTGAAACTGTTCTCTGTCAGAGTGAAATATTGTGAACTCACATAGGATCTATTTTGGGCAGAGATCATTTAGCAAGACCATTAAAGTTGTCTTCAAAATTTTAGAAGCTCACTCAGGCATAAACTTCAGTTCTGAATGAATTAATTTGCCCTTTTTCTTTATTTTAAGTGTATTATCCAGTCAATAAGAAAATCATAAGTTTGTCATATATAGATATAAAAAGTATTATTATAATTTTTTAGAGGAAAGACTGTTTAGAGATGATAGAGATACTGAATATTTAATGCCCTTTTAGAAGATTATTTTCTCAATGTTACTATTAGAATTAGAACAAAAAATAGAGAAGAGGATTTAGAAACATCTAATTTGATTAGAATTTTAATAAAATAGCAAATTCTTGTTTTCCTTACATTGAAGTGTAGTTTTACACTGGGAACTTATGCTCTAGTTTTACACTGATTACTAGTCTAATTAAGTTTACATTACAGTTTTGTGTTTGATAAGCATTATGCCACCTTCTTCTTCCAGATTCATAGTTTTCCTTTGTCTGTGTGTTACCAGTGTCACCTTCTTTAAACATGGTAGGACTGGGCTGGACTACAGTAGGAATGAATATGACCTTCCCAGCAGATAGGCCCAATGCTGCAGCCACATTCACACGTGCAAGTCTTCTACTCCCTTGGAACTCTGCTGGGATGAGTGAAGCTCGTGCAAAGCTGTAAGGTAATGGCCTGTTTTCTCTTATGACATTTTCATAGAATCATTTATGTTGAAAACGGCCTTCATTGTGTCCAACTGTTAACCTAGCAATGAAAGACCCACTACTAAACCATGTCCCTAATAACCACATCTACATGTCTTTTAAATACCTCCAGGGATGGTGACTCAACAATTTCCCTGAGCGGCCTATTCCAAAGCTTAACGGCCTTTTTCCTAATAGTCAATAGATATATCCCCCTGAGCAATATGTGACCATTTCCTCTTGTCCTATTGCTTGTTACATGAGAAAAGAGACTGACCCCTCACCTCACTACAACCTCCTTTCAGGTAGTTGTAGAGAGCAATAAGGTTTCAGTTAGCTTCCTGTTCTCCAGGCTAAGCAATCCCAGTTCCCTCAGCCAGTCCTCTTAAGATTTGTTGTCTAGACCCTTTCCCAGCTTTGTTCTACTTTGGATATGCTCCATCACCACAATTCTTGAACGTGCTGTGTTCTCTCCCCTAACTTCACTAACATTTTTATATTTCTGCTTGACAAATCTGTTTATTTTTATCAGCCTAAAGGCACATAACTATTTTCTTTTTTAAAATGACCAGCAGCAGATTGCAATTTTTGGCTGAAAAAGAGTACAACTTTTGCATAAGACTGAGCATCATTTTTCTTTAAGGGACCAGCTGTAGGGTCAAGAACCGAAGCACTGATTAATAATTTTTTTGTAAATTAAGACAATGCAATTCTCCCCAGTAGAGATGATGTCTGTTCCTCTCACACTCCATGTAAAATATTTGTTGCTATCCAGTCAACTAAGACTCTGTGTGCAGAATCTCAGCTAGAATCAAGTCTTGCCTGTTACAAGGAGATAAAAGACATACTTCATAACAAAAGAGATTTTATAAGTTTGATTTTAAATTACACAAGCCAATTTCCATTCAACTTACTGAAACAACATTCCCAATAATTCTCACCTCTAGTGAGGATAGAGGTGTGAAAAGGGCTGGATACAGTTGTATTCGTGTCTTATTTATCATTTCGATTTCACATGATCTGCATGTGAGAGATAATGATTTAAGTTATTATGTCATTATTGATTTTAAGAAAAGCACTGAAGAATAGGAGTTTGGGAAAGGGAGTGTTTTCTAATGTGTACGGTGCTCCATCTTGCCACAGTTTGTCATACCATAGTACTGCTCTTGTCCTGAGCAGTGTGATACAGTGAGGCATTAACTTTTAATGTACACTTTAATACTGTCTGGGGATATATCTAACCGTTATTAAATTTCATAGAGATGATTTTACCCACTAACTATTTACTCCTCCCTAGGGCTGACCACAACAACCAAATACCCTCAAAGATACAAAGCCAATCTACACTTTTACTTCAATTTGCTAGTTGAATATGTTATCAAATACATGTCTTAGCATAAATTACCTAAATCCATTTATGACTTCATGATTTTGATATCTTCCTTAAAAATTTAGTTGATGTTTTTGAGAGTTATGAGAACTGTCTGCTTTTAGGAATAGTCAAAATTTCAAAAATAATATAAAATAAATAGAACAGTAAATCGGAGCAAACCTGGAAGCCTCTAAAACAGACATGCAATTCCAAAGGAGATCGTTGCTTCCGTCATGGGTTAACCCTGGCCAGCCGCCAGGTACCCACACAGCCGCTCTCTCACTCCCCTTTTCACTGTTAAACAGGGGGAGAAAGTATTTCCAAGGGTTCAGGGTTCGAGATAAGGACAGGGAGATCACTCTCATTTACCGTCCCGGGCAAAACAGACTCGATTTTAGTGAAATTAGGTACATTTATTAAAAGAACTAATCAGAGAGGAGTAGTAAGAAGTGAGAAAGAGCAAACAAATCTTAAACAGGACACCTTCCCCCCATCCCTCCCTTCTTCCCGGGCTTAACATCAATCCTGGTTTCTCCATCTCTTCCCCCCCGAGCGGCACAGGGGGACAGGGAATGGGGGTTACGGTCAGTTCATCCGACCTTGGTTCCACCGCTTCCTCATTCCGGGGGAGGACTCTTCACTCTTCCCCAGGGTCATTGTGGGGTCCCTCACACGGGAGACAAGCTTCATACTCTCTTCTCTGGCGTGAGTCATCCCACGAAGGGCAATTCATCACAAACTGCCCAATGTGAGACACCTCACGAGGGGCAGCCCACCCCTCGTGAGTCTGAGGCGCAGTCCTTTGGGGGAAACTGCTCCACCATGAGCCACCCACAACGTTCCAAAAGTCCTACCAGCCAATCTCCTCCAGCATGGGCATTCCTCTCTTCCACGGGCTACAGGCTCCGGCAGTGACTTGCTCTGATGTGGGCTTCCCACAGGCTACAGTCCCCTTTCAGGCATCCACCCACACGGCGTGGAGTCCTCGGTGGACATCTACGTGGTGATCCTCAAGGTGGACATCTGCACCTCGCCCATGGGCTGCAGGGGGACAACCCGCTTCACCATGGTCTTCACCACAGACCCAGGGGACTCTCTCTGCTCCGGCGCCTGGAGCTCATCCCCCCCCCCTCCTTCTTCACTGACTTTGGTGTCTGCACAGACTCTCACTCCTCCATCTCTGTGCCAGCTGTTATGGCACAGTTCTTTTCCCCATTCTTAAATATGTTTTTCACAGAGGCGTTCCTCTGCTATCACCTTACTGATAGGCTCAGCCTTGGCCAGCGGCAGGTCCCTCTTTAGAGTCGTCTGGCATTGGCTCTATCAAACTTGGGGAGCTTCTAGCAGCTTCTTACAGAAGCCATCTTGCAGTTTCCCCCGCCCCGCCGCCAAAATCCGGCCAGGCCAACCCAAAACAGCTTCATATTAACAATATTTTTCTTCTGTCCAGGAATGAACTAAAGAAAATCACTAGCAAAAAGAGTGTAAACTCAAAGAAATATTTTGAGCTCCACTCAATTAAATTAACCTTCATAATGTATTAGCTTTCTCATATTAAGTGCTAGTGAACTCGATGGAAGACAATTCTTAATTAATAATTGAAAATAGAAACAGCTGAAAATAGTAAGAAGAAAACTAAAGAAAGACAAGGCTTAATATTCTCTAACTGTGAATAAGGAATGCAAAATGCCTGCAAGCACTAATATGTTTAACTACTAATTCATGTGTACTTTAATGAAAGACAGAGCTGTAATGTTGTGTCTTGTTACTTTTTATTTTTATTTACAATTTTTCTTTATTACTTAGAACTTTTCTAGGTAAACATTACTCTTTTTTTCCATTTCTAATCCCATGACTAGTTGTAGGAAACATCTTAAATGTACCTAGCAGACTCATATCTCACGATATGGAGCACCAGGGTTTGTGTTTGTTGTTTATTTTTTTCTTTCTTGGGTGAGTTAAGTTATTATAAAGCTAATACTACTTTTTCATTACACTAGAGAAACACATAAAATATCTTAGCTATGAATGCCTGTCTGGATAAGATGCTTGATATTCAGCTACAGCTCTCTTTAAGAATCATGTGTTTGACACTACAGAATGATTATCAAACATCTGTAGTTCATCACCTCCTTTGCTTACGTTGTATCACAATGATGAAAAACTACTTCAGTTTTTCCCTCTCCATATTCAAAGTGGATCAAATGAATGAAGATCAGTTACATATTCTTTGCTTGCAATTCAACTTCAGTGACGCTGCAGACCATACCCATTATGGTCTTTCAGGTCAATAATTCCAGAACTAAGAAGGATTAATAGGATTTATGACCCTCCTTTCAACTGCATGTAGCACAAGCAGCACTAATTATATTTTCATTAACCTCTGTGGCTAGCTCATGTTCTAATAATTTAGCCCTGTTATGGATTAATCCAATGTTTTACATGTTCAATAAAGTGAACACACAAACAAAAGCTGTATAAATAAATCCTCATGGCCAAATCGTGGCTGCTTTAATGAAGAAATACTTGCAAAAGAGCCACTGCTGCTAAAGTCTCCGAAGGTCTGGCCCATGCATTGATCAGTCATATCTTGACTCCTTGAGTGACTTGTTCCCTAGTCAGAGGCATTGTGGTGCCTAAATGTTAGATAAATGTGATCCTGCTTTGGCAGCGACGTTGGACTAGATGATCTTTTGAAGTCCCTTCAAACCTCTAACATTCTGTGATTCTGTGAAACTACAACCCTAAATAAGCCCTGCGTAAGTTGCCTGATAACGGTGAAGTCTGCATTCACACTTCAGGAGATGTTAATGCCGTGATTTCAAAAACTAGCAGCAAGTACGTCTCCTGTATACATGCAGAAGGCTGTGTATCTGGGAACTATACTCATGCTTCATTCTGACCCCTTCTGCTCATCCCCATCTCCACTGAGTTACTCCCAGATACCTCTGTTGCCAGAGGGAGGAGATGCAATTCAGCTTTCAGTAATACCAAGATTATTTGATATGACAGCCATCCCTTGCAACTCTCCGTTCTTAGTCAGAGTCACAGCTGACAGGACAGCCAATGCTGAATGCTGCATCCACAGTCAAAAGAGGGGTGCTGGTTGAATTCATCCCAGGTTATGCAAATTTCCAAGAAATGTGCATTATCGCATAGCCACTCTTCCCCTGCACCGTACTTTCACTCCTTCTCTGCTGTAGTTAAATATCAGCTCCTCAACAATAGTGGGGCTTTCACTTATTTGACTAAAATCAAATGTGTTTATTCTAAAAAGGGTAAGGCAACAGATCCATTCGACGGTCAAAATGAACCTGTGACTTGAAAATAAATTAACATAGGAACCATGATAGTGAAATTGATATCTTTTCAGCAGCGTCCATTGACAGGACAAGGGGCAATGGGTGGAAGCTGGAACATAGGAGGTTCCATAAAAATATGAGGAAAAACTTTTTCACTGTGAGGGTGACCGAGCACTGGAACAGGCTGCCCAGGGAGGTTGTGGAGTCTCCTTCTTTGAAGACTTTCAAAACCTGCCTGGATGCGTTCCTGTGCGCTCTGCTGTAGGGGATCCTGCTCTGGCAGGGGGGTTGGACTAGATGATCCTTGAGGTCCCTTCCAACCTCTAACATTCTGTGATTCCATGATTCTGTGATTCTGTGATTAGTGTTTGTTATATGAGAAGCACTGACTGCTTGATGTTATCAGTGGTTTTAATTCAATGCTAATGTCAAACATTGTCAAACGATTGCAGTATATCTTCATTTAAATAAAATATAGTGAAACACTGATTGCAAAGAGAATTAGATTTCGAAGACAGTTTTACAAAATATTTTTCCATCTGATGAGATATAGGGGAAGAAATCTCTAATTACAATTGGGTTTGGTAAAACAGTAACTTCTCTTACTCTCATAGTACGTGGAGTAAGATTTTCATGGAGCTCTTCCTGTGCTCCAAGAGCAGCTTTAGATGACAGGTCTTGTAACCTGCTCTTACCATTTACTTTAAGAACTGTTCTTTGCTGGAACTTCTTTTTTTTGTCCACCAGCTTTGTTATAGTCTATTTACATGATTAGCTCAGAGCTAAATTTTTTAAGTAAATATAAAATATACTAAAATCTAGGTAAAAGCATTAAGCTGTTAAAATTATTTTTTATTATTTTTTAAAATACTTACAAGTTTGGTAGCTTGAGTTAGTCCTATGTACTTTAGAGCATAGACAAAGGTATCACCAACTGTTAGTCATCTCAAGAAAGTAATTAGAAACTATTCTATGCATATTCACTATTTCTTTATTTGTTTCACCCAAAGAGCTGAAGAAGTTACTTCTGGCCTTTTATTGCCCAGTAATCTCATCATGGCCCAATCTCTTCCCCGAAGGAGACTTGAAACAACTGGATATCTACAATGGTATGTAAACCTAGACTATGGCCACAATAAAGTGGTTGCTCAAGATCTTTACTTTTATTCTAGTCCCATATTTACTGTCTGCTTTTGTAATTTTACCAGCTGCTTGCAAACCTTTATCCAGCCTGCTTCTGCTCCAGCCTGATACTTCCTAAGTTCTTCTTTAACTAATTTTATTTGAGAGTTTGTTTCTTTGCTAATACTAAACTTATATAATGCTTACAGAGAACTCTAGCAGACCAAAGCAATCAGGAACAATATGATTTTTCATTTCATTAAAGATACATTATCATAATTTCCTTCTGTGATGAATGGGACAAAGGATATTTGGTTAAATGCATGACCTGGTTGTTACAAATTGTTTCACTCTACAAACTCATTTCTGCAGGTAATCAGGCAAAATGACCCTCCAAAAGCCCTCTTTTTGTTAAATTGAATCAGAAAGAAATTAGACTGGTTGAGAAATATTTTAATACTTCTTAACAGTGATCAAAGGACTTATTAGAACACTTCAAGTGACAACTCCAGAAAGTAGATGACTTGACTTCCTTCTAGTCTGCTGAGAAGAGAGCGGTGTGAAAATGGAACATACGTAAATCTGTATTTAAATTGAAATTTAAGATACACACTTAATGTAGGGATAGAAGTATAGTCTGTATAAAAGTGAAGTTCATACAAATTCTTTTTCACCCTCCCAAAGTTTTACAAGCTTGAAATTAGAAGTTTTATCATTGTTGCAAATTCTAACACCTAAATAGTTTGCCAGACTCAGCTGCTTTTCCAGGCTGCTAATTCCTTTTGATACAAAATTACTGTTCAATCTAGATTATCAGTATTTCAGATCACGTACCGCAGGCAAGTCCATCTGTTTCTTGAAGGCAAAAATGCAGATGTCAGTAGAGCATAATGACAGAAGAACCGTTACATTATGTCACACCAAAGGTACACTGCAGCTGACATGGACTGTTTCATCAGACCAACTTTCAGAGCTTCTTTTCTGTGCTGTCTGACATGCCAATTGAAACCAGTGGAAAAGAGGCTTACTGGAAGTGTAAGCACAATCTTTATGCCATTTTGATTATATCTTCCAAGCTCTCCATTATTCCCGGAGTATACATTACTTTTGGAAGAGCTGCTCAAATTTCTTCCTTTCTTTGCTTTCCTTTGATGTTTTTGTCTGGTAATTGTCTAAATCTTTCATTGTTGGGGCTTTCTCACACTCTGATTTCTTTTCCTGTTGAGCACTAGCTACTATGTTCACTATCAACAGTTTTATTTTTCCTAACTGCATTCCTTAACCAGAATTTACACTTTGGTCAATGTTGAAATAAAGGATTGAGGACAAAAAACTCCCTCTCCAGAAACTCAACCTCACAAAATAAATCAATGGGATGAAATAACTTTAAGTACTTGGATAGCTCTAGTGCAGCAGTTCTTTCTTCATAAGAATACTGCAGCAAATCGCTCTGGTGGTTACAAAACTTTATTACTAGCCAAAACAGGTATGATTTTATTTCTGTCACCTACTGGTATTAGATTCCGTACAAGGTGCCACGTCTGACTAATATTTCTTAGCAGTCATATACATGGTGACATGAACATGTATATTCTTTTAACAGTTCAGATATTTGCTGATGTCCTCAAAGGAAACAAATCCACTCTGAGTAACAGCACTAAAAATAGACAGAATAGTGAGTGGAGCCAACATATTTAGATAAAATTGGAATCTGTCAGCTTTTTTTCAATGAAAAATGCTGACAACCAACAACTAAATAAATGGACTATAAGTGCTCTTTCACCCAAGATGCTCATTTTGGTCTTCAGAACTATAGTTTCATCCTGGTATTCCAGACATGAATGTCATGGAGGCATAGATTGAGTAAGTGACTAAATCTTCTCGTAGCCATTCAGACAGTTCTGGTGGTAGCTCTACTTCATGCAGAACCTCTACTAGTTTCCTTTAGCATGTTTTCCTCTCAGTGATTTCTCACTCTCCAGCTCACAAAAGAATACTTCATTTCACCTAATTCCATATGTCAATCACAAAGCTAAAGAAATTTGAGCAATAATAAGGTTTGCTCAAAAAAATTAGTGTTGTTACACATGCAAATGAAGGTAGGCCACATGCAATGACAGTAAGAAACTTTACAGGTGAGAAAGACGGTTTTTAAGATAGACAGATATAAGTATATTCTAGCTGAGAATGCTATGCTATGAGTGCTTAGGCTTCCAAATAAACCCAAATAAGAGATAAGAAATACTGATTCTTCTAAGAATTACTAATTTTCATAAGGAGACTCTCAGGACTGATACACCAGGAAATTACTTCAAATCTGTAGAACAAATAAAACATGAACAGAAACAGTTTGCATGTACATGCCTCCAGTCGGCTCCTGAAGTGTCCTCTATTTATTCACTGCTTCTGTCTATGGAGATGACCAAAAAAAGTGATGGCTATCTATTGTTACAGTGCTGTTTATGTTTCGCGGAATTTGTCTAACATTACTAACACTCAGTAATCATTAAATATTAATGACAGTATTGAGACAAAGTAAAAAAATCGTATAAATACTTTAAGTATTTTAACTCATATTTCTTGAAACTTGCAAGTTTAACATTTAGCTACTGTGTTTACAAGACACACACAGAGAAGTGATATTAAATTTAATTTTTCAGACTGCTAATTAACATATTTCTTTCTTGAAAACACACCTCTAGAAAACATGTAAAGATGAAATTTAATCATTTAGTCCTTGTAGATGATATCTCAAGATGGTTTTTTTTCCACATTTAGATTCTTATTAACGTTGCTAAAGTTTCCACAGTGGATCAAGAGCGAAAGAATCCCGGAGAAATTTGTATTATTCTCTGGATAAGAAGATGTTTAACAGAATGTTTTGTGTATATTCACTTCAAAAAAAACCTGCTAAACTGAAATGCTCCAGTTGAAACTCCAGGTTTCCAATAAAGAGAGAAAGTCAGAAGAAAGTTCCAGAACAAGTCTGTTCCATTTTTATTTATAAGCGCTTTTCGTCAGAAATCATTCAAAAATCAAATAGAGAGGGGAAACTTCAGAACAGGTCTTCCTCTGTTTTACCCTCTTTTGTTTTCCAAGCTTTTCTACTTTAGAAAAAGCTGAGAAAATCCCCAAAGAATGCTTGAAAATGCCAGCATTTCCTCAGCACTGTTAAAAGATAGATTGTCCTTTCAATTTTTTGTCCTGTCAGGACAAAAAAATTTACTTTGTAAGAGGATGAGGTGGAAATAGGGAGTTTTATGCCAAGTTTGAACTCTGGGAGCAAGCAATTGCTAACACTTGGCTTATTTTCTTTGTGTGTAATATTATTGATGCTTCTAGAGAGAAAAAAACAAAACAAAACAAAACAAAAACCACACTGACTAAAATACAGTAACTACTGAATATTACCAGGGAATAAAATTGCAATTATGAAGTTCCACTAGAAATTTGAAGTCATAGAGTTTCAATATGCACCATTTTAACATTGAGTAACTCCTGGCCATTTAGATCTTTCATATAAATAATTACCAATAGTTGCTGTTCCTATCTGTGCTGGAAAAAGGATTTTTGTGTATGTCTGCAAACTACTTGTAAGGAACCAACAGCCTCTACTTCGCTTCAGAAAGAAATTGCAGAGTGCAAAAGATCTGATGGATTATTTCCCATTATTTTCCTTTGATTAGATTTTAGTTTTACATTAAGCTAATATTCTTTTTGTAATTTTCAGTTGATTGTCAGCAAGCATAAATTCTTGCATCTATTCCCAGTTTTCATGGTTTGTTCAGAAAATAGATATTTTTAATGTTTTAATCTCCACTGCTAAATCCTTTATCACATATGTTATTTTTGAATTCCACCAACTTCATTAAGTTCTTGAGCCAAAGGGAGTTTATGAGAGCTGATAGTAAAGTCTTTGTGAAGTCCATTGATGACTAGGGTCTGATCCAAACCCCACTGCAGGTCAAAACCACTTCACTTTGACTTCAAAGGCTTCCAGCAAGGACATCAAATGATGTCATTGTTCCCTTAAGCTGTGTTAAAAGCTACTTCTTGTTATGTAAACCAGAATTATCTTATTTCACTATTGTTCAATCATCTGAAATCTTCTAGATAATTTCAGTTGTTCTGTCATTTGTGTATATCTCACAATTTTGAATGATACAATTTTCTTTATGTTTTAATGAAAATACTGATTTTTGTATTTTTTTATAAAATCCCATTCAATTTCCTGTTTTTTCAAATTCAGTATCAGGCTAAGGAAAGATATTCTTAAAACTGAAGTCTTAAAACTGAAATAATTTTCCTTGAATTCGATGGTATGTTTATCTCTTCAGAAAGGGTGAATGAAAGAAAGGCAGAGTGATGAAGAGACAGATTTCTCTATTATTTCTTACTTCTCATTGGCATTTAAACATAATTTTACAGATTAGATTTTTGTTTATATATGTATCTATATTTTCAAGTTGTGAAAATTACCAGAATTCTTTTATGGCTTTAGATAATTTCTAATTATATATCTTGTTTGAAAACAGACTGAAAATCAATCTCTGAAATTGTATAAAATGTATTCTAATCTAACAAAAGTGCTTTCTTTCTTACATATTTCCGGCTCAATACTTAAATGTGGACAAAGGGATATATTTAATGTAATGTCAAGGAGAAAAAAAAAGAAAAGCCTGAGGAAGTTGAAATGTTTTCTGATACTAAAACTCCAAAGCTTCAGGAAGTTTCTTTATTACTTAGTACTGTATGTTCTAATCAAGCATAAAACAGGAAAGTGACTACTATCAAAGGACCCATAAAAAGAGTTTATGATGTTTCAGATTCAGACAACATAAAAAAGGACATATTCAAATTAGAAACACTATTATAAAGTGTGGTTCTATAAGGAATCTCTATAACAGACTTAATAACGTGATTAAAGAGACAAAGTAATAGCAATATACACAAGTACTAATTAGAACATTGAAACTATTACGCCTCATGTGGGAGACAAGTAATAAAATTCAAAGAATATTTGTAAGAAATACTATCAGACTAGCTTTTAAGTTTCCTACTGCCTCAGGCTGATTATGTGAACTTGTGGCATGTGTTGAAAATGTTTAAACCAATCCATTTGGCCTGGTAATGCTCCCTTCTCTCCGTGCATTTTGCATCGTTATGCTAAGATATGGTTTGACCAAACTACTTTTCTCAATGGGCCTATTTGGTGTTGTTAAAAGATCCAAAATGTGTTGCTTTTGCATTCAAGAAAAACATATTGCCTTACTAAAATAATTCAATTTCTTAAAAATCACCTGCTTTCTTTTTGCTCTTGAACATTTTACAGATTTGGATACGCAAGATAAAATATCTTAACTGTGAAAACAAATATCCAAATAAATATTTAAAATATTAAATGGTACATGAAACACCTAGTAATCAGAAAGTCTCACTGGATTTTAATTCATGTGAATATATCATTTGACTGAAGAGAAATAAATTGTAAAATGATGTTATTTGCTATGGTAAAGAGTTCCTCCTTTCCGTTTCTAAAGACTGCAAGTGTAATTCCCCTGGAAAATGTAAAAGCAATGCCTCAAACATTCAAAACTATACACTGCATTTTTTTGGAAACAGTAACTGCTAGGTAAATGTGCTTTTATTTCCGTGAGTGACTGTATTACCACCAAATTCACTGAGAACAAAGTGAAGTCCGCATTAAAGACTTGCCAATATATTAGCAAAAGTAAGCTTCTCAACCTGAACATAACATTTGACTTCACAAATTTCTTCATCTGAGCACTTTAATCTGTAGTTACAGTGTACCAGGGCATAACCGACTAAAGCAGAATTCTGCAGATAATACCGCACATTTGAAAACCCAGGTGCTTTCAGAGTACTGGAATAGAGAAATAGAGTGATCATGCTCTTCTAAGGTATTGCGATACACTTTTTATTTGAGATGATTCCTTGTTTATCTTTCATGATATGTAGGGAAATTTTCTATTATTAAGTGTCTATAGCATTTACTTTATCACTAAATTACTGGAACTTACATAACACTTCACCACAAACATTTGCTTTGTTTTTTTTCATTTTGAGACAAGTTGTCATCAGCTGGAACTCTTAATCCATAGTCTTTTCTCCATTTGTGGACTTTCAAATCCTTTCAATCAAACACCACGTTCAATCACAACTTATTTTGGACTAATATTGTCTTCCACATTTGATTTCAAATTTTTTCTTCGTGAACCTCTTCTTCGACATTAGTATCAGACTGAAATTGCAGTCAAAGGTGAATGTTAGGATGTTTAGTGTTTGTTGGTTTTGGTTTGTTGCGGTTTTTTAAGTGGTTTATTCATTCAAAAAGCAATATAACATTTACTGGATACAAAATAACTATTCAATGAAGTTGTTAGGAAAAAAGGTTCAAATTTCACTGATTCAACATTTAGCAGAAATTTAAGGTTATACTTAGAAACATGTTCCTTCTAGTTCATCAGCAGTTAAAAACAACTCTCATAATATTCTGGTCACAACTGAATGAAACATGAGCCCCCAGATATTCAAAACACAATTTATCTTAGGCTGTTTGTATAGGCTGTGGGGACTAGAAGAACTGATACAGCTACAGCCTCATAGCCTCAAGGTAAGTGCATTATATTCACTTTAGAATCTGCATACTCACAAGTGTCTTATCTCTGCCAGTTAGGTTATTTTCTTTTATTAAACAGTGTTATTGATCAAATGACACTTACTGCGTAAACTGCCACTCTCCACATCGCTACTAAATTTGACTCAGTCCTGAGGAAGATGATACCTTTTACTCTAAAATGTATTTGCCTAATTATTTTTAAACTAGTTCTACTGCATTAATGTTAAAAAGTTTAATAAATCTCAGTCCCCTATCAGAAACACTAGCACAAGCCATTGTGCCTGTTTATTTTCACCCTCTAAGGCCTTCCTGCACACCATTTTTGCTCAATTTTTCCTCCACCATTCATTATTAAAATAAATTACTCTTGTATTCAGCTCAGCTGCAGGCAAAATACTTCCATTGCAGGTGCTCATCAACTTTTTTAATCAATTAAGTTAATTGACAGCAGGTTTAACCATTTTCTTAATTATGTCTGCAAACATTTTTTTTTTCAAACAGTTCCCTTCCCCCTCCTCCACACCAAAAAAGAAGCACAAAAAAGTCCAAACATACAGAACCACTCTAGAGGTAATAAAACACAAGTAATAACAAAAATTCACAGAACAGAGCCCTTCCATGATAACTCATTGTTTACAAGGCTCTAAGGAAGAAATCTATGAAGAAGGAAATCCAATGACAGAACAATTCTGTTTTTTCTTTCAAAGTCACTTTGGAGCGTTTTATCAACCCATTTCAAAGTTGAAAACCGTGTTTGAATTAGAATCAGCTGTAAACTGTGTTAACAATGATACAGTAAATGGTGCTCTTCCTCCTGGGTAAGTTCAGAACTAGGATAATGTTAAAGAGAAATATTGCCCATCCTAAGCAGAGGGGAAATTATTCTTTGCAAATAGCTGTAAAAGGATTTTCTACATGATATTTCTGTTCCTTGCAAGAGTATTTCCTTCTTGGCCTTTCTCAAAACTTTTCGGCCCCATTCCTACATGTACTATAAGGTTTTCTGTAACAGTCTTCTTTGTGGAATGGCTATACGAGACTGTGTAACAGTAGTAGGATTTTGTGTTAAAAGTTTCTCAGTTAGTTTTGAATATGTTTGATCAAAGCATTCAAGTATTCTGGTTTAATCAAGATTAGCAGAAATCAGAAAGTAAGAATTTCCTTTCTGTGCAAAATTTTTGTTCTGGAGGAACATTTTTCTTACAATTTTCTTCTAGTTCAGATGAGAAACATTTTTTTTTTTTTTCTAGAGTGAAATTCATTTTGATTTAGTTTGAGTCAGTTAAGCATTTATTTTCAATATTAATATTTTAATTCATAGAGTTCTATACCTGAAGTTCTAATATTATAGTGGTACAGCCAGTATTAGATTTTAGGAACATAATATCAAACATAATGTACACATATATCATCATTATGAAATAAATAAAAATGAAACTGTCAAAATGAAGCATTTTGACTTGATCAAAGCATCATATTTTGACTTTGTATTGCAAAAATTCCTCTAAATTAACGACCCCCTGCAGATTATTTAGATCACACTGCAACTGAATTTCTGGATGGAAGATTTCCATCAAAAACACTATTGAGCAGGGCTAGTAAGGAGGCAGCACTATGAGGTAATCCAGTTCTTAGAAGAGATTTTGATTATTAGGTTGGATGTGTCATATACAGCCTGTTTAACGGTGTGAAAGAGCTGTGACTGTTACATTTTCTCCTCTCTTCTTAACAGGGTCAGGCAGAACCATCACAAGCTAACAATAGGGTAACTTAGACATATTTCTACGGTGTGCGCTCCTCTGACAGATTTTGATTTCCCATTTCTTACATGAATTATACCAGGAAAGAATTTCTTTAAATATGGTAACTTTTAATTAAATCATTATGAATCTTTAGCTGCATACAGAAATACTATAATTTGAAAAGAGAATAAGAAAATTCATGTCTGTAAGTATTTATCAGGACAGTACTTATTAGAATAAGGAATGCATGGCAAAATCATGCTTAAATTTTGTTTTAGAGTTATCACGTATGCTTTCTTACTTAGCTTTCATCCAGTAATAATACAGAGCTATCTTTGCACTGATAGAGAACGCGTAACGGCTAAAGAATACATATTGTTTATCATTAAAAGTTGATGGGACAGTTTGCAGAAAATAATTCACTGATCGTAACTATGTCTAAAGTCAGTATTCAGCCCTAATAATCTCTCCTGAAAGGAGGTTGTAGTGAGGTGAGGCTTGATCTCCCAAGTAACACGCAATAGATCAAGAGGAAATGGCTTCGTGTTGCACCAGGGGAGGTTTAGATTCGACAACAGAAAAAATTTCTTCATGGAAGTGGTTTTTAAACATTGGAAGAAGATGCCCAGGAAAGTGCTGGAGTCAGTATCCTCAGAGGTATTTAAAAGATGTGTAGATGAGGTATTTAGGGAGATGGCTTAGTGGTAGACCTGGCACTGTTAGGTTAACCCTTAGTCTTTTCCAACCTAAATGAGAACTTCCATGAGAAAAATTGCAATGCTTTATTTTAGAAAAATCTGTGAAATGTTTCAAAGAATATCACATAAGTATATTTAAGGAACGGTTTATGAGGAAAGCTTACACTATGAAACAAAGTTTAGGTACTTATTGTGGCAGAAGAACTACCTACTTGGGAACAAAGTACACTAAAAAAGGATCTGGACTTTTTTTCCTTATTCTTCACACTTATTCGGTTGTTTACAAAATTTGGCCAAGCTTACTGTATAATATATTATATGTTCATTATAACTTTCACTAAACAATCAGTATGTGTTGCTAAAGATGCCCTGAAGAGTAAAATTCCAACTTTTTTACAGAATTTGTGTCAGTGGGTGGTCTTTTAATGACTGTAGTTTTCCAACATCTAATGGCAGCAACTATGTTTATTAAATTATTTTCTGGTGCAAAGTACTTTGACTTAGTTTTTGCTTTTGCATTTGGGTATCTGGAGGTGGGAATGGCTAAAAATTCTACACAACAGCTTGTGAAGAACTATTTTGTTTTAGCCAGAAAAGGGATGAGGGTATTTTTTTTAATTATATTATATTTATAAGCATCATAGCTATTTTAAACAAGCTAAATACTAAGACAGGAACAACAGTCTTGCTGGACTGACAGTATCGTACCTTACTCCATATTCAGTCATGTTTTTCTTCTTCCATTTTTAGAGAGAGAGGATTTGATCTGACAGATTTCACAATTTGAGTTCCCACTGAGTTTAAAAGGAATTTTACATGCAGAGAGTCTACAGTGAAGTCACGTATTCCTGAAACGTGTGATCTACATAAAAGAGTGGGGAGAAAACAGCAGCCAATATTCTAAAGGAAACATGTCATATATTTAATACTGTGTATTTTAAAAGTCGTTCATCACTTCTGCCTCTAGGTGTACAAATGTTATCCATCTACCCTAAGCTTCTTATCTAAAATTCTTCTGCTTGGGAAAAAAAGAAAAAAAAATCTCCATAGGTGGATTGACCTCCCTCTGCATGGCTTTAGCTAATACAATAGTAATGTCTGAGAATCTAATCTCATGGTATTTTATCTTCTAATGTCAAAGCTGGCCCAGAAGATTACTACCCTCATATGCTTGTTCTTGGTTCCACACAATCATTTATAGTCCTCGGAATTTTGTTCCATTAAGTTTTTAGGGGAGGACTTGGAAGGAAGGTTTGCTTATGTTTATAACTTCCATGCTTCCTAGCCCTGTTTACATCATGCTCCGACGAAGAAGTTAATTCAACTGAAGCTGTGAATCATAGTAGAAATGCCAGGACAGTCCAGGAAGTCTGGGAAACCTTTTAAGCTGCCTTTATCATGAGAGAAATCACAGAGCTGAAGCATTACTTGAGACATGTGAAGCATGTAGTGCCATGGCTGTCCATGCTGTAGAAATGTACTTAAAGAATTTTTCACTACAGAAAAGCAGCCAATAGTGGTTTTATCACTATGACTATTGCTCTTGTCAATAGAATTAATAAAGAACATATAGAACAAATGCACTATACTCTACGCAGAACTTTTGATGCAGTTGATCTGTAAACTTTATTTTTCCTGCTACGTCAGTCATGTACAGTAACAGAAGTAGTGAGTAAATATGTAAGAAGAAAACTGCCGTTACTAATTGTACTGGGAACTGAGTATGACAGAAGTATCTCATTGTTTCCAAAAAATCTAAGATTGGCCACTGTTTAATTAGAAAATAATTTCCTCCAAATGGAGTCCTTGTTTGCACTCATTGCTACCACAAAATCCATCACCAACAGGAACTGCCACTCTTGTTCGGTTCCAGGGAAGGACAGTATAACCCATACTTTTTTGTTATATCTCTACAATACAGCACTCTTTATTTTTTTGAAGACATTTTCATTTCCACCAATGTGATCTCTTAAAAATGTTTTTTGCTACATGTTTACATCATAGAAGTGTGACATATGCTAAAAAATATGTAATTGTCCCAATGTATACATGACATTTAGTGATTTTAAAGATTTTTTTTTCAGTTGCATTACAGATTGTTCTAAAAGAGTTGGTCAGTTGTGGCATTTTTCTCTTCATTAAGCAGTCACTGAATTTCTTCTTGTTGAAAATCCCACTCCCCATCTTTTTCACAGCATCTGGTCTATAGTAGAATCACTCAACAATATCTTGCAGATACTTTTTTTTTTTTAATTTATCAGGTTTATTTGTATAATATGAGTCAATTAAATTTGCTTAGAGCAGATCTCCACTATTGGGATTCTCCTCTCTGAGTCTTTCAATTTCCCTAAAGGGTTTTAATACCTGATGATGATTGTTTTTTGTAATTAAGATTTAAGTACCCAATCCCCCAAGACTTGTCATACAGAGAGCTGCCACTCAAGCGTTCAGCAGCCCTTTCAGGCACACCCTCTCTTTGTCACAGTCTTTTTTCAGCATCCTGAACATCAGAGAGTTTTGAAGAAAGCCTTTTGTTGAGCGGTGCTGTACTTCATCCCACATATTTTGCTAATCCTCACCATATCCTAGCTCCAGTTTACCTCAAACTATTAAAAGGGCAAAGTGATAATGTCTCTTTTAGCAGCTGCCAACAACATGTCATGGGAATGAATAAGGCTTCCCTTTGACTGAGTAAAATTGGAGACTGGTCTGTCAATTCTGTAGCTTATTCATACTGCAAAAGCTACAAAAACATCTAAGAGTCAAAAATCAAAGTTATGGTTACAGGTTTGGTTCTTGCACAAATTCACAAGTCATAAAACAAGAAACATGGGACCGAACTCAGACTGTTGGCATCTGATTTTTTTCCCTCCATTGTTTCCATCAAAATATGAAGAGAGGCATGGCAGATGCACTCAACAGCAACAATATGCAAAGGGAACTAAAGGTCAGCAAATCTGTATGAAATCCTCATCAGTGATGTCAATCACGGTTTTGTACCACGTAATTTTGCTTCTGATGTGCGAAAAAACACTTATCTAAGAAGCACAGAGAAGCAACTTGGTTGAAGTGTTGTTTTAGCCACAAGGAGACCAAAAGTCATTAACACCCAGGAGTAGGGACCTGGATTCATCCTTCCTTCCCTGAGGTCCCCAACTGTGCTATAAATGTAAGAGATGTCTTATTAGCTAGCAGTGTGTCACAACAATTGTGTGTCACTAAGCAAAAGAGATGATGCTGAGGACCTGGCATCCATGAACACACCTTGGGAGGTTTTACTTCCTAGCTCTAGAGTAGACCTGCAGACTAAATACACACTACTATTTGGATCATGTTAAGTTATTTTGTAGTGTGTAGCTCTTGGTTTAAATGTAGGGTGATACTACGTTATGGTTCGAACCAGACCTATAAGATTCTTTTCAGAAGTGCACTCCTGATTGAAAGCGAAAAGCTAATGAAGGCATGCTCGTAGTATCCAAAAGGCTAGAAAGTATACATAGCAAGAAAAATAATTTTTAAAAGCTGTGCTTTAAATCTCTTAAACTTAGATCCCCATAGACGTTATGGCTGTGTCATCAGTATCAGCCTTTTAAAATCCCCAAATAGAGTATTAATAAAGAATTTCAAAGTAGCTACATTGATTTAATATATCCCTTCCTGTTTTATTTTTAATTTACTATGCCACTAATCTATCAATCTAATCCTGCACTCATAATTATTTGTTGACTTTAGTAGAGAGAATTAATTCTTTACATCTTTCAGGCTCTTTAAATGATAATATATTTCAAATTTAAAATTACCATCAGAGTAGTAGGGCTCCAGGGGAATGCATGAAAACACCCCCTTTTGTTTGATAGAACCTTTAGACATATCACATGCTACCCATAATGAGTTGCCTTTATCCAGATTAGATTTAGAAAAACACTTTTTTTTTTTAGTCACAGATTTTGCAAACAGAGGGTATCTAATTAGAAACAAGTTACATATTCAGCACTTAGTGTCAGTGCTTTAGTAGCAATGTGATAAAAAAACTAAGAATAACCCAGGGGAGATCCAGAGAATCTGTGCCAACAGTGTTTGTGGTTTCACAGAGCACTCAGTCACAAGCTGTCAAAGAAGAAAAAACCTGTATGTAAGTTTGTGTATAATGTATTTTGTTGAAAATATGCTAAATAGCATTGCGTATGATTTATCTTAATTGTCATTCTCTTCAATGCAGTGTGTCATTGATCTTACTTTTCTTCACAATGTGTATAACTTGTTTTTGTTATTTTGCTGTGTATTAGTTGCTGATTTAGTCCTAAATTCAGTCCTGAGCTATTATAAATGCTGTTTAAAGATTCATTTAATATAATGTACAAAGCAGATGAATCAGAAGTCCAGGTAAGACCCCTTACTCTTAAGTAGATATAGTACTCCTTCAACTGTTTCCAGCATGTTGGTCAGGAAACTACCCTATCCAAACTATCCACATCAAAATTCTCTGTTTCAGACAGCCTTTGTTTTATATAGTCCTGCCCACTGAAGCAATGACAACAGAATTCTCACCTAACTTCAAAAGTTTATGTATGATTCAATGGTCTTCTTCTCATGCACAGCCTATGGAGACTTGTAGAGTCTTTTTTTATCTGTTCCTGTAATGAATGTCAGTCCTAGCAAAAAGATGAGCTGCACTCATTACTTTACACACAGTTAGATGGAAAGCAACTATAAGAAAAAAAAAAGAGCTCTCACGCTCATGCTTAACTGGAGATTTCTAAATTTAGGACAAATGAAAACTAGCCAAAAATCTGTGTCTGAGATGGAGCTGCTGCAGTAGCATGGCTTTGAGTCACAGCAAGATCTGAGCAAACTCTCAGACATCCTATATGTGATTCAGTGTCAGTATAATTCAAAATTCTTTGGCAATTTATTAAAAAAAAACCAAAAACCAGAAAGTAGACATTATTTTCCACAGAAGAACAAGTTTTATAGGTTTAGGTTTTGGGTTATTCTTGAAGAATTAAATTCATGTATACAATGACTTCAAAACAACCAGGACAAGTCCTAAAGTCAGAAAATTTGAAAGCAGTAGTGGATATGGAAAAATATAATGGATATGGAAAAATATAAAGAAAATTAAGAAAAATATTCTATTAATTCATTCATGACAATGAATTTTCTTTTTAATTAATTAAAACTTTATTATTCAATGTCACTTTTTTTTTTTTTTTGTATTTGTCGTTGTTTAAATAGACATTTAGGATATGTAACTGAAATCATACACATTTTGTGTTTGTGCATAGGTACTGTACAAGTATTGATAAGAACAGAAATATTATATTCAAGATATCTGCCTGAAGAAAATGAAGAGCATTTTTCTGTTTTATGTAGTATACAGGATAAATCACGCTTCTTTCAAAATTCAAGTTAATAATCTTTGTGTATTTCTTACCAAAAATAAAAATTAAAAAAAAAAACAGACAGAAGATAATCCTCTACTATCGTTTGTTTATCTAGTTTAAAATAACATCAGTTTATACAAGATTAGACACATCAATCTGTTAATCCTGTATAACAAAGTGTATTTTCCCTGTAACACATTTGGCAATGAATGTAGCCCTAAACCTGTTTCACATCACCTGGTTGAACATTTCAGGTGATGGAAAGCCAAAACAGTGAATGGTAACATACAAAGCACATTCATAGATTTCCAAAAAATCAAAATAAGAGCCTCTAATGCAAAATGGAAATTCTTTTTATGAAAACCACTGTTTAATGTGGAATATATATCTTTTATTATACAGCTTGTATGGTTTCAGTTTGCTGTTCTCCCCTCTACAGATGGCAATATGGTAAAAGCCTAAATATACGATGCATAAAGTTAACACTTAGTTCCTACAACTTCATTTCCAGTCTTCTGTAGATCCATAGAAGAGTAGAAAGTAATGAAACAGGAAAGCTTTTTAAATTGAAACCATCGCTGGTTTGTAACTTATCTTTTCACTTCAGTATAATTCCACAATGTGAAACATAACAAAGAGCTATAACTAAAAATTCCAACCTCATATAACTTAGTGTTATGAGAAAATATTTGAGTTTTCTCTTAGGCAATCTAGAACTAATTCTCAAAATGAATGTCTTGCTAAATTGGTACTGAGATACATGAAAGACAAAAACTTCACAACAGATAAAAGCACAGAAGAAATTTAATTTCCAAAACACTTACCATAAATTAAACTAAACGTTTGAAATGCTTAGGCAATGCAACTTTCTTCAGGTAAAATATTCTGCCAGTTATTCATCTAACAAGCAGAGTTAATCTTACCAGAAGATTTTAAAGATTAAGAAAAGTTTTAGAGACTCTTCCAGAGCTTTAACAGGGATAAGGTTATAAATATCTAATGTGTTTTCCTTACATCTTAAAAAGTCCTAAATCTGTTGATGATTGACTCTAAATATCCCCAAACTTTATACTACCTCAAACCTAAATTGTGCACATTTATGACAAAAATATTATTTTTATGCTGTTTAAGCAAATGTATTAACTAACTCTTAATGTATTTGGGCTTTATTTTCTGACAAAAACTTAGAAGGGTGAAATGAGATGTTGGACATGTGCTGATTTACTCCTTGCAAAGAGTATTAGAAGTTTTAATCTGTCCTATTTACTCCTCCTTAGTTGTCCTTTTGGGTACTTTTCGAAAGAAGACATTAGGCTGGATAGATCTTTGACCTGAACTAGTATGTCCATTTATATTTCTTTATATTCCTACCACGTTTTGGACTAAGTGAAGCAAAGTTTTGTAGGGACAGCTAATGCTTTTGGAGTAGCAGATGTAGAAGTCTGATCAAACTTTAGGTACACAAAACCTCATTCAGAAGACTTGAAAAAGCTTTGAGTGCTCAAAAAGATTCTTGAGAAGCAAAATATTTCAAAATAAATATAGTTTAAGAACAATAGTTCTAAGCTGAAATCAGACAAAACGGTGGTTAGTAGCAGAAGCTGAGGGAAAAGTTAAGAAGGGAAAAGAAAGAAACAATGAAACATGAGTGAGCTAGATGCAATTTATTCAGACATTCGTCTCCAACATAAAGTGTACGGACATCTACCCCAGATTAGGCATTTAGTTGTTTTTATATCGCTCAGAAGAAATTCTGGATTCCAATACACTGACCTAATTTAGAATAAGATGAAGGTCCAACTGATTATGAGGTGGGTGCCTTGGTGACAGAAGATACAGAGAAGGCAGAGTTACTGAATGCCTTCTTTGTCTCTGTCTACTCTGCTGGAGGCTGTCCTGAGGAACCCCGTTCCCCTGAGGCCCCAGAGGAAGTCAGGGCAGTGGAGGAGTTTGCTTTAGTCGATGAGGACTGGGTTAGGGACCAATTAAGCAATCGGGACATCCATAAATCCATGGGTCCAGACGGGATGCATCCATGAGTGCTGAGGGAGCTGGCTGATGTCACTGCTAGACCACTCTCCATCATCTTTGCCAAGTGTTGGGAGACGGGAGAGGTGCCTGAGGACTGGAGGGAAGCAAATGTCACTCCAGTCTTCAAAAAGGGCAAGAAGGAAGACCCGGGTAACTATAGACCGGTCAGCCTCACCTCCATCCCTGGGAAAGTGATGGAACGACTTATCCTTGGTGCCATCTCAAGGTATATCAGGGATAAGAGGGTCATTAGAGACAGTCAACATGGCTTCACCAAAGGGAATTCGTGCTTGACTAACCTCATAGCCTTTTATGAGGATATAACAAGGTGGATAGATGATGGCCGAGCGGTGGATGTGGTCTACCTTGACTTCAGTAAAGCATTTGACACAGTCTCCCACAGCATCCTTGCTGCTAAACTGAGCAAGTGTGGTCTAGACTCTCGGGTAGTGAGGTGGACTGTGAACTGGCTAAGGGGAAGAAGCCAAAGAGTTATGGTCAATGGGGCGGAGTCTGGTTGGAGGCCTGTATCCAGTGGAGTCCCTCAAGGGTCGGTACTGGGACCAGTATTATTCAATATATTCATCGATGACTTGGATGAGGGACTAGAGAGTACTATCAGCAAATTTGCTGATGACACCAAGCTGGGAGGAGTGGCTGACACACCAGAAGGCTGTGCTGCCATCCAGCGAGACCTGGACAGGCTGGAGGGTTGGGCGGGGAAAAATTTAATGAAATACAACAAGGGTAAATGTAGGGTCTTGCATCTGGGTAGGAACAACCCCAGGTTCCAGTATAAGTTGGGGAATGACTTATTAGAGAGTAGTGTAGGGGAAAGGGACCTGGGAGTCTTGGTGGACAGCAGGATGACCATGAGCCAGCACTGTGCCCTTGTGGCCAGGAAGGCCAATGGCATCCTGGGGTGTATTAGAAGGGGGGTGGTTAGTAGGTCAAGAGAGGTTCTCCTTCCCCTCTACTCTGCCCTGGTGAGACCCCATCTGGAATACTGTGTCCAGTTCTGGGCCCCTCAGTTCAAGAAAGACAGGGAAGTGCTGGAGAGAGTCCAGCACAGGGCAACTAGGATGATTAAGGGAGTGGAGCATCTCCCTTATGAGAAAAGGCTGAAGGAGCTGGGGCTCTTTAGTTTGGAGAAGAGGAGACTGAGGGGTGACCTCATTAATGTTTACAAATATATCAAGGGTGAGTGTCACGAGGATGGAGCCAGGCTCTTCTCGGTGACAACCACTGATAGGACAAGGGGTAATGGGCTGAAACTGGAACATAAGAGGTTCCGCTTAAACTCGAGAAGAAACTTCTTCTCAGTGAGGGTGACGGAACACTGGAACAGGCTGCCCAGAGAGGTTGTGGAGTCTCCTTCTCTGGAGACATTCAAGACCTGCCTGGACACGTTCCTGTGTAGCATAATCTAGGCATTCCTGCTCTGGCAGGGGGATTGGACTTGATGATCTTTCGAGGTCCCTTCCAATCCCTAGCATTCTATGATTCTATGATATAGACCTGGGTTTTAGACTGGAAATTGAAAAGCCTCTTATAAGTGTGGACCTTATTCAGTGTTTTCAATTCCTTCCTTCATGAAATGGACATAAAAAAGAACAGAACAACAAAGAAACTGTTTCCATATCCTTTTAATATTTAACAGTGATATAAAAAGTTCTGTATTTCGAAAATGCAAAATTTTCCAAATCATGCTTCTCTTGTATTCCAGATAATGTTTCAGGATAATGCTTGTTCCTAACATAATGTAACTAATGAACAAAAGTATTTAGGAAAGCAAGATTAAAGTTTTTGTTTAACAAAAGTCAACTTGAAAACTTGATGTTTAATATCGTCAGTTTCAAACAAGCTTCTGGTCTACTGGTTCCATAAGAATGAGTATGACTCTCTTTTGTAATTCAGTTCCCTAAGAGAGCTTTTTTTTCTGCAACATGTATTTTGTATGCTGAAGTCTAAGGCACTGTTGAAATAGAAGAGTGTCGGATTCTCCAGGGCTTTACAAAAGAGACAGTATAGCCTCCTATCGGTGCCCTGGCCAGGATAACCATATGGAGGTTCAGCTGCTGAAACTTCTTCCTCTAACCTTTATAAATCATTGTAAGTCAGATATAAATTTTGCTATCTGTAAATAGATGCTAGAGATTCTGACCTTTTTTAGTACATGGAAGAACTCTGCAATAGCAATAATAATTCTTGCTTGTAATACTAGTATAAAACTTATAGGCCATATTTTCGTACCAGGATATGAATGTTTTTGATGTCCCCAACAACAGAAATGCATGAAGATAATCTACTTTCTACATCAATAAAAACCACTAATACAAAGTATTTCTTTTCATAGGTAAGACATTAGATGTCCTAGCAATCAGAAAACTGACGTAGTTGATTGACACAAAAGAGAGATGTTGAATATTACTTGGATTATCCATTGAGAACCTAGTTTTGATAAACTTGGCATCATGCTCAAAAACTTTGTTGTGCAATTATAAGTATTTAGGTATTATTAGTTCTTATGAATCTGAAATTAAAAAAAAAATATAAAAAAATAAAATCTGAAACCTCCATTCTCTGCTACCCTGAAAATCTTTGAACCAGATAAGTAAATTAATTTTCATGACGTTTTGAATTCAACCTTAAGTTTCCAAAAGCCTTAAAGATCTTAGGAATAATGTAGGTGGTAGGATTCTAATGAAATTTTTGGGAAAAGAAAGTGTTAAAAATTGCTCCTGTTCTCATAGTGGTCTTCCCCGATCCTTTCTAACTTTAAAACACATGTAGATGTTGTACCCTCAGTAGTATTCACAGGAGATGGCAGCAAATTTGTTACCTTTGAGACATGTGATGTACATACTTCTAAGTCATCAAAGGAAAAGCCATGAAATATAAACAAGTAATTTCCCTTCCTCCCTTACCCCCCAAGTCAGCTTGGTGAATACTTTGAGGAGAAAAGGTACTCAAGCATGATGGCAAGTGATTCAGACATTCTTAAACACTGGAGACTTACATCTAATTTCCAAAGTTTGTCACTCAGAAACTTTAATTACAATGTTAGGAAATTAGCACTTTGCATACTGTAACACAATTCCCCATAGTGCTGTGAAACTATATCCTGCCATTGATCTGGTCTGCACATGTAATGATGGCAGAATATGTTATTAAATAAGAAGTGAATATTTAATTGTTTACACAGTGAATAGCACAATTTAAATGCCACCACAATATAAATACTTACAATGAAATGGTAGTTAGAGAAGCAATAGCTTAAAAAAAAGATTAGTTTTGGTCAAAACAATGTAGACAAAATATATCAGTGGTTTAGGAGATCTATATAGCTGTAGTGTGCTATAATAAGTTCTGTTATTCAGGAAGTCTTTACAAGGAAATTCAAAATTAAATGTTTTGTAAAATTAAATAAATACAGTCAAGTGTATCACTCAATAAAATTTATCTAAATTAAATATTCTTCTATTAATATATGAAACTAAGTTATTTCTTTTCCAAATATTGAAGGCAATTTTTAATATATTCCTAGGATTGTACGAACAGATAGAACTTAAAAATACTTCTTGTAAAAAGACATCAGGCAGACACAATCTTCTAGTAATTCAAAGAAACCCCAACAAAATGGAACCATGCAGTCATCAATGTTATTCCTACAACTCAAAGCACATCTGAAAAATGGTGGCATTATTTGACACTTCATACAGTGTAAAATTCTTTTTGGTCTTTTTTGTACCTTCTCGAAAAAGATAATAGAGAGGAAAGACTATGGAAAAAGAATAACAAACTTGCTCACTGCAGTACTTAATAGGAAAATGGCCAAACAGGAGTATGGGTAATAAAACCAAAAGCTATGAGAAAATGATGAAAGACATTAAACACTCTGACGTCGGGTAACAACTGTGGGGACCCAAATATCTTACTGCTGGAAACATGAATATTTGAACTATAGCAACACTTCTATACTTCTGCAATCCATTTCCTTCATATTGCTTCACTCTGCATGGGAGGAACTAGTTATAACCTTTTTTTATGTTGTGTGAGGCATCACATTAAATACAATTGCGTGTTTGTGAGTTCAGTTAAAAAAAAGACCTATGTTTTAGTGCTTCATGGAGCAGGTTGACAGACATGTAGGTGGAGAATATGTAGAAGGAAAGAGGAACACTACACACATTTGCACACGTACACACACACAGAAAAGTATATTTGAAGTATGAAGAACATTTCTTTTTGATTCAAAACAAATCTGCTAGGTTTCAGGTGACAAAAAGGAACCATACTGCCGGCCAAACACTTCATCATGAATTTCATTTCCTACCTTTTGTAGTCTTTACTTCTGGCATCCTTGACTCTAGTGCTAATGACTTGAAATAAGAATTGAGTTCTTGAAAAAAAAAGGTAAAGAGATAAATGAGAATGTCAAGAATATAATTAATTCTTAACTTACATACTCATACTGTGTTTCATACTCTCCACCTGAAAATAAATATCCTTGTTAGTTCATTATTATTATTATTTATTATTTCTATTATCATTATGTTCTAGATAAAATTTAGTGGAATTGCATCTCATAATATTCAGAATACAAAAACCAAAAACTTTACTTAGCAATGTTTATTGGGGAACATCAATTTTAGAAAGTTCAATTTAACTCGTAAAGAATTCCAGGTCCTTTTCTGCATCCATTTTTTGTTGCAATTTTACTGATGAAAAAAAACCACATTTCTTTTCTTTCTTCTTCAAAACTGATTATCTAGGTACATTCAGAGCTAAGTTACAATATGCTGTAGGTATATTCACTAAACATGTAAAAACCATATATACGGTCATGGCTCAGGGATTGGTGTTGTTGAAGGGGCTTTGGATTTTATGATCACAAATTGGTATACAAGTCACCAGAGCTGCATGCAGTCAATGGGATGCACTTGTCCCAAAGGGGGAAAAGGATTCTGGGGCAGGAGCTGGCAGGACTTATTGATAGGGTTTTAAACTAAACTTGAAGGGAGAAAGGGTCAATAATTTCATGGTTTCCTATGATAAACAGTGGGGCAGCACATCAGGGCCAGAGGAATGGAGTCCTAGTAAGGGCTTTTGACTTGTTGCCCTGAGGTAAACAATGGACAATGCACTGGGACAGCCCAAGGGAATAAAGAGGAATTCTCACAAGAGGGTGACACAGTCAGCCCAGCTGAAGTACCTCTATCTGACTGCACACAGCTTGGGCAATAAACAGGACGAATTAAGAGCCACTGTGCTGCTGGAAAGCCATGACATAGTGGTTATAACTGAATCTTGGTGGGAGGATTCCCATAAGTGGAACGTAACGATAGATGGATACAAGCTGTTCAGGAAGGACAGGCAGAGTGGGAGGGGAGGAGGTGTTACCCTCTACATCAGTGACGAGTTAGAATCGATGGAGCTCCATATGGGGAAGGACAATGAGCCGGTTGAGAATGTATGGGTTAAGATTAAAGGGAAGACAGGAGAAGGTGATGTTACAGTAGGGGTCTGCTACAGGCCACCTGACCAGCAGAGGCAAGCAGATGAGGCCCTCCATAGGCAGATAGAAGTGGCTTCTTGTTCGTAGTCTCTGGTCCTTGTGGGAGATTTCAACCACCCTGGCATCTGCTGGAGGGACAACACAACAAGGCATCAGCAATCCAGGACATTCCTGTGATATTTTGGCTTGAGGGTTTCAGACTTGCTGAACGCAGGTGTTCGCTTATCTGTTGTGCAGACCCTGAGAACGGAGGAAAACAAAGCCTACACAGTGAGAACCAGCCGAAGGAGGGAGTCTTGTGACGACAGGACGGCCCTGTTTTGGCTAAGGAGCAAGGCCGCACGGAAGACTAACGATGTGAACCATCTTGCACATAGATAAGTTGTTGCAAAATAAAATCCTGAAGGCCACAGGACCCAGAGTGGAAATTTTTACCCTAATATCCCTATATGACTATAGTCACCCACTCTTCACTCAAATCATGCTGAATGCCACCCCGGGGAGCGGGCAGGGGGGAGTGAAAGATAGTATATAAGGAGCATAGAGGGTATGTGTCGTTGGGAGGAGAAGACCCCAGAAGAGGAAGAGGCGGTCGACGGGCTGTGCTCCTTCTCCTTCACCCAAGACAGGGACGCCTTCTTGGTAAGAATTGCGCTTCCACCTTTTGGTGTGTAATACCCGGGATAGTATTTTGCTAGCATTAGTATCGTATATTAGCGCTATTGCAGAGAGTGAATTTATCAACGGCAACTCTGAACCCTGTATCTGTCGCTTCAATAAATTACTTATTGTTAGTTACCTTGCAAATTGTCTCAGTGCAAGTCCTTAAACGGGGCTCTGAAAATTCAGTGCAAGCCCTTAGTGGGGCTCTGAAAACTCAGTGAAAGTCCCTAACGGGGCTCTGAAACAAGCAAGTGCTTAGCTGGGGTACGTGCCTCTCACAGCCACATACCTTTCACGCGACATTCCTGGAATGCATTGATGACAACTTCCTCCTCCAAATGGTAGAGGAACCAACAGGAAAAGATGCTATGCTGGGCCTTGTTCTCACTAAAAGGAAAGGGTTAGTGAGCAATGTGAGGCTCAGGGGTAGCCTTGGCTTCACTGACCATGAAGTGATCAAATTCAAGATCCTCAGGGCAGCTAGGAGGGTATATTCCAAGCTTACAACCCGGGACTTTAGGTATGCAGACTTTGATCGCTTCAGGGCTCTGCTGGCCAAAGTGCCATGGGACAAAGCCCTAGAGGGAAGGGAGGCCTGGGACAACTGGTCAGTATTCAGGGATCACCTTCTCCGTGTCCAGGAGCAAAGTATACCAACAAAGAGGAAGGCAGGAAAGAATGTTAGGAGACCTGCCTGAGCAAGGAGCTCCTGGACACATTGTCACAGAAAAAGAAACTTTACAAGGAGTGGAAGATAGAACAGCTAGAGTGAGGGGCATATAAGCAAGCTGCCCGAGCAGCAAGAGACCTGGTTAGAAAAGTTAAATCTCAGTTAGAATTAAATCTAGCCAAGGAGATCAAGGGAAACAGCAAAAGTTTCTAAAGGTGTATTAATGGTAAGAAACAGATTAGGGAAGTTCTGGGCCCCCTCAGAAAAGAAACCGGCGAACTGCTGACAAGTGATTTGGAGAAGGCCGAGGTTCTCAATGATGTCTTTTCCTCTGTCTTCACTGGCAAGGGTTCCAGCTACACTCCCAAAGTCACAGAAGACAATGGCAGGGGTTGGATTAAAGAACTGTCCATTGTAACCAAACATTTGATTCGTGGCCATCTAATGAGCCTGAAATTGTACAAGTCCATGGGACCTGATGGGATACACCCATGGATACTGAGGGAACTGGTGGATGAGGTTGCTAAACTGCTAAACCAAAAGTCATTGCAGTCCAGTGAAGTCCCCACTGACTGGAAAAGGGGAAACATAATGCTCATTTTCAAAAAGGGAAAGAAGGATGAACCGAGGAACTATAGGCCAGTCAGTCTCATTTCCGTGCCTGGTAAGATCATGGAGCAGATCCTCCTGGAGGCACTGCTGAGGCAGAAGAATAAGGAAGAGGTGAATGGGTTCAGTCAACATGGCTTCACCAAGGGTAAATCGTGCCTGACAAACTTGGTGGCCTTCTATGAGAACGTCACAAGATCAAGAGACAAGGGAAGAGCAACTGACATCATTTATTTGGCCCTGAGGAAAGCCTCTGACACTGTCCCGCATGACATCTTGGTCTCCAAGCTAATAAAATACAGATTTCATGAATGGACAGTTCAGTGGATAAAGAACTGGTTTGATAACCACACCCAAAGAGTGGCTGTCAATGGCTCCATGTCCAGGTGGAAGCCAGTGACAAGTGGAGTCCCTCAAGGATCAGTACTGGGACCAGTCTCGTTTAACATCTTTGTCAGCCACGTGGACAGTGACATTGAGTGCACCCTCAGCAAGTTTGCCAATGACAACAAGCTGTGTGGGGCGGTTGACACCCTGGAGGGTAGGGAACCATCCAGAGGGACCGTGACAGGCTGGAGAGGTGGGCCCAGGTCAACCTCATGAAGTTCAACAAGACCAAGTGCAATGTCCTCCATCTGAGTCGTGGCAATCCCAAGCATCAATATAGGCTGGGCAGTGACTGGCTTAAGAGCAGCCCTGAAGAAAAGGACTTGGGGGGTACTGGTCGATGAGAAGCTCAACATGAGCCTTCAGTCTACCCTTGCAGCCCAGAAAGCCAATCGTGTCCTGGGCTGCATCAAGAGGTGCGTGGCCAGCAAGTCGAGGGAGGGGATTCTGCCCCTCTGCTCCACTCTTATGAGACCCCATCTGGAGTACTGCGTCCAATTCTGGAGCCCACAGCACAAGAAAGATATGGATGTGCTGGAGCGTGTCCAGCGAAGGGCCAAGAGGATGATCAGAGGGCTGGAGCACCTCTCCTATGAAGACAGACTGAGAGAGTTGGGGCAGTTCAGTCTGCAGAAAAGAAGGCTCCCAGGAGACCTTATTGTGGCCTTTCAGTATCTCAAGGGGGCCTACGAGAAAGCTGGTGAGGGGCTTTTTCGGATGTCAGATAGTGATAGGACTAGGCGGAATGGATTGAAGCTAGAGATGGATTGGTTTAGATTGGACATTAGGAAGAAGTTCTGCACCATGAGGATGGTGAGACACTGGCACAGGTTGCCCAGAGAGGTGGTGGAAGCCCCATCCCTGGAAGTTTTTAAGGCCAAGTTGGATGGGGCTCTGAGCAGTGTGATCTAGTGGGGGCCCATGGCGGGGGAGTTGGAACTAGATGGTCTTTAAAGTCCCTTCCAACCCTGACAATTGATTCTATGGTTCTATTATTCGATGATTCTATGATTCTACGATTCAATGATTCTACCATTAAACAAGGGCAAATACCAGATTCTGCACCTAGTATCCACATGAGAGGTAAGAGTCTGGAGACCAGCCCCATAAAAAGGGGTTTGGGTTGATTGCAATATCAGTTGAGTCAGCAGTGCGTCCTGGCCGCCAAAAGTCAGTCACACACTGGGGTGCATCAAGCACAGCATAACCAACTGGTTGGAAAAAGTGATTGCCCCACTGTACTAAGCACTGGTTGCCTTCACCTGGGGCAATATTGGACTCAACAATGTAAGAAGGATGTAAAAATATGAGAGTGTGTCCAAAGGAGGGCAACAAAGGTGGTAAAAGGTCTAGAATACATGACTATGAGGAGTGCCTTGGGAGACTAGATTTGTTCATCTTAGAGAAGGGACTCAGGGGTGACCTCAATGCTGTCTCTGAATTCCTTATGAGAGGGAGAAGGGAGGGAGATGCTGATTTCACATCTCTGGTGTTCAGTGGTAGGACACAAGGGAATGGCTTAAAGCTGTGTCACTGGAAGCTTAGATTGAATATGTGGGAAAGGTTCTTCACTGAGAGCGTGGCCAAGCACTGGAACAATCTCCCCATGGAAGTGATCACAACTCCAAGTCTGTCAGTGTTTAAAAAGCGTTGGGACAACACTGAGATCTATGGTTTTAGGTTCCCCTGTGTGGAGTCAGGAGCTGGACTCAATCTTTGTAGGTCACTTCCAGCTTCTTTGTAGGTCACTTCCAGCTCAGGATATTCTAGGATTCTATGAAATTTTATTAGGAAGACATGTAAGAAGAAATTAATCTTGTAAATTTGTTCTTGTAAAATGTGTCCAGTGCTTATGAATAGTACATTTTTCCAACAATAAAGAGGAAAGAAATTGTTGTAATTCAGTAAGACATCAGAGTGTAAACCTATTTAACTATTGTAGACCTAGATACAGCAAAATTTAACAACAGGTAAAATATTTAAGATACATGAGATTTACTTATCCTAATGTAACTCATTGATGTTAAAATTGACTGTGCATATTACTTTCAAATCCTTCAACACTTGCATTTACCGTGCACATCTCTAAAAACCATAGCATGCTTGTATTTTGAAGTATACATTTGGAGAAAAGGATAACAAAATTGAAAAAATACCCTGTATATTTAGGTGTTAGAAAGATAAAACCTTCCAAAAAACCCACATCTTCACTGTTATATTTCCATTTTCAGTGATGATCAGGAAAACATGTGTAGCAAAATACTAAGGAAAAAAAAAATTAAAAATAAGGTAAGGTAAAGAAAGACTACTAAGAGAGTCATCGAAAGAATTGGCCAGATGAGGCTGAGCTCTAAATAAAGATCAGAATACCCACTGAGATTTACCTTAATTTCCTCCACACTAAGCACATATAGGATCCTCTAAGGTATGTTATTCCTCATATAGGTAGCTATGAGTATCAGTGAATTGAAGCAGTACTTGCTACAATGTCTTCAAGAACCAGGGCTGTAGATCTAATTCCTGCCAAACCGTTGTGAGTAAGTTTTGCCCCACTGAAAAATAAACCATCCTTCTACCATTCCTGGATACTCAGCTTTTAAAATACATGTGAAAAATTACAAATGTGGCTGCATAGATAAGTAGACAATATTCATTTCTAAGTTATTTTCTTGTTGACAGACAGGGAAGGGGAAAGTCAGTTAGTAACTAATGATTAATGATGACACATGTCAAAAAAAGAATTTTAGGATAGGAAGAAATCACAGTTGTAAAAGCTTTACTGGGAAGTGGCAAGTAACATTTTTCTTTCTATAAGGGAAACAGATATTCTGTAGTTGGAAAGCATAACTTAGAAATTGTACTTTCCAACCAAGAGACTAGTGCTT
Source organism: Trogon surrucura (assembly GCA_020746105.1). Taxonomy (NCBI): domain Eukaryota; kingdom Metazoa; phylum Chordata; class Aves; order Trogoniformes; family Trogonidae; genus Trogon; species Trogon surrucura. Next base: position 45,300,740 of record CM036617.1, read on the forward strand.
TGGCAAACAGACCACTTGACCAGCAAGAAATCATCTTTCAAACTAAAACATCAGCAAAAAATGGACATTAATTATCCTGATATCACAAATGGCTCTAGTAAAGCTATAAAATTTTACCTGGTATTTCAAAAACCTTTTTTTTTATTTTTTATTTTAACAGTTCTTTTAACCTATTTTTGCTTTTTTTTCCACAGGACTCAATATTCTGCCAAGAATTTATATGTAACACATAAATCTATTGGAATGTTATTAGGAAAGAAAATTCAATTTTATAAATGAGATTTGCACTTTTCTGCTTTAAAGATAGAAATCAAAAAGCAGTTAATATTTCCTCTTTTGTACAATCCCTGATTCTTTTCTGTATTTTTAGTGACATTGTGCAAAAGGTAGGCAATTATTTCCTGTAGTGCCACAACTCACATAAAGACAAATTAAATGGAGTTGTTCCTGCTTATGTCAAGATTGAATTTGCTTCCTAATATTTAGTTTGAGTGGATATAAGCAGGTTTTTCCTCTTTTTGATTCTTTGTACATTACAAAAGCAGCAAATTACTATTAGCATCACTTTTTCGAAGATTCTTTGTTTTAAAATTTCAATGATTCTACCTACCATTATTACAACTAAAGGACATGAAAAATTGTGAAATAAAAATAACATTGGACAAATATAGGGTGGTAGATTGAATTCTTCTTCTTCTTCTTCTTCTTCTTTTCAATTCCAAAATAAACCACTTCTCTAATATCCTTGTATATATAGATACTATTTTCTTATTGTATTAACTTAGTTGTTTTTCTACAGGTAAAATTTTTTGTCATCATATGAAGACTCTAGAGTATAAGATCAACTAGTTTACTCATTTATGTTCCTTTTTATTGTCTTTATGATACTAGTATCTTATACAGCAGCAATTAGCCTGACTGAAAATGTTTGGAAATGTCTTCATTTACGTAGGTGACGATCTTGAACTAGCTTTGAGGTTATGCTTGAATTATTCCTACATATTAGCTAGTTAAGCTGTGTTTACAATGATATCTGAACTAGATAATAAATTACAAAGATGTAATAATGTTGTCTATTGCTATAAGCTTTTATTTAATACTGGGAATATTCTAGGAAACATCCAAACAACAGTTTTTACTTTCCAAATTGAAGGCTGCATACCACCTGCTTTTTGATATAATTATTCCCCATAATTGTTTCTGTCAAGAATAAATGAAGCTTTAAAAGAAAAACACAATCATTATAAGTAACAGAGCCTGACTTATATAGTATGGTGGTCCTTTTGTTCTCTTTTTATCCAAAGTTGCTAATAATGAATTAGGAAGGTGATGGAAACTGTAAATAATTATACAAGAAAATATCTATACAGGTACACTTCATTGTTGCAATTTAAAATTTCTTTCTGCTGCTAGGTGCATATCCACTAAATGGTATTTCTTTCCATTCGATTTGTTCTTCATGAGTGGAAGCACACTGCAGAGGATAAGTCAGGGTAAGAGCCAGCAGTCAAGTAACATGATTTTTTACAAGATTTTTTACAAGACTTTTTACAAGAGTATCCACTGATAGGACAAGGGGAAATGGGTTTAAGTTGAAGGAGAATAGATTTAGATTAGATTTTAGGAAGAAATTCTTCAGTATGAGGGTGGCAAGACTTTGGAATAAATTGTCCTGAGACATTGTGGCTGCCCCCTCCCTGGAGGTGTTCAAGGCCAGATTGGACAGACCTTTGAGTAGCCTGATCTAGTTGAGAGGCATCTCTGTTCACGACAGGGAGGTTGGATTAGGTGATCTCCCTTCCAGTCTAGGCCATTCTATGATTCTAGGATTTTTAAGCAAATACTTCTGTTCATTTAAGGTAAAAAAAATCTTTTTTTTTTTAGACATGCTTATCTGACATAAGTATATCTGTGTTCTGTTTCCACCTTCAGGAAATAAAGGCTCCTTTTATACATTATGTATGTATCTATCTATCTATCTATCTATCTATCTATCTATCTATCTATCTGTCTATTAAGAGAGGACCTCTGCATAATCAATGACCATGACTAAAGATGTAAAAGTAGACAAGAGTAATTGCAGCCCCTAAAGCATCATCTCAGATCTTCACCTCTTCTTTGGCATACTTTATATATAATTGAGATTCCAATGTAAATGTAATATTTCACAGCAGTTACTCAGTATCCACCAGATGGAGATAATATTTTCATAAGCAAGTCTAGTCAGTACAGGTCAATACTCCGTCTTCTCCCTCGAGTCTTCCCAGTTATTTCTTGAGGAGATACTTCACCAAGGCTTGTAGCCCCTTTTTCTGGGCAGCAGCCCCATTAGAGTCAATATCCACAACTGGCATAATTCCCCTTTTTAAAAAAAATTTTTCTCTGTCCCACTCCTATTTTGACTTTTTTTTTTTTTCTGAACAGTTTTGTCATCACATATACCACATTATGATGAAGAAGCAATTCCACGAAAAGAAATCTTCCTTTAATAGTAAAGCAGAAATTTTTCTGTGGTGCTGTCCAGTGTTTGAAATTGTCGTGGGTTGACCCTGACCAGCCACCAGGTACCCACACAGCCGCTCACTCACTCCCCTTTTCACTACTGAACAGGGGGAGAAAATATCTCCAAGGGCTCAGGGTTTGAGACAAGGACAGGGAGATCACCCTCATTTACCGTCCCGGGCAAAACAGACTCAGTTTTGGGGAAATTAGGTACATTTATTAAAAGAACTAATCAGAGAGGAGTAGTGAGGAGTGAGAAAGAGCAAAAAAATCTTAAACAGAACACCTTCCCCCCATCCCTCCCTTCTTCCCGGGCTTAACATCAATCCCGGTTTCTCCACCTCTTCCCCCCGAGCGGCGCAGGGGGACAGGGAATGGGGGTTGCGGTCAGTTCATCCGACGTTGGTTCCACCGCTTCTTCATTCCGGGGGAGGACTCTTCACTCTTCCCCAGGGCCACCGTGGGGTCCCTCTCACGGGAGACAAGCTTCACGCTCTCTTCTCCGCGTGAGTCGTCCCACGAAGGGCAATTCATCACAACTTGCCCAACGTGAGACACCTCACGAGGGGCAGCCCACCCCTCGTGAGTCTGAGGCGCAGTCCTTTGGGGGAAACTGCTCCAGCGTGAGCCACCCACAACGTCCCAAAAGTCCCACCAGCCAACCTGCTCCAGCGTGGGCATTCCCTCTTCCACGGGCTACAGGTTCCGGCAGCAACTCGCTCTGATGTGGGCTTCCCACGGGCTACAGTCCCCTTTCAGGCATCCACCCACACGGCGTGGAGTCCTCGGTGGACATCTATGCGGTGATCCTCACGGTGGACTTCTGCACCTCGCCCATGGGCTGCAGGGGGACAACCCGCTTCACCATGGTCTTCACCACGGACCCGGGGGACTCCTTCTGCTCCGGCGCCTGGAGCTCATCCTCCCCCCCTCCTTCTTCACTGACCTTGGTGTCTGCACAGATCCTCACTCCTCCATCTCTGTGCCAGCTGTTATGGCACAGTTCTTTTTCCCGTTCTTAAATATGTTTTTCACAGAGGCGTTCCTCTGCTATCACCTTACTGACAGGCTCAGCCTTGGCCAGCGGCGGGTCCCTCTTTGTAGCCGGCTGGCATTGGCTCTATCAATCTTGGGGAGCTTCTAGCAGCTTCTTACAGAAGCCACCCTGCAGCTCTCCCCCGCCGCTGAAATCTGGCCAGGCCAAACCAAAACAGAAATGTTAAGTCAGAGCTTCTAAGTACTATTGTATCCTCTATTGTCAATGTATGAATGGTAAATTCCTCAAATTTTATGGTAGAAATTTAAAGTGATAGATTTTTCAAGGGAGAGAATTCCACAAGGTCTATAACAAAATTTCTGGGTTTCAGTACTCAGCTACCTCTAAAACATTGCTATGACAGAGAAACCTGAAATTATTTTTATCTTTTTCATGATAGAGAGAAGGCTGAATGATCATTATGTGAGTGGGAATTAAATATTATAAATAAAAGTATCTTATTATCAGTTATGTTTTCATCATCTTTGCTTGCATAAAAATGTTTGCATGCAAATGTAATTAAAGTGGTTAAGAAGTATTACTCATATATTAAAATAGCAAATCTCCTAAATGTTCTGTCCTATTCACCCACTGCAGAAAGTTACACAGAGTTTTATGTCGTAATTTCATAAATGTCTTCAAAATGCAATTTCATTTTCCTGTGAGAAATGGTCATGTTTTTTCATAGTATCTATTACATCCACAAGCTGTAATCTGAGGTATTAAGAAAGCATAATTAATAATGTAAGACGTGACCCTTCTGATCGAACTGAACTATGTGTTAAGGTAATAATGATCTCAAAGAAGAAATTGTACGGTTTAAGTTGAGAAGACACAGGAGTTAATATTACTCTTTTTTATTTTTAAAGAAATAGTAATACAATTTGTTCTTAAATATGGTGACTTCCTGAATGCCAGAGAAAAAGTCTATAATTTGACATTATAATGATTTCAGGATGATTTGTTATTACAGGAAGAAATCCTGTATTCATACATTTCCCACCTGTTCTCTAAACATAATCACATATTAGTTGCAATTTTGCCTAATAATATTCAGAAGAAATCATAGAATCGTGGAATGATTTGGGTTGGAAAAGACCTTAAATGTCATCTAGTCCAACCGACTTCCTGGGACACCTTCCATTGGACTAGGTTGCTCAAAGCCCCATCCAACCTGGCCCTGAATTCTTTCAGGGAGGGGTTTTCCACAACTTCTCTAGGCAAGTTCTTCCAGTGTCTCAGCGACCTTTCTTCCTACTATTTACTTTCTACTATCTACTGTCTGATATCTAATACAAATCTATCCTACCTCTGTTTGAAACCATTACCCCCTGTCCTATCACTACACTGTTCGCTAAACAGTCTCTCCCCAGCTTTCCTGTAGCCCCCTTCAGGTACTGGAAGGCCACTATAAGGTCTCCCCAGAGCCTTCTCTTCTCCAGACTGAGCAGCCCCAACTCTCTCAGTCTGTCCTCACAGGGGAGGTGCTCCAGGCCCCTGATCATTGTCATGGCCCTCCTCTGGATTCTCTCCAACAGCTTCTTGCTATAAGAGATGTGAAATACCACAGGTATCTCGTTTGTACTAATACTAAGATTGGAAACTCATTACCACTAAAAGTGTCAGTTCTGATGAAGCATTTAAAAAAATTTCCAGAATCAAATTCAGAATGTCTTTACTAAGCTGTTTTATGGTAGAGTGTACCATTGGAAATGTGATGAGTCTTCATGTAAAAATGCTGATTTGAATTAGATTTAGAATATATGTCATCCTCAATTAGCCTTCCCTTCATCAAAATGATCTCACAAACACGGAGAATGAATCTTTATTTCCTCCTTTGCACATGGGAGGTCATTTGTCAGATTTAATATACTTCTACCTATGTCTTCCTACATGCTTTGGGTTCAAGATAGATGACTACGGACTTCATGGAAAAAAAGATATCACATCAGTAAGAACTCAAATTCTATTTTTATTAAATGTTGATTATATTTCATGTTTTATTCTCTAAATTATAGAAAAACTGAATCATCAATGATAAAGACATTGTATGGAAATTAAAAAATCAGGAAGTTTTTAACACTTTCAGAACTCATTTCTGCACTGTAAGTTATAACCTGGTACTTAAAAACTGACAAGATATAAATTTTGTAGAACTAGCTATCCATATTTTCTTTAAGCACTAGATTGATGGGTATTATTTTTTTGTTGAAATTTAACATCAAACCAATTACCTTTTATTTAAAATGCTATCCATGTTGCAAACAATTTAACTTCTTGCACTTCTGCAGAACATTGAGGCATAAGCAAAAAAAATAATTAAGAAATAAAAATGCTTTAAAAAGTGTTCTTGATAGATGCTGGAACAGCAACTATTCTTAATGTTTAGCAAGATAACTCCTTTAAATAGTAGAGCTAAAACAAGAACTCTGAAAAGTCGACTAGAGGAATAAACAAAAAAAAAACCCATCAAATGTAAAACAAAAGCAAGACCCAGATTCAAAACACATGAAGGAATGCCCTGAGGATATGTAAAAGAAGAGGAATGACACAACTAAACTTGTGCAAGAGGCTTATACTTTGGCTAATCTGGAACGAGTGGAGATAAACTGAATTGTATAGGTTAATGATAAGAAAACAGTTGATATAAAGAAAGGCAAGGATGGAAAAATGAGTTTGTGTAAAGAATTCCGATATTTTGTTTTCAACAGGAATGCCATAAAAAAGGCATTCTTATTCACATCAGCATGTGTTAATATTTTCCATTCTGTTCATGCTTGATTGAAGAAACAGTAGACCATTAGGACTTCCCTTTTTAAGAACATGCTCACCTGCGTATCTCAGGGAAACTGCAAACTGCATCTCACAGAAGCAAATTGGTATAAAACTGACATTATAATACATGTTCGCTGAATGAAATATTATTATCTAAATGTTGCATATTGCTAACTGAAAAAATATGTAACTATGCTTATATTTTGTAGGAAAATCATACAAAATAAATGTAGAAAATGGGCTAATTTAAACCTTTCTGCCTCTTACAGCTAACAGTGGTGCAAATTTTAGACCATAGTTAAGATTTTGTATTTTCCTTTAGTGGGTGATTTTGAAATTGTGCGTTTATCCATAGTGAGATACTTAAATAGCTTCCACTATCAGAAAAACAGCTGTATTCCCACCAAAAAAAAATTTAAAAATTGCACATTTCAATGTTAGTGTAAATGGGAAAATGTTGCTATTAGAGTGATTTATTAATGTAGATACATATAATTTAAGCAGATATGCAAATACTATCATTTGTAGTGACAGTTACTTGTGAGTGTAATTATTTACAGGTGTAATAATGTGGTGGTGGTTTTTCATATGGATGAACAGAACATGAAAAATTTAGAGTACGAAAGAATGAAAACAAAATATAATTTCCCAAATTATTTCCAAAACAATTTTATAGCTTTTTGAACTTTTGATGTCTAGCCAAAAATTTAAACTAATATTTATATTGTTTTTTTTTTCCTTTTTTTAATTAGGTTTCTCTAGTAGTATGGTAACAAGAAGAAATATAAACATGTCATCACCACTAAGACTGAAAGTCTAAGTTTACTTACAATAATATTATAATATTATAGTATTATAATTATAATATTAATGTATTTTTATTAAAAACATCTCAAAATTCATGGAAACTAGTTTTTATTGCTTTTCATCAAATTTTGGGGGTGTGATGGAAAATTACCTTCTAAAAACATAGCAATTCCATAAAATTAACTTTAAAGGAATGTTTAGGTCTTGAGCAAGTTTGAATTCTGGGAGATGGAATCACCTTCTTATAGCAATTGCATAAATAGTTCATTGAGAGAGTTTATATTGTTCTCTCTCTCTTTATCTAAATGAAAATGGGAACTGTCCACTGTGAATTTACATGTTTGTTATAAATGAGAAGCATACTGAAAAGGATCTGATTGAGATAGATGATAAATTAATTATGATAAACAGCACATTTCCTTTAATATATAATTTTTTTACAGATCAAATCTCTGCCCTTGAAGTTACATCGATTTTACCTATGTCATTTCTAAACATAATCCCAAACCAGCTTTAAAAAACAGGAAAATAGGGATCCAGGGTTCAGCTTGTGGAAATCAGCAAAGTATCGTTGAAACTTTTTTTTTTGTAGGTCAGCTTCTTGTTTGACACGTATAAACTGGACATGACTAAATGAACTGTGCCTCAAGTGACTGTTCTATATTACTATGACCTGTCACAAACAATTGCTTAAACTATAAGGCTGTGTTCAACAATAATGTTTCTGTAGGGACAGCAAGTTTCTTTGTACTCTTGCGAGCACTGCAGGAAAGTTGTCTTCAGGAGTACTTTCTAAGGCATACGTGCCTGGATACTCCATGTTATTTTGTTCTGAAATTTGCAAAGCATTTTCAGGAACTTAACATTGAAGTTTCTGAATAATTCCACATTAATTGCTAAATAGCAATAAATCTCACATGTGAATGTTAAATTGCAAGGTCAGCACTGTGAAGAATCATTAGATTCCAAATAAATGGACTCACTTTCCTGACATAATTGTGTGGGATTAAAGTGGCATTAAAAAACAGACACACAAGACAATAGCCAATACTTAGACTTGTATCCTAGAATCAAATTGGTTAACTAATCCTATTTTATGTATTCTAGCAGTGACTATTCTTAGATAATTCTTAAAAATTGATTCTTTGCTTTAATACATATTGACTCTGATATTAGACCTACTAGCAGGAAATTATCAACAATTCCAGATTGATAGAAAAGGAAATAATATGAACTTGAAGGCAAAGTGCTGTGAAAAATAGTCATATGTATTGAGCCATGATATCCACCTTACTAAGATAATTAATCTCAATCAAATTAATTAAAATAATCATGTGGACAAAGATAAGCAGGATTTAGTGACCATTCTTGACATTGTCTCTCTTAGTTAGGCTGAATTCCTGAAGATTATTAATGATACTGAGGCTCCTCAGGGCTGAAGCAATCACTGCTGTGAAATAAAATTGTGTACTCTAAGCTTGGACAACATGATCTTACATGTTGAATCTCGAGGCCTTTTTCTGGAGAACACATCAACTAACACAAGGAAATCCTCATCAGACAATATGGAGTTCATCTGCAATTCCTATACTGGGTGTTTTTTTGCCCCTTTTAGTTTGTGTACTGTTCTAGATATCTACACAAATATTTAAGAAAAGTAAGACACAGTAGCTTATAGTTGAGTATTTTCTCGGTCAAAAGTCTGAGTATATCTAATGTAGGAATGACAATATTGACTTCAGAGGATCTGAATATTTGAGCATTTAGGCTTTTAAATTGTATTGCTCTTCCCCCCGCCCCCTCTCATGGACCCCTAAGTCTGCAGTCACTCTGTTTTAGATACTTTCTCTTTTTTCTCTCTCTCTTCGGTGTCCAGGTGGGTTTTGAACTTCTCCAAAAAAAGGAGACTCCACAACCTTTCTGGACACCTTGTTCCAGCACTCTGTCACTCTCACAATGAAGAAGTTTTTCCTTATATTCACATGGAACCTCCTATGCTCCAGCTTGCATCCATTGCCCCTTGTCCTATCATTGGACACCACTGAGAAGAGCCTGGCTCTATCCTCCTGACACTCAACCTTTACATATTTATAAATATTTATGGGGTCACCCCTCAGTGTCCTCCAAGCTCAAGAGACCCAACTCCTCCAGCCTTTCCTCATAAGGGAGATGTTCCACTCCCTTCATCATCTTTGTGGCTCTGCGTTGGACTCTTTCAAGCAATTCTCTGTCCTTCTTGAACTGAAGGACCCAAAACTGGACACAATATTCCAGATGCGGTCTCACCAGGGCAGGGTAGAAACAATTATATTTAGTTCGGAAATAACTTATCAAAGACGACAGAATTTTTAATCAGAGTTTTCATTATAAAATTTAGTACTAGAATAAGATTTTCTCATTCACTAAATTCACAGGACTTTCAATCAGTAGAAGATTTGCAGAGGATATTTCCTATCGTGTAGATGTAACGAGTGCCGTGTGCTGGTGACTCTAATCTTCTATGACCACTGCACTGTCTGGTATCACATTATGCTTTGTTAAATGGAATACACATCAGGGAAGAAGTTGGGATGAGTTCATACTGGAGAATAGTTTTACTAGGTCAGATTCTCTACTCATTTAAGGTAAAATTGTCCTCTTATCCCCATACTAGGACTGGATGTGATTAGCTCCTGGATAATCCCCAGTGGGAGGAAATAAAATCACTGAGGTCTCAAAGTCTAATGACTCTTCAAAGAAAAGAAGGAATATGTTTTTTTAAAAGTATTTATACAAATTATAGCAGTAAAGAATTCCCCCAAGCTTTTAGCTGAATAAATATTTTCATATTCGTTTAAAATGTAAGAACAATGCATTTATAATCTAGAATGCAATTTACTTTCTGAAATGAATGACATGCTGCAAAATTTAAGCTTTTACAGCATCTATTAAACAAAAGTCTCCACCCAGACATTTTACTGCAGCCCTATCTCCTTACTTTTTTACCTGTTACTCGATATAATTTCATCATGTCTGTAATGATAAGGTTGAAAAAATAACCTTTATGATACCAGATGGATTCTAATTCTCAAAAATCTCTAGTGATGGCACATTCATATTGACATTTATACTGACTCCGTTTATGACAGACTGAAGGTGATGAACAGGCCCATGCAAGAGGTCACCTTGTGTCATAGCTGGTATACAGTCTGTCAAACACAGTGAATATAAGGCTGCTAATGAGGAATTAACTAGATAGAATGTGAACCATTTTACTGTTTTCATGCAATCCAAACCTGTTAAACAATGCTAATCAGGTGTTTATTAAGTGAAACCATTATGCCAAACTTGCTGCAGACCCTACCATATGTCAAAGAGGTTGTAAAGTATTATTCATCAGATTTAAAGCTGATTAATGAGTCATTTAATAGTGAAGCTTTCTTTTCTTAGCCTCTAGCTAAGCATATGTACCAAGGTTAAACTAACACATACATGGTTTTAAAAGTAAAGTTTCTGTCAAAACAAAAGAAAATCCTTAACTGGTCCATGGAAGTTCTAATAGTTGAAAAGCTTTCGGAAGGAGGAAGTTTATTTTTTTTTTCAGATAAAATGTAGCAAAAGAATGGCATACTAATATAAAATGAACAAAACAACTAGGAGACTACACACATTTTCACACAGAAGAATAAAATTTACAAACACTAACCAGAATAAATATCAGACTTACTGCTCACATTCATTTTGCTATCTTTCGTGTATTTGTTATTTACATAGTATAGCAGCAAATTTAGCACTACAGAACCATCTGGGCTGTACTGAAACCAAAAAGCTGGTGAAATATTAAGCAGAAGTGAAGCACAGCTATCAAAAATCTGCTGTATTCATGTCAGGGAGCAATAAAGGTAAAGTTATTGAGGTAGTTGTAAATGTTAATAGTATAATGAACAGTGAAAGTCTGAGGAGAGAACTAAAATACATGTTATGAACAACAGTAGGGTTCAAATAACCTGGAGATGGTAACCAACATTTCTTCAGTAAATAATCAATAGACCAACAGACCCTGATGCTCTTTTAAAATGTTTTTTACAAGTAGGGAGGGCATTGAAGAGAAACTAGCCATAAAATCTTGTATTTGTACTTAGGTGTTAGTTTTGTTTAAATTAGAAGACTGAATAAATGTAGAACTGTAATTAATATTCTAATTTCCAGAAGTGAAAAAAACAGAGAAACTTGGAGAACTATAAATCAGCTAGACAGACAAAACAGCAAAACAGCTAGACAAAACAGCAAAATAGCTAGACAAAACAACAAAAGGGGTAGAAAGTGGTAGAAAATGGAAAAGATTGCAGTGAAATGTTTTAGATAAAACCAGAGCATAAACCATCTACAGAAGGAAATTTAAAGGCTCCTTGGACAGCTTACAAGGAATGAAAAGCAGAACTAATTGCAAAGATTGAAACTTTTCAGAGATCAAGATACAGAAGAATAAAAAGAATTGTTTAAAAGGCAATCTGAGTTAAACCTTTGAATAAAAGAAAGCAGTATTGTGTGAAAAAACCCCACAAGAAGTCAAAAAAGGGGATCATTTGGTAGATAGGATGAGTTAGAACATAGAGTTAAGTATGGTGCAAAGACAAATGTATTACCTCAGCTTACAGAAATGGCAGTGATGTGTAATGTGGAGGTAAAGGATTAACTGATGATGTTGAAGGTGGGTATGTAACTGTGCCAAATGTATCTGGACGTATTCCAACCCAGTAAAAGTCCCCGTGAGGCTCAGTCATGCTCTCAAGCCAGAAATACTACAGGAGTTAGCATGGCATTTGAAACGACAGCGAAACAGAACATCTTTTCTGTGATGAGAGAGAGAGCTTTTAAAGGACCAGGCTGCAGGCAGACTGACGTACACTTTGACATACACTTCATTGGAATATAAATTAAGAGCGTCCTAATGAAATGTACCGGTTGTGTAAAGCTGGGAAATATTGCCAATGTAGGATCAGAATATCATATAGCAGGAAATAGTGACAAATCGGATTGCAGTAATATAAATTGAATGGAAGAGTTCAAGGTACTTAGAGGCTAATACGAAGAATGACTGCTCTGAAGAGTAAGTTCATCAGTTGATAAAGCTCAACTGCATCACAAAATCCAATGCTTATGGCTTGGCATATAATAGCTTGTCTCAGAAAGAGATCAGAGTCTGGACAGTGAAGAGCTGAGATATTTTCAACTGACTCCAGAGGGTATTCTCTGGAACTGTTACAGAAGACGACCACTGAATTTAGTTCACTCCTTGCTATATATGCTCCTCCATTGCTGTCACAGCAGTACTATCAAGCACTCTACCTTCATGTAAGTTCTTGAGGCATGTGACATGTCTTCAATATTACCTTCTAAAGGCATTAATCTTGCTGACTATGACACAACCCTAACACCCAAGTGCTTTGGGCTGAAAAAATATTAAGATAAAGCTTGTTGTTGCCACAGGAATTAGCGAACATACACGAATTTTAATAAAGACATATTGAGTTTGAGTATCAAGGTGGGGCTACAGGGCTGGCTTCTGCGAGAAGTTCCTAGAAGCTTCCCCTATATCTAATAGTGCCAATGCCAGCTGACTCCAAGATGGGCCCGCCACTGACCAAGGCTGTACTCACCAGTGACAGTGGTGGTCTCTCTGTTATAACTTATTTAGGAAGAGGAAAGAAATTCTGCACAATAGAAGCTGCAGCCAAGAAGAGGAGTGAGAATATATGAGAGTAACAGCTCTGTATGCACCAAGGCCGATAAAGCAAGAGTGAAAGGAAGTGCTTCAGGTGCCAGAGCAGAGATTCTCCTGAAGCCTATGGTAAAATCCACCATGAGACAGGCTGTCCCCTGCAGCCCGTGGAGGTTAATGGTGGAGTATATACTCACCTGCAGACCATGGAATTCTAAATGTCAGAGCAGGTTGATGCACCTGAAGGAGACTGTGAACCTGTGGAGATTCTGTGCTGGGGAAGGCTTCTGGCAGGACCCGTGGACATGTAGAGGGAGGATGTCATGCTTGAACTGGTTTACCAGCAGGACTTGTGGCCCCATGAGGGACCCACATTGGAGCAGTCTGCTCCTGAAGGACTGCACCCTGTCAAAGGGATCCACATCTGAGTAGAAATGAAGCAGTTCATGAAGAACTGCAACCCATGGGAAGGACCCATGTTGGAGAAGTTCATGAAGGACTGTCTCCTGTGGGAGGGGTCACACACTTCAGCACAGGAAGAATGTGAGAAGTCCTTCTCCAAGGAGGAAGGAGTGGCAGATACTATGTGTGATGAACTGACTGCAACCCCCATTCACCATCCCTCTGTGCCACTTGAGGGTAGGAGGCAGAGAACAATGGGAGTAAAGTTAAGCCTGGAAAGAAGGGAGGGGTGGGGCAAAGGTGTTGCTAAGATTTGTGGTTTTTTCTCGTTACCCTTTTCTGATTTGATTGGCAATAAATTAATTTTCATAAGTCAAGTCTGTTTTGCTTATGACAGTAATTGATGAATGATGTCTCCCTGTCCTTATCTCAACCCATGAGCCTTCAATTATATTTTCTCACCCCTGTCCATTTGAGCAGGGTAGTGATAAAGTGGCTTTCGTGGGCACCTGGCATCCAATAGTGGCAGATGGAATCAAAGCACCAACTGATTTTCAGAAAAAGTTAAATCAACTTATAAATGAGTTTATGGATCTGATGCCTATAAGGACAAAAGAAATACTCAGTGACATCCTTCGCTATATCTTCCACGCCACTTCATAACTCGTTATAAATAACATTTTCCTCTTCCATTGTTAAGAACCTATTTGTCAGCTTAAATATCTACAGTGACATTATGTTGTCAATTCAGAACAGATTAAAAAAAACTATTAGCATCCCACACAATTTCTCTATCTACAGTTTCATAGTAGTAAATCACAGATAAATTTATGCCATTGAAATTATAATTTATATCTATTTTTCGTATCTATATTTCCTTGAACTACTGTAAGGTATGCAGGCAGTACTCACACCAGCAAAAAGAGCAGGTCAAGTCCCAGATTATGGAGGGTTTATTCTAGCTAACTCAAATGAAAATAGTAATTTTTTTTTCCATTTTTTAAAAATAAAATACTACTGATTTATTATGTATCATCACCTCAGTTGTTTCACCGCAATAACAAAACTACAAATAAAATCCTATTAATTCAGTAACAATTTTTTCCAGCTACATTACAGAATCATAGAATATCTCATGTCGGAAGGGACCCACAAGGATCATTAAGTCCAAATCCCTGCTCCTCACAGGGCTACCTAAATCTAAACCATATGACTAACAGTATCATCCAGACACTCCTTGAACTCTGACAGTCTGGGTGCCATGACCACATCCCTCAGGATCCTGCTCCAGTGACCAACCACCCTCTCAGTGAAGAACCTTTTCCTAATTTCCTATCTGAACTTAGAATCATAATGACAAAATTATTTAGGTTGAAAAGACCTTTAAGATCATCAAGTCCAACTGTTAACCTAGCAATGCCAAGTCCACCACTAAACCATGTTCCTAAGCACCACATCTACACATCTTTTAAATACCTTAAGGGATGCTGACCCTACCATTTCCCTGGGCAGCCTGTTCAAATGCTTAACAAACCTTTCAGTGAAGAAACTTTTCCTAATACACAATCAAAACATCTCCTGGTGCAACTTGAGGCTATTTCCTCTTGTCCTATCAACTTCCCCTTGTATAACCCGTTCCAGCAAGAGAACTCAAGAAGTTGTAGATATGTGCCTGGAATTTTTCTGCTCTCTTTTCTTAAACAAACTTGGATTATCATGGACAGTAAAAAGTGGTCTGGAAGATTTAATCTGCATGTACTTAAACCACTGTAAACTACCAGTCCCAGTCGTCTTGCAGATTTTGAAAACTGGGTCACAACACAAAATCTACACTTTTCTTTTTTTTCCCTCAGATTGCATAATTTCTTATATTTAGTTAAAAAATTAACCTTTCATTTTGATTTAATGGAAAAATGTCAGCCATTCCAGAGCAGCCTGGACACAAGCAAATCTCTAAAGAGGTACAAAGTAAAGGTCTGAATCCCTCAAACGGAGAAGTGAATCGATCCTGTAACCCCCCAAACCCAAGAGAATGTTCCTGTACAAAATTTATGATAAAAGGTGGATTTCCATCTATTATTCTGTATCATAAAGAATGTAGAAATTACTGCTTCACTTTATAGATGCCCAACTCACATGCTGATACTATCAAACTGAATCTAAGACACAGAGAGAAAAAAAAAGTGATAAGCTCAAGATGTGCTTTCAGGATCAACAAGGAATTAACTGAAGCACAAGAGGAAACCCGGGAGACTTCTGAAGTGCTTTTCGAAGTGCTAGAGTCTTTAGAATTATATTTTAAAAACCACGTCATTTAAGGCCTTAGGATTGCAATTTTTGCAAGTGAAGCCTCAATCCATTTTTGCATTTGGAGGTTTGTTCTACAATTTTTGCTGACTTTGGTGTAAATTACTAGGTAAGAATCTGATTTTTTTTTTTCCAAACTTATCAGTCTGGGTAGCCTAAGCACTTTTATTAAGGGCATATCTAAGGAGTTATAGGAGGAGTGGTATGAATTGACAAACGGGTTTGTGGTACGTATAATTGCTGTGATATCCTTTCTCCTTCGCTGGTGTAATGAACATTCTCTTGACCAGGGACAGGTTTTTTAACAGATACTGAATCAACAAGAGTGTTTGGGATTTCAGAAGCTGATTAATAGAAATTTTTTTACACATTTTCATCTAACATCTAGGTTTTATACTTATTATGTTTCCAATCTGAAGAAGGAATTTGTCAGAAAGTGGGAGAAAATATGGAATATAATTTACTTCTATAACCATATGCAGTTAAAGGAAAACTTCATGACAGCATAAAAATGTGCTTATTTTAATATTTAATTTATTATACATTTTAAATATATTGGTATATTAAGTCTGATATGATGTGTATTTATTGTTTAATTCTGACATATTGAAAAGAAAGATTCATGAACAAAAGGTTATACAGAGTAAAAGCTGAGAATTTCCTACTATTTTTCTCAAAGAGACACAGTCAACACAACTATTTTAGACGAACAAGACCAGTCACTTTCGCTGAGTAAGTAAACTTGTGAGCCGCTGGAGTCACGGTGTACTAAGAGGAAAAGAAGCTGGCAAACAGCTGCACACAAGCTGATCCATTTTATCCCTTCTTGTGCTCATTATGTTTGAATTATTTCTCATCTAATACAGAAGAAGATGAGGAACATGAAATGCTACAGTGCAACAACTGGTAGAGGTTTACACCACATTTTTCTCGCAGTAGCTTTTGTGTCTGTTTGAACTGTTATTCTTAATGTCCAAAATTCCCTATCTTGGAAAAATAGAGGGAATAACTGCTTATAAACTAGACAATCTTAAAACGTGGTAAGACAATTGCAAAAGTTATATCAGCAAAGCAATTGCCATGATCTGTACATCAGGTGTTTTTAGAGAAAGAGCCCTTTGGTGCTAAAATGAGTTTGTTCATCTACAGGGAAGGGTAAATGACAAATTCTCTGACATTTAGGGATAAAAGTGCCTCAGGACTGGAGCACGCCTCAGTTCCAAAGAGTTGTCTGAAGCAAATCCAGAAGTGTCAGACACTGAGGTCATAAATTAGTACAATTTATTATGAACACTCATATTTTCAAAGTTCTGCACAAATATTGACAGAGTAGTCAGAATAAAATTTATATCTAGTATATATTTTGTTTCTCAATAAAAATTGAATTATTTAAGTGGAATATCATCACACAATATGATTTAACATTCTATCTAGCCTTAAAGTTTGCAAAGGTTAACAGCACCTGGCAATTTCTAAATAAGTAAATGTAATACAGTTACTAACAAGTAACGGCAAACACATAATGATTTCTATTATTTGAAAGTAATATTTTTAACATGACATAGTTGTCAGAAATTACAGGACAATATAACCAATATGCAGTGGAGAAGTTCACTAACCTACAATTTTCCATATACAGAAGAAAAAAAACCTTTCTTCACAAATCTTTTTTAATTTATATTTTCTAAAAAGGCGTTTCATACTGTAGTTATCAATGCAGATAATAAATGTTAAAAAAAAATTGGAATGTGGCCAAATCCATCAGTTTCTTCTTCCAAAAGACAACTTCCAGTAGTCCATCCCTGATGACAGTACCTTGAATATCTTTAACTTTTCCATCAGAACCATTTAGTGTAACTATTGCTTCTCCACAGCTTGAACATCACTACCATTGTCAGAACCAGGCAAACAAATTTATGATGATGTTCCTGGGAATAAGAAACTAATGCAAAGGGGATTTCTCTGTAGTTCTTCATTAACATTTTATTCATTACAACAAGGGAGTTATAAGAGTTTCCTTTTACGCAAATTAGGTCACAGGATAAAAAATACACAGCATGGAAACACAGTGTATTACTACATAGAACAAAAGATCTGGTTAATAAATTATGATAATGGAATTAGTCTACTGCTAGTGCTGAAAGGCACATTTAAATATTGTGAAATTTACTTGGAGAAGGAAAAGCTCTTGCATGTATTCATAAATTGTTTTTCTCCTTTGTGCCTCAGTTTCTGTAGTTCCTTTTTTTATGTTATTTCCCTCTGAGGGAATGTACATATCCTACTTTAAACATTTGCTTTGTTTTGTTAAAAGGCATAGGAATGCTTTGAGTGGGTAAAAGACGAAGTTTTCCTCTCCTATTTTTCAAATGAATGCTTTAGCTAAGTTCAAACACATCCTTCATCAATTCAAGCAGATTCATTCTGGATATGATAATGTGTAGAGTGTGGAGACTGAAAATAAGTCATCTAAAAAAAATAATAAAAATCCTTAAACATGAGTGCCAAGAGTATAGTCATTAGGGAAACGTGTGACCCTTGCCATAGATATCTATTATAATTAAAGTTATTTATTTTATGTATTCATTTATTTAAGGCCTTGATTTTGTTTGTTTGTTTTGGAATCAATTTATTTCTAAGATTTCTTTAAACAAAATAGGCTAAATTCAGCCTTCATTTAAATGTTCTAACTTTATTGAGTTAATTAATTTGCAGCTTACTCATTAATTCAGTGATTACCTTCAATTTATTCATTATATTAACTTAACTCCTTTTTCTCCATTTATGCAAGTTCTGAATACGCCCAAAGTATAGCAATATGAAGATACTTGCAAACTTTTATTTTTGCAGAAAAAATAAAGAACGATTCTCCACTTCCTCTAAAATAAAACAATCATTTTTAACCATTTTTTATGAGAATGTCACCACCTATAACACCTGAGGGAATACCTCTTCTTAAAAGAGAAAGGGCAGGCATTAACAGAGCAGTATTTTAGACGGAGTAATTTTTTTTTCTAAAATCACAATTTCTGTTCTATTCTTGATAAAAAAATAATGGAAAAAAAAGTGAAAAGGAAACTTGTTAGTTTTTATAAATTACTAAAAATTACATATATATGAATGGATCATTTCAATCACAGTCTTTTAAAAAAATAATTTTTAAAGTTAAATTAAACAGGAATGTTATCAGTGTAAATCCCAGAGTGTCTTTCAGTAATTATAAAAGAGTGAAGAAGAATCTTTGGAATGGGACACCTTTGGTGCTACTTCATATCATGTAATTCACTTTCCTCTTTTTAAAGTAGTGGACTTTCAAAGTCCACTACTCTGCTCTTGATGACAGTGTGCTTACAGTTAAATCTGTGAAAGGACCTACCAATCTCCTTGCCACTTTGATAGAATCAAAAATGTAGGTCAGTCCAGCAATACATGTTTCAGAAGCTGCTTGAGTTCTTAGGTCTACAGTATGCCCTGCAGTGTTGTAAAGGGTACTAGTACTGCTCAGACTTGGCACAGACTTGTTATAGACTTCACACCTTGAGGATTAAACCTGGATGCCAGTAGAATTGTAGTTACCTTAATGTGATCTTCACCCTAAGACCTACCCTGACATAGGTAAATTGTTTCAGTGCCAGAAAGCACATTCACATGAAATCAAATCAAATAGAAAATAATCATGTACTCCATAATGTAGGCTTGTTCAGAATATCTTCTTCAGGAAAAGCCAGAGCTTTCTGCATCTTAATGTTACCAAAGCCTTAAAGAGCACATATCATGCAACCTGACTGGCAATCCCCATCCATCAAGTGTCCAAAAATAGAATTATGAGACTTGACCTTTCTTAGGCTGCAGTTGTTTTAGAGGATGTATCCAGAAGAAAAAAAAACACAACAAAAACAAAAAAAAAACTTCGGTAAATTCATGGTTAAGCAATAACGTATTAGACTTGTAATAACTCAAGAATGCAGCTGTGATTGAAATGAGCAGACCTCAGTCTTCAGAGTGACAGCAAATACTTAGATTCTTCCCTGAAAAATTCACCAGCACAAAGTTCTTAAACACCAGTGTTGCTATTTAGCTGGTAATATTCTCCCAGCGTGTTTACTGTAGTGTTTTCTACAGGCAGAGTTCATTATAATTAATATTAGTCTTACTTTACTAAATGCGCTCCATATATGTGCAGGTAGGATCCAGAAGATATTTCTTTTACTTCCCAGTCAAATGTCCTAAAATGTGAGCATATTTTGAAAATGGCACTCTGCCTAATTATATGCTTAGTTTTAGAAGAAATTTCAGCGAATTGGATTACTGATGGAACCATATAATTATAAGGCAGTTACTTTGCTCCTAGTTTTCCAGATACCTATGCAGATAGTACATGTAAATAATCCTTTCTACACAATAACAATTATTATTCATAGAATCATAGAATGCTAGGGATTGGAAGGGACCTCTAGTCTAGGGAACACCTAGTCCAACCCCCCTGCCAGAGCAGGATCCCCTAGGGCAGCCACACAGGAACGCGTCCAGGTGGATTTTGAAAGTCTCCAGAGAAGGAGACTCCACAACCTCTCTGGGCAGCCTGTGCCAGTGCTCCGTCACCTCCACAGTAAAGAAATTTGTCCTCATGTTTTTGTGGAACTTCCTATGTTCTAACTTAAACCCATTATTTCTTGTTCTATTACTGGGCACCACTCTGAAGAGATTGTCCCCTTCCTCTTGACATCCACCCCTCAGATATTTATATATGTTAATAAGATCCTCTCTCAACCATCTCCTTTCAAGGCTAAACAGCCCCAGTTCTCTCAGTTTCTCTTCATAGGAGAGATGATAAAGTCCTTTAATCACCCTCATAGCTCTCCATTGGACTCTTTCCAGTAGGTCCCTGTCTCTCTTGAACTGGGAAGCCCAAAACTGGACACAGTATTCCAGGTGTGGTCTCACCAGGGCAGAGTAGAGGGGGAGGGGAACCTCCCTAGACCTGCTGGACACACTTTTCTTAGTGCACCCCAGGATCCCATTGGCCCTCTTGGTCACAAGGACACATTGCTGTCCCATGGACAACTTATTACCCGTTAGGACCCCAGGGTCTTTCTCCATGGGGCTACTTTCCAGCAGGATGTTCTCTAATCTGTACTGGTGCCTGGTGTTACTCCTGTTCAGATCCAGGACTCCACACCTTTCCTTATTGAACTTCATGAGATTACCCTTTGCCCAGCTCTCCAGCCTGTCCAGATCTCGTTGGATGGCAGCACAGCCTTCCTGTGTGTCAGCCACCCCGCCTAGTTTTGTATCATAGGTGAACTTGCTGAGGGTACATTCTATCCTCTCATCCAGGTCGTTGATGAAGACATTGAACAGTACCATATCCAGTACTGATCCCTGGGGAACACCACTAGCCATGGGCCTCCGACTTGACTCTGTGCCACTGATCACAAACCTCCGAACTCTGTTGCTGAGCCAGTTTTCAATCTACCTCACAGTCCAATCATCTATCCCACATTTCTTGAGTGGAACAGTATAGGATGTTATGGGGGACATATACCTAATGGAAATTTCAGCAAATAGTATTGCTCAATCACAAAATGTACCTCCTTTAGGAGCACAAATTAGCAATGCATAAATGAACTCTGAGAGCAAAGACCACTGCTTCAAGATCAATCATCCTTTTCCAAGCAGACTCATGTGCATGTTAGAGTAACCCTGCATGAGGCTATACTGAATTACAAGCACATGTACAGTAGGTAACCCAAACTTGAACTGACCTTGGCAGCAATCCAGAGATGATATTTTCCATAGGAGTAAATGCTCTTGAATATTTTTTTCAAAAGTGGTAGGCATTAACCTTGTATTTGTAGACTTTTTTTTTCCCAGTTATTTAAATTATAACAGACTTCATAAATGTACAAAAACACTGCATTTCCCAGATTTATGCTCAAATCTGTAGTACTATCGCTAAACTCAATGGTGAAAACATTGGCCTTTACCATTCTACAAAATTTGGTGACACTACTAAATTAGTATCTGTTTTTATATTGAATTGCTTTTCTAGGAATTCAGGTTAGATGAAAACACTTTTCTTATCTAAGTGGCAATTTAATTCTTTTGAGACAGTATATGTATCAACCCTTCATTAGACTGCTTTTCAGGAGAGAAAGAAAATTCAGAAATTTTAAAGGTTTGAATGGCGTTACTTTAGTTCTAAAATCAGCTCTAATTGCTCTAAAACCATACCAGCTTAGTAGTCTGTTCTAACAAATAACTGAGCCCAGAGGCATTAATTTTCTATGAGGTCACTTGTTCGATATGGCTGACCTCCTCACCATTACATTATCTTACATTCCAAATCACAGCAGTCAAACATCCAGAGTGGCTCTTGCGATCTATTTCTGACCCATGCTAGCTCTCAGAGAGCGACACACACTTGTGTCCATGAGACGAGAAGTCTGTAACACGTGTGCAACATCTTCCCAATGCAATTATTAGAGGGGCCAAAGAGGGATGATGTTCCTTGTGTCTTGCCTCAGAGATGGCAACCATGGTTGTGCTGGTTAGATGATCTACTTTCCTTAAAGGATAGCTGGGAAGATAAGGACAAGGTCTTAGCTGCTGGGCTTACTAAGAACAAACTAGGAAATCCTTGCTGAAGCTGTCAGGAGGGAGCAGGAAGGCAATGAGGAGACCTAATGGATTTCAAAAGAAAATGTGTTGGGATCTAGGGAACAAACTATTCCTATTGTGCAGGAAGACTAGGAATTTTGGCCAAAGGCCCAGTTGGCTGGGAAAGGACTTTCTCAACAAACTTAACTCAGCAGGTTACCTACAGCAGGTGTGGCAACTCTGCCCTTGGAGCCAGCCAGCAGGCTGACCTGATAGGGTGTTGATGATAGTCCTACTTTAAGCTGGAGGTTGAACTAAATGGTGACATCTTGGGGAAAATGGATTTAAGAATAGACAAAATGCCTTCAGGTGAAGAATGCATTAGCTCTAGACACAAACCAATGTGAATAATGCCAGAGGAATTTAATTCCAAAAGTGGTTTTTTTTTTCTAGATTTGATAGAAATTTACCACTTGAGTTCAGATTCTCACAGATATTTAAACCCCTCACTATAGCTGACAATAATGAGCTAGGTGCCTATGTATCTTTGAAAATTTTTTAATTAGTTCTCTAATAATCTGCCATATTCAGATGGAAGCATAATAGGTGAAAGCCACCATAATTTTATATTAGTAAATCTGTTTGTCCACAAAATGATTCATCACACATTTACTTCTCTTTCCTTTTGCTTCATAGTACGTGTGACCTTCTTACATTCAGTGGGATTTGACTTGAAGAAGTACAATTTGTCTGTGGAAAAGAACACTATATTTCAATATTTTAACTGACTTTTTAAAAAGAATATTTTCTTTGAGACCACCCAATTTTATAGACAACTTTTTTTGTGTGTGTGGCTTTATTATCTCTTTTTGCAAACTGTCCCTATTTTTAGTTTATGGTCATTGATTTTATGAGCTTCCTAATTTCAAACTAGATGAAGTTGTTGAGAAATTCTATATGCTTGTAAGTGTAATCTACAGTGCAGTCATCTTTAGGAAAGCATTAATTGTAATCACTTACTGCACATGAAACAATGAAATATTGTATCTCTGTTTCCAAGGACAGTGATCAAGTGAAGCATTTTTCCTCATGTCTCCTCCTATTTTCATATTTTCCTGCCTTCCAAAAATGATCTTCATGCCATTTGTAAAGAAAGAAGAGTAGTATATTTCATATCTGCATGTATTCTTAGGCAGTCAGTATTTTCTAGAAGCTTGAATGTTTCGTAAAGTTAGCAACCTACTACAAAATTGATAATCCTGAATAAAAGTGCTTTGCGTGTCACAGTATATTGTACCAAATATTAAGATATTGCAACATACATCTTTGCGTAGAAAGAAGACTAATTTTTTAAGTCTTTTTTTTTTCAACTGATATCCATTTAATTTTAGTGATGATCTTGGATTCTATAAGAGTAAGAATGTAAGATTTGCAGGTTAAAAAGAAATAAAAAATCCTTCCCTTTCAGTCTTATTGTCTTTTGAACTAGGAGCTCTCAATATCCTCTCTGGACATCCAGACTTTGCTATCAGTAAGAAGATTCTTCAGAGAACTAGTACATTTACAGTAACTTCAAAACCTGTTTAAGATTACTTGAAATAAATAATTCCTTATACTACAAAATTTAAACATGTATTCCATGCAGATATTCAAATGAGACTTCAGTTACTTTTTATTCTATCATTTTCATCTATAGCTTAGAAAACACTATTTCTAGATAGTTTTGCAAAATATATAATTTGTTTATCTTGATGCAACAATTCCAGATAGAATTCTGTCCAGGAACAATTTGCAATCAATTTTGAACACGTTATTTACTGGACTAAGAGTAAGAAGTTTAAAACATTAGAGTATTTCTAAATGGAGACAGAGAAGCGGATTAAAAGCTGTATTAGTACTACTAAACTAATGAGAATTTAGTAACTGATTTCTCTAAAACTTACGTCAGTTCCCAGTGATGTAGGACTGGAACAGTCCTCAAGATTTAAAAAGCCATTGAATTAATCTTTCTTAATTGAAGCAAGAACACATGTACACTGATTCTTTTTATATCTATTCCTCCAATAAAAAATATTTCCCTATTTCTAATTGCCTTGTTCCAGCGTGTTGTGGTTTGACGCTGGCTGGTGGCCAGGTGCCCACACAGCCACTCTATCACCCTTACTCCTCTGTTAGACAGGGGGAGAAAATATATGTATCGAAGGGCCCATGGTCTGAGATAAGTACAGGGAGATCATCCGCACCTACAGTCCGGGTCAAAACAGACTCGATTTTGGGAAATTAGTTAAATTTATTAAAGAATAAATCAGAGGAGAATAGTGAGAAATAAAAACATCTTAAAAAATAACATCTTCTCCCATTTTTCCTTTCTTTTTGGGTTTAACATCAAGCCCAGTTTATCCACCTTCTCCCTCCGAGCGGCACAGGGGGACAGGTCAGTTCATCTGATGTCATTTCCACTGCTCCTTCTTCCTCCAGGGGAGGACTCCTCACTCTCCCCCTGGGCCATCGTGGGGTCCCTCTCATGGGAAACAATCTTCACACACCTTTCTCCAACATGAGTCATTTCACAAGAGGCGATCTGTCACAAACTGCCTCAACACAAGTCTCTCCATGGAGTGCAATCCTTCAGGGGAAATTGCTCCAGCGCAAGTCCCCCATGGTGTCACAAAAGTCCTACCAGCCAACCTGCTCCAGCGTGGGCTTCCAATGGGGTCAAAGCCCCCTTCAGGCATCCACCTGCTCTGGCGTGTGGTCCTCTGCCCCACGGTGGACATCTACACCCATGGGTTGCAGGGGGACTTCACCATGGCCCAGGGGAATCTCTGCTCGGGGAATTGGAGCACATCCTCCCCCTCCTTCTTCTTCACTGACCTTGACATCTTCACAGATTCTTACTGCTCTGTCTCTCTGCCAGCTGTTGTGTGGCACAGCTCTTTTTCCCCATTTCCTAAATATGTTTTCACAGAGGCGTTCCTCTCCTATCACCACTGATAGGCTCAGCCTTGGTCAACTGCAGGTCTGTCTTTGGAGCCGATTGGCATTGGCTCTATCAGACCTGGGGAAGCTTCTGGCACCTTCTTGCAAAAGCAACTCCTACAGCTTCCCCACTGCCAAAATCCAGCCAGGCAAACCCAATACACAGTGCTTAGCTATGCCTAACATTTGAGGACATTAGTCTTTGAGAATGTATGGCTATATGCTCATTTATGTGCTATGAAGATTTTAATCTGACAAAGTTTCCATGTGTATTTTATGAATAAATTTATACTTTGTGAATCAACATCTCCCATTATATTCCAAGAAATCATCAATAGTAATACTGCTGAGGTTAATGGAGATTTTCATGTTAACTCTGCAGACTATATTGCATGAATAAAGCTAGTGGAGAAATCAGCGCCTACCTTTTGCTTTTCACATAATCATCAATAATAATAATGTATTAAAATGTAAGAGAAAAATAAAAATCCACTTCAAGAATCAATAAGGTTGGTAACAATGTATGTAATAGAATATGGCCAGCTTTGACCCTCAGAGCTCTGCACAAGAAACTCATTCTGATTAGTAAACCAAAGAAAATACAATGTGGAAAATACATAGACAATGGTAACCCTAATGTTAACATGTCCAATAATATATGGAATTTGATTCCATCAGAAGGTTTTGCTGACACCATAAACTGCCTTCAGGACTGAATTGCAATATCAGTACTTGATGAAAAGAATGATAATTTATTACAGCAGTGT
Source organism: Trogon surrucura (assembly GCA_020746105.1). Taxonomy (NCBI): domain Eukaryota; kingdom Metazoa; phylum Chordata; class Aves; order Trogoniformes; family Trogonidae; genus Trogon; species Trogon surrucura. The sequence goes on from CM036617.1 coordinate 45,326,616, forward strand.
CCCCTTTTGCTGCTGAATGTAAGATTCTGTTTCTACATCCACACTGATTTTTAGCTTCATTAGACCTCATGTAAAAACTATGTTTAGCTGGGTTTCACATGCAATTATTCACATACAGTTATATATGAAAATCAATACATCATTTTCTATTAAATATTTTGTTAAACACTTTAACACAGTTAAATACTGTGCTTTATGCTGTACTTTTACTAAAACTACAGAAGAATACCATTGTATATTTGCTGGAAAGGCTGAACTATCAAAACTCAATTTATATTGCTCACATTTATAAACAAAGCTTTTTTATATAAGACAAAAATCAAGTAATAACATCTTTATTTTACAGTACTCATTTTTTTAGAGTTTTCTGGTTAGTTCTTTTGATTTTGTTTTAGGAGCTTTTCTTAAGAACTCATTTTCAAATTTTTCATATTAAAGCGGTCTTATTTCCTAATCTGAGGCAAATGGGATATTTCTAGTCCAATTGTGTGTCATTTTATATTCTGGCTATTAAGGTACTTGCTTTCAGTGCATTTAGTGTGACTTTCCATCAGCATTTTAAGCCATACTTGCTTACAGCCCTCAGAAAGACAACTATCATCTAAAGATCTTATTTCTAACTGATATTAAAATGGAAAACTCATGCAGACTAGTGTGGCTTTCATAGCAGATGAACAACACTGTATTTTGGATGAAATCAATCCCTACAGGTAGATTATAATGAAGAACATTTGTCCTAGCTCAACAGGATTTTTAAAACTGAATTTATTGTTCCCATTCAAACATAGCAGTAGTATCAGGACCTATATAATTTTCAGAATTCATTTTATAAAAGAGACTTAGCTAAAGGTTTTTCATACTACTAGTGATATATTTACACACACACCAAAAAAAATAAATCTGTAATTGTTGATAAATTCTTGGGTATCTAGATTTTATTTGTAACTTATGCAAAACATCATTAATTTACTAGTTTACAAATTATTGCTCTTCCCATACATGAAAATAGGAACCCAAAGACTCACCAATGAGAACAGATTTTTCTGATCACTAATGAAACCTCTTTAATCCAGTAATAATTTCTTTGTTATAATTACTATAAATTGGTAAATACTCTGAACACATTCTGTCTTGTTAAACAAAATAGTTTTAACTTGACAGGACCCTAAAACTGTGGTACTAAACTTTAATGCAAATGCTATTCACACATCTTAAATGTGTTACTAGTCATGTACTCCAGAGGGGGAAAAAAAAAAAAAGAAAGAAAGAAAAATTATATGTTCTTTTAAATATTTCATCTGCTTTCATTTACTGAATACCTAATATGTTACGAAGTGCCACATCCTCACATCCAAAGTCAGGTTTTATAAAGGTTGTTTACTTCATTTCAAAAATCTGAAATCAAAGTCATGGGAAAAGACCAATGAAATAATCTTACTTTATGGGTTTTTTTCTTCTCTCCTTCCTCAGTCCTCTATAATTCTGATTAACAAGTCTGTTAAATAAAAAGGTAGTTTACTTCTATCCACCTATCAATGCCTTCTGCAGGGAAAACTGCAAAGTTGAACTGTGCCTAGGGGATAACTCAGTAAGTGCTTGTTTCCTCCTCCTCCTTTTCTCTTTTTTTTTTTTTTTTTTTTTTAAAAAAAATATGTTTTTATATTCCTCTCAGAATAAAGTAGCTGTCATGAATGTAAAATGCAGGAGGCTTGTACAGCTTCTGCAAGTCAGTAGCCAAAATGGACAATTTCTATATGGCAAAACTGTAGTTGGCATAATTCTGTAAATTTTTTTCAGCATAAGAGAAAAAAAACAGCATAAGGAATGAAATACTGCATGATAATTCATAAAGGCAGAATACAATTAGGAGATCTCATGAATGTGCTAGGTAGAGAACTTAAAAGGAAGATTTTTCACAAATGAATCTTTATTTTCCTTACTAATTAATAAACATCATGCTGTGAATAACTGGTGATAATGTTCTAATAAGAAAAATCAATAAATTTACACCCAGGGTCACTGTAATTGATGCTGTAGAATAGAAAAATGTATTCCCATTGATCCTTTAGCAATCTTCTAACTAAAAAGGAGAGGAAAGAAAGCCAATTACTGTAGTATGCCTCTGAAAACTATCAGATTAAAACAAGCTAATTATGTGTTCTTGAATAACTACAATTTTTGATGAAAGTAAGTAGAATAAGGGCATCTTGTGTCTCCAGTACAGAGATATTACTTTTTACTAATTAAAATACAGTAATTTTACATTCAAAATCTCTTAACCAGTAGGCAAACAGTCAGAAAAATAAAACTTAAATATATCCCAGATAAAATCTTTTGATGTTGCCATTAAATGATGATTAAATTGAAGAATCAAGCAAGCTCCTGGAACACTGAAGCTCAAGGAATTTTCAGAAATGAGCAAACAACATTTGTAAAATCCTGGGAAAAGCTGTTCACTGTTTTATGTTTTTCTTAAGAAGTATCTATTATTCCTTCAAGTGATTCCCATGTGGCACCACATATGCAGAACCCTGACGCCTTCCACTGCAGCTTTATCCATACTGGAATATGGCTGTAATAAATAAACAATGATCAATACAAAATAAGCAACATCCGAGCATCATTTTGAGCATCTACTGTTCATTTTGGTCTCATGGTGCAATAGAGTATGTTATTACAAAATCAGTTTTCTTTCTTAAAGATGAAATAGGTACATAACCTTTCTTCAAAACTATTAGTAAAACTCATTAAATTATCTGGAAATAACAAGACTTCCTTTCTCCCTTTCCTGTGCTACTGAAGGGAAAATCAACCTCACCAGAACTATAGGATATCACAGAATCACAGAATCACAGAATGTTACGGATTGGAAGGGACCTCGAAAGATCATCAAGTCCAATCCCCCTGCCAGAGCAGGAATGCCTAGGTTATGCTACATAGGAACGTGTCCAGGCAGGTCTTGAATGTCTCCAGAGAAGGAGATTCCACAACCTCCCTGGGCAGCCTGTTCCAGTGTTCCATCACCCTCACTGAGAAGAAGTTTCTTCTCGAGTTTAAGTGGAACCTCTTATGTTCCAGTTTCAGCCCATTACCCCTTGTCCTATCAGTGGTTGTCACCGAGAAGAGCCTGGCTCCATCCTCGTGACACTCACCCTTTATATATTTGTAAACATTAATAAAGGAGTTATTCGATATCACTTGAATGCTCATGCAACAACATGTGTAGTTATTCTGACTTCAAACACTTGATTTCAATTTGAGGTATAGCATGCCATTTTTAAGACAAGATGTAATCAGATTCTTCACCTCCAGATATTCCATCATGGAGATGCAGAGTTTAAACCTGTTTTTTTTTTTGCCACACAGGCATCTCCCACTGAGCCTCTGCAAAACTTTTGGCAGTTTTCATTGACTTATTTAATTCCCTCGAATATTGTTGCATTCATTTATTTTGACCATGCTCAGTAATTTACTCGGTGTTTGTCAAACTCATCTTTTTCCTAGAATCTAAAGACCACAGTTCTAGTTAACGTCTGTTTTCTATGCATTCTCCAGTTAATCATGACTAAAAGCTACCACACCTAGCATATATTCCAAATTGGGAAGTCACCGAATAAAAGAAAAAATTAATCGAGAAGTAAAGACTGGCTTAATCTTTGGAGTTTAGTTTTATTGAAATATCTAAACGCACATATATTGTATGCTGAAATACAGTTGCATTTTAGACATTTCTTGGGCACTGGTTTAGGCTCAGCTCTAAATTTTAGAACACTACTTTCCCTCAAGTTTATTAGTTATAAGTTTCTCCTTCAATTCCTAATTTCTTTTCCAGTTCATCAGCTATCTATACCAGCTCTTAAGACATAGATATAAAATAAGTGAATTTGCAACTTCAGTTGAGAATAACTACTTACCACTATAATTGTGTGATAATTAATTACCGTGCATGTAATTTTCCGTCTTTCTTAACCTAGGTACCTTACAACTTATCATCACAACAGCTTCTTTACTGAGTGGAAATGTATAAGTATTAAAATGTAAGATTTTCTACATACATAGAAGAAGACAGATGTAGATTCACAGATCGATTCTCAGTAACTAGTCAATAATAAATGTCAGGAAAGGGTGCTGAAAAAAAACATAACTGTGGAAAAACAAATTCTCTCGCTGTGTCTTATGAGTCTATATTTTACAATAGTCTCAAAAATGTGATTTTGTTAGGAATTTCTTGGTCATATACTTTTCAGAGAAAGAGTTGAGCTGAAAATTAAAACAGATGTAAGAAGCTACACTTCACCCCAGGCATGCTTTCACCAATTTTAGTTTATTATTCAGTTCACTGAGCTTGTTTAGGTCTAACATTTCAATTAGTTGTGCAACTACCTAAAAAGAAGTATCGTACAAAATCATTTGTATTTTAGGGGATCCTGATGTTGGCTCATAACATGGAAAGTACTTGCTCATGCTGTTCAGATATCATCAAACCTAGATGACTTTACTCTAGGGACAGATTCTAGAAAGAATGCAAGATTTTCACTTCTCTGTCATTGCATAGATGCTGGCAACAGTCATAGGAATGATGAAACCTGGCTAATGTTCTGTGAGTTATCACCTGAACTACTCAGGAATGTTTTTCTTTCAGGGTCCCCTCTTGACCCACTTTCTACACTGAAATCATTACAATGAGATAGTGAATAATAATATTCAATTCATTGTACCTCTAACAGAGAAAATAAATGTAAATGCTCAGTGTTATTACCCATAGATGTCATAAAGTGGCTTAGAAATACTTTTTTTCTAAAGCAAACTAAAAAAAAAAACCCACAAGAGCAAACCAAAAAAACCACAAAAAATTTTTGATTCTGATAACATTCTTCCTTTAATGTTATGTTGAAATATTTCACTGATAGCTTGGTAGAACACTGAGCATCCCACAGTATTCCAGATTTCACCAGCTGAAACATTATGAGTACAAAAAAGAAAATTTTTAAAGATGAAGTGTTCAGTACATTCATTATACAGTCTGTCCTTAAATAAACATATGTAAAATCAAAGCATATTATAAAACTGTGTTATACGGTTTTGGCTTCACTAGCATTATATTCCATTATTAGTGTCACTACGATGAGTATTTGCATTAAATATGCTTTGCTAGGCTTTTTTACAACTGCAATTGTCATATACCACTGAAGCTATCTTCGTATCTAACAGGCAAGTAAGAAGATCAGAGAAAATAAAGAAGACTGTTAGGAAAGAATAAAGAGAGAAAAAAATTGCAATGTTAACCTGAAACCAAATTATACACTTTTCAGCTTTGCGTTGAGCCTGCTTATCTGCTGCCTTGTTCATCTGATCTTTTTATCTGTGCAATAAAAAATTAAAATAGTGCTAAATTAGAATAGGAGCATTTGTAGACACAGAGTTGAAGATGACATTCAGTTTTTAAAATAAAGTATCCAGTCTAAGTGTCTCCTATAGTCTATGTTTGACTATAGAACAACTGTGAAAAGAACTCTGTGACACCAGAGGGAAAAATCCAAGTATTGTAGACACTTATTCCAGGATGTTCTGAATTGCCAGCTGCACATTCCACTGAGTATCCAAAGAGATTAGCTTATACTCATGATGTACTTTCAGACAGGAGAAGCTAGATGATATGAATTGTGCACTTCTAATTTTTAGACGAAGCAAGAATATAAGAATCACAGTAAAAATAAGACTCTTAAAACACCTACTGACTTCCAGAGACATGTGTTCAACCATTTACATTTCAGCAGAATTAAAAAAAAAAAAAAAGTTCGTGCTGGAACCAGTGCTGGTCAGTATCTGTCCATGACAGAGACAGTGGGAACAAGTGCACCCTCAACAAGTTTGCAGATGACACCAAGCCAAGTGATATAGCTGATCTGCTGGAGGGACAGGATTCCAACTACAATGTCATGGACAAGCTGGAAATGGCACTGTGTGAGCCTCAAGTGCAAGGCCCTGCAGCTGGGTTGGGGCAACCCTCATTATCAATACAGACTGGGGTAGCAGCCCTGCAGACAAGGACTTGGGGGCACTGGTGGATGAAAATCTGGACACGAGCCACCAATGCATACTTGCAGCCCAGAAGGCCAGTTGCATCCTGGGCTTTATCAAAATAAACATGGTCAACAGATCCAAAGATGTGGTTCTGTCCCTCTGCTCTGCTCTGTTGAGACCTCACCTTCAGTACTGCATTCAGTTCTTGTGCCCTCAACACAAGAAGGACTGGTTGGAGGACCACAAAAATGATCACAGCTCTGAACACCTCTCCTATGAGAACAGGTTGAGAAAGCTGGGGTTTTTTAGTGTGAAGAAGAGAAGGCTCTGGGTTGATCTTACTGCAGCCTTTCAATACAAAAAAAAAGAGAATCTATAAGAAAGATGGAGGCAACTGTTTAGCAGGGCCTGGTGCAACAGAATGAAGGGCAATGGTTTTAAACTGAAAGAAGTTAAATTTAAGCTGGATATAAGGAAGATTTTTTTTGCGATTAGGGTGTTGAAACACTGAAACAGGTTGTTCAAAGAGGTGGTGGAGGCCCCGTCACTGGAGACATTCAAGGTCATGTTGGAGGGGACTCTGAGCAACCTGATCTAAGTCACAGATGTCGCTTCTCTCTGCAGAGAGGTTGGACTAGATGACCTCCACAGGTCCCTTCCAACCCAATGCATTCTGTGATTCTATGATTCCAAAAAGTAGAAAATTCATTAGCAAAGTCTATTTCTGAGAGATGTGATCCTAGAAATTTTGGTCAAAATGGGTGGTTGATACAAAAATCTAAAGAGGATTTGATATTGTGAAAAAGTTTAGGCATAGCTTAATGTCAAAAGTCAAGATTTTCTGATGTATCACTCATGATATATTACCAGTAGTAGAGTGGGAAGGAGTTAGCATAAACTAAAGATCTGTAACTTTTTGATTTGTTCCTGGTTTTCAGAGAAAGCAATGTCTATAGGTGTGTATTGCATATCCACAGAACCAGTCAATGAACACATTCTAGACATGCAGAAGCATGAGGTGTGTTTACCTACAGGCTTATTTGCAAATGACTAAAAGCATTAAATCTGCAAACTCATTTCTGAGGAGAACTAGGGTAAGCATATATGAAGAGCATTTGAGAGCCTCAGTCCAGAGCTCCTCTGAGCAATTTAACAGGTCTGAATTTAAAAGCTTGTTTATGAAATAGAGTGGAAAAATCTCAGAAAAATTGAAATAGTTCAGAAAAAAACCTGTTGATTTGGAGGTGCAACTAATAAGGCAACCAGTATGTCCTTGTATACAATTTTATGAAGGAAAATAAGTTCACACGGGTCATATGAATCACACATAAGATGTTCCTACTTCACTGCAATGTCTAAAGCTCAGCTAAACAAATCCTCATCTCACAGCATTTCGGTATTCTGACTAGATTTTCTATAACCTGCGCTAGGTAGGTCTTTGCACAAAATCTTTTCCCATCCTCTTCTTCATAATTTTTCTTTCTCCTTACTTGGCTTTCATAGCATCTCTTTCCCAAATTCTACCTATTACACTTCTGTGATCTTTACTCTCCTTCCCCTTCCCCTCCCTCTTCTCCTTTCTCTTTTTTCTCTTCAGTGTCACCACCCCACTACATGTTCCTCAGTGTGGGACCAACAATATATTTGTATTTGTACCTTCCTTTACAAATGGGGGCCCTATTTGATTGCTCTTCCATTCGTTATGAGTAAAAACCAATATTCATAAGTGATTGTAATGCGAGGAATAATGTTGGCTGTTCAGACTTCTACAGGGTTCCGTTAGCCATTCTGTGCGCTAACAGGGTAAGGTTGCTGAAAAGGCTGTTCTGTGCCTCAGAGTGCGTTCTTACAATTTCTGCTCTAAGAAAGGCAGTAACCAAATATTTTATTCTAACTACAGTTCAGCACTGAGTTTATAATGATTTATAAAAGGAAACTGCCCTTTTTGAAAGCATGCTGCATAATAAATGTCTGAACAGTTTCAGTTCTTTATCGGCGTCCCAGACTATAGTATTCAGAGAATAGTTAATCAGTTCTGTTGTTCTAAGTATAAAATTGACATCTGTTTACATCTTATATCTTTATGATGTCCAACACTTTCATGAAACCTGAAACATTTAAAAATGAGCATATCCACATTCTGAAGGCTTTCTGCATAAAGGTTGTACATGCATATGTTTAAAAACAGGAGTATGTATATCTTTATTGTGGTTTGTGTTTGTGTATAAACATATATTTGATTACTGTTTTTCATTCCTTTACACATTCTTGTTCTTTATGATCTATTATTTCCTTCTGACTATAAAACAGCAAGTGCCAACACCTCTACAACTAATGAAGCATATATCTCTGCTTTGAATACATTATAGTCATAGCCCTAAAGAAAGAGCATTTGGGGAACTTTTAATAGCAATACAGCATGTGTGCTCTTCTAATATGTTTTGACTTTGCTGCTTCTGTAATAACAATCAAGTTTCCTATATTTATGCTACAGGTGGAAGCATTTTCCAGTTTATATAATTCCATGGTATCGTACTTTATTGAAACACAAGGGAGAAAAATTTCCTTCAGATTAATAGATTTTTTTTATAACATGCAGTTTCTGTATTCTAGGGTTCACATGATCCTCAAAACAATGGCAAATACTAAAAAGAAGACATTATGGACTAAATCCTATTGTTCCTTCTCTCCAATTAAAACGAAGATTTCACTTCATCTGATTCCATCTAGTAATATATGCAAGAAAAATTTTCCCTGTAGAAAAAAAAATGTTCAAAGATAAAACAAAATGCACAGATTTTGTTCTTACAGTAGCAAATCATGCAAAACCAAATTCAAACAAACCTACCAAAATACCTGTATTGGTTGACTCTTTCTGGAAAGTGAATAAAAAATATCTTGGGGAAAATGAAGAATTTATATGAACTTGTATTGCCAGAACAAAAAACTTTGCAATTTCACTCATAAACAGGAATGAGTAGGAAAAGGGAAATTATGATTTATGGCATGAAACATGATATGTCAATATTCCACACAGTGATTAGGTAGAACAAGATAGAGAAAATCTCTTCCCAACTTGACATAACACTTGTACCTTTGTCATATAATCTCTTGCGTGAAGCTTGATGATATAAAAGGAAGATTGCAATGTGCTTCAAATTTTCATTTGGATTATTTTAAATTACATTTATTATGTTTTACCTTGTCTCTCCTACTTTTCCAACTTGAAAATTACCTCAATTATATTTAGTTTTGTTCCTCAACAGCATAAAACTACTTCACTTTGTCTGATTGTTTACTACTGGTCATCAATATCTGACAACTGAAAAGTATTTTTAATGTCTCCATACTAATTTCTCTCATAAGGCTCAATGAATCTAATTAACGACTATTTTTCTGATTGAATGTTTGGTCAAAAGCCAAAGCAAATTAACCAGAAATCACTTTCTCCTTGAAAAATCTTTTCAAAACAAGTTAGCAAGCATTCAAGACAATCCTAATTTTTACACTTTGCCAAAACAACCAATATTTCTAGCACTGCCCTCCAGTACTTTCTGCCTTTCATAGGCTCCAAGAATATTCATCTCACAAAACATATCTCTACAACTGGCATTAATTGGCACACTGATTGGCAGAGCATAACCTACCATGTCATGTCTGGAAATGGTCGATCTATGTCAATATTGAAGGAGAAGAGGTGGAATGCATGCAGCAGAACTCAATGCCACTATCCAGGATGGAGGAGAAGACTGGTCTCCAGGGCACACTGTCCGCCATAATGCTAAAACACTGAAATGTAAAAGTGAACAAAATACACTTTTCCTTCATATGCCAGTTGTGAGTTAACACAGATGTCAGGAAAACGACCACTTTATATTTCCTTCTGAGCCCTCTGCACCACTACCACCCCCCCCGCTCCACTCTTTTTCTGTCACTCTTGATTATATCCAGAGTCCAGTCTCTTTACATGTTGCCTGAAGATACTCTAACAACCATGTTGGGCTCAAACTCTCTTTTATCCATTGCTCCTGCACCTTTTTTTCTACAGTGTTTAGAACCAGTGATGATCAGCCACTCCCCCACACGTCTGTTTAAGGCCATTACTATCTTTAAAAAAATGAGTTCAGTACTTGCTTCCACCACTATACCTAAAAGAAGATAACTAATAAAAAAAAAAACCAAACAACAAACTCAGCTTTGAGGGGCAGAATAAAAGAGATGTATTAAAATAAAAAATTGAAGCTCCACTATATCTTTTATCCATGTCTTCTCTTCTGAGATTTTAAACACTTTTAAGCAGTTTGGCAACAACAGAACCATGTAAAACAGAAACATATCTCGTGTCCTCTATTCTGACTGTGTGAGGAGTCTGCTTGAAGATGCATCTATTTACTAGAAGGGGAAGGTTGATACTTTCTCATCAATACAGTGGGAATTCAGGCTACAGACAGCAGATGTGCAAAAGGTATTTCAGGTGGAACAGCAGGAGTGCTGGGTGCGTTTGCTGAGGAATTTGTGTCAGTACAGATCACAAAATTTTACTAGACTTTTACATGATGAAGTCATTAGTACATACTACTGTATATAAATCTTCAAATATTAAAGATAATAGTAGGGTGGGTAACTGATATTATACACTACGATTCTCTTCCATTACATTAAACATGAAAAATCTAAGCACCTTATAAGAACTGGTAATTGCTATATGAGTGGACATGATTTATATTTCTTTTTCTTAATTCCTGACATTTCTGTCATGAATCGTCATGTCATGTTCAGCTCAGTCACTTTAGTTTACAACATGAGACAACAAATATGACAAAATATGTCACAATAACCCAGATAATATGTCAGAAATTTCTAGGAAAAAAATCTGTTTATATTTCAGCTTGGACATTATCCTTCCCCCAAAAAAGAGGGAAAAAACAATAATTATATTCTTCACAAGTACAACTGAAATAATATATTTTAAAGTTTGCATTCACCTCTTTCTTTTTTGACTGGCATTTTTATATGTATTTCACTAACAGCAGACAGCTAAAGAATGTTTATAAGCTGACAACAAAAATAAATGGAAACAATTAAATGCAGCTTGTAAGATTGAAGAGAAATTTTGTTAGTTCTCTTTTCATAATTCATTCAAGATGAGAAGCTGACATTCAGGCATAACATTTATTCTTCAATGAGATCTTGATTATATCCAGTTTTAAAAAGAGACTGCTTAAAGCTCAAACAGGTTAAGTGATCTGGTGAAGGTTATAGTGTGAAACTATGTATTGAATTTATTTTGGAGCATGGCACGCTTCAGTTTTCCTGTATGCCATACTGCTTCTCCATTTCTGTTTTAAATCAAGAATCAGCCCAGCATGGTATAAAGTGTACCAGAACACTGTGTACTGAAAAATGAAAGCACCAGATGCTTGGTGCAAAATGTAAAACCTGTCAAAAAGAGTCAGAGCAAAGTTATTTTTTTTAAGAATGATTTAGTATGTAATCTGCTTTTTGCAAGGTTTGTTCATACCTTTATAAAAATTATAAAAGGTGATGCTGTAGAACAAAGCTGTCTGTGATTTTGTAGGGAACATTTAGTTGCCAAGTGGTAGTCTTTTCCAATGTTTTTCATTATTGGGGGAACCAATTAAAACATACTCAGGCTGTGCCACATATGTTAAGTATGTAATTTGTAGAAAATTCTTATCTGTCCATTACATTTATTCTATTTCATTTTCTTCCCCCTGTCTTGGGGTAGTGGGCTCACTTTTTTTCCCTTTTAATAAGAGTTTTGTGTTAAAACTGGCACGTTGAAATGCCTGACATGAGAATTCTCAGACTGCCTTAACTAGATTTTGGCATTTAATAAGCTGTAAACTGCTGAAGCTATTTGCAGATGAAGTCTCATTTTTGTCCATCAGCAGGGGGCTGGGAGCATAATTAATTGAGTGAAAGTTAAAAGACGGACAGCATGGTTACATTTATGCAAATATTGCAGGAGAACATCTAACAGAAAAGAAAAATACCTTGTAACTGATTGGTTTGGTTTTGGACCAAAATCCACAGGGTCCATTTAAACATTGCATATTGTGCATACGACAATTAAGACCTACAGTGGTGGATTTTTTTTTAATATACTTTCTGCAATGGAAAAAATAATAGAAAAAGACAACCTTCACTAACAGTCAAAGTTCCAAATCCAGTGAGACAATTCTATTTCTGTTTTAAGCTCTTTTACTGCTCATGAATGTTAAAACAAATTAAAAAAATGGTTTTGCAAAAATTATGTGATGCATGTGTCTTCAACCATATGCTAGTCTCTGCTGTTTATTTCTTTTATTCACATCACAGTCATATGCATACTTGTACACCAAAGATTCTATTTAATTAAAGTTAGTTAAAAGCTTCAACCACAGAGATCAGGACAGCTGGTAGAGGTATTAACCCAGGTGCTGCTTAGGGTGATCAGAAGATTTTTCATGTATTCTATGTTATATTGTCTTGTAGGAAGTCTTGTTAATTTTTGTGGTTTTTTTTCTCCTTGCGGCTATTGTGTATTGGAATGATTCGTGATTTGAAACTAAAAGCAGCAAACATGAACGTTTGAATTTAGACTTTTCCTTTTATAATTTTGGGGCTTGTATTATGCATTTACAAGGCAACAATTGCAACCTTATTGACTGATTTTTGACTTATACATGAGGTGTATAATATACAGTAGATAAAACTTTTAAAGAGATTTTGCTAGGAAATTTAAACTTTGTTTCCTCTTTCATCCCTCATGTGGTTTAACTTGAGCATCTTATTCCGACAGGGTAACAACCGGCAAATAGTTTAGTTTTATTAGGCAGAGAAAATTGTGTATTACTCATTTCGGGTAAATATAATGTGCACAGATTTCTGCTGATTTTAACACACCTGGATTTGATGGATTCTGCCTATATTTCAGTGTTACCAAATATACTAGAATCAGTTCATGTTAAAGATAGGAAAGAATGTACCTTTAGGAAAGAATATACTCCCTATTTTCTCTATATGTATCAAGAGGAAAGTAGAGACCTAATTCTCATTCATGCTAAAGTTTCTTTACAATGCTTGGCCATGAAAAGTATCAGGCATCTTTAGGACAACACTAGATGCTCTGTGTGACGGACTTCAAGAATCTACTCAGCACAGGCAGTGGAATCAGGAGGGATATCCTGTAACTGTACTCAGATAAGCTTCCATGTAAGTTCTACCTCAGCTTGCCCCAAAGAAAATTACAATGGAAGGAATTATTTACTATTTTGTAAGTTCTAAGCTCTTCCTTTTGAAGTCTGCAGTTGTTTTTTATTCCAAGAACCATTTATAAATCAATTAAACTACTTAAACTTCTGATTGCTAAGAGACATATAAACCAGCAAGATTAGCATCCAGAGCTCTATAAGTATATTTCTGAATACAGGGATAAAAAACAATGTAAAGTACATAATAAGTAGGAGATACTGTAGATCACTTTAATCTTCATTAAGCTTAGATTGAAGTAGACTTTAGATTTCCTAATATGTCAGAATTCAATTGTTGTATTAAACATCAAACATTTAGTTTAAAATAGTTAATTATTAACAAGTAATCAACTAGCTTATGCATATCACTTATCTTTCACTGTTAGATCTCTAATAGCTGTTGCAGCCCCATCAGTGACCAGAAAAGTACTCATCATTCTATTCACTTAAAAAAGTGGAAAATATCAAATATATTAATTGCACAATATTCTAATACAATACAATGCAGTGATCCAATAGTGTAGATGTTGCTGACAGCTTACAATATTCAGGACAAATCGGTGTCCTTCCACATTATAATGTTTCCATTGAACTTGGCATCACAAGCTGTAAAAAGTATTCAGCTGATAAATATTTTCAATAATCTCTGCTATGCCTGTAAGTAAATACATATCTACGGAAAACAAAACCAAACCAAACCCAAGTAAATTATTTTCCTGTGAGCAATGAATACATCATGACAGAAGGAGCTTTTTAAAAAAAAAAAAAGTGAAAATCTACAATTATTTTATAAATGAAATAAAGTCCCCACTTACATATTTTTATGCTTGCATGAGATAAACAATAACTGCAAATTAACAACAGAAAAACGGGCAGTCATTCCCCATGAATCTTACTTATTTTGTAATATCGAGAATTCTGTAAGGGACTTAGGAGGAAAGCACTATAATGTATCTGTGTATTTTACCTTTTGCTATCCTCGTTATTAACAGTTATTTTTGGAGTCAAATAACCCTTTTGTATAGCTCAAAAGATATTATTCTCTAATGCACTGAAAAGAATAAATTCAAAATAACATTTGTCATGTTATTCTGTATGAATTGTTTTTCTACTACCATATTTACAAGTTTGCAACCCAAGAAACCCAAGAAAAAAAGAATAAACAAGCATCTGCCTTTTACTATCCTTCCCTATGGGATATGTACCAACTCAGGCTACTGGAAAGAATGCAGTTAAATTCTAGTGGTTGTGATTCCATCAGGCTTATAACTCCTTCTTGGAAACCTCATGAAACAGTAATGTAGTAAATACATAACCACTTCTAAAAAAGTTGCCTGCCAAAATAACTCTATCAAGAATGATTATGTAAAGTTATACGCAAGACATCATACGCAGCATTAAATACTACACTTATGGGAATTATTAGGCCCTTTACTATAGAAGTCAGAGTATTCTGGAAAAAATGAAGTTGACTACAAGTCATGACATTTATTTAAAGTAACTAAAAAACATTTAACCCAGATGACCCAGTAGCTATGTTGCCCTTAGAACGTAATCTTTTAATAATATGAGCAAATTATTTAAATACATTCCCCCTTTGTTCTGTTATCAATGACCAATCTGTACCAGAGGATTTTCTGTAATCATAACTTTTCCCTCATTGTAAACATTGTAAGAATAAATTATTTACTTATTTTATCTATAGAAGACATACATTTGATTGTGCTTAGCCACCAGAAAGAGATGTATGACAATAAAACAAAGATAGTAAATGTGAAAAATGCAATCCAGAGAATAGCTGTTCAGTAACTTGTAATCTACCATTTAAAGTAAGGATCAGTAAGTCTGGAGCTGACTCCACACTCCATGTACTAGGTTACTTAAAACAACTATACTTGAGAAAAAATTCAGTCAGACATAGTATTTATGCTGGTAAAAAGCAATAAAATTTTGGATTATGGTGAACGATCAATCATTAAGAAATCATGTACACTCTTCAGGATTTACTTTTGTGAAGAAATGCAAGAATATCAGAGAAGAATCTGTCATAAAATAATTAATCCTTATTTTTGAGTCGTCAATATCTTTCTTAAGTTTTGGATTTTGTAGACTGTCATGTGAATTTGAATGATGAAATCACAAACCTTTAACTGACATCTTGTGAGGCCAGAGAAAAATTACTCCTTCTTTCAAACAAACAAACATAAAACCAAAAGAGCTGAAGAGGAGGATTTTTTTACTTATAGGTTTTTTTACTTATAATCCCAGGAATTTTAAAGGACTCGTAAACTCATGTTCTGATGACTCTTAAATTTTAGTTATTTGTTTAGCTTAAGTTTGTCAGTGTACTTATCTATTTTGTCTTCCAGTCTTAGGTTTTATCTACAGTTTGGAGGGTTTTTTGTTACTCTTTTTTTCGACTGAAGTAAAAGATTTTTAAACCTGATTCAAAGCTATAGTACGGAAGATCTGTACAAGCTTGTGTTTCTTTTTTGGGCTGGAATGTCTTGGCTTTTGAACACAACTGAAAATCTTGCATTGAAAAACGTTGTTAACTCATCAGCCAGAGTTTTTGAGAAAACAGCAACAGATTAAAGGAGCAGCACATCTGGGGAAGAGTTCCAGCGACTAGTTAATCTCTAAGAGGCTCTTATAAAAGATGGAAATACTTAGACCATATTCAGACTAGATCACATCACTGGTGTAAATACCTGTAAGTAGTTGTTCTGTCTGGAAGACTTTTTATGAGTTTACACTACTCTAATAGCATTCCTGGTGAATGAATCGTTCTATATCATCAGTGCACAGATTTTTCTGTGAATAGTAAAGTTCAGTAGCAAGTAAAAAGGAAATCATCAACACTGCTATCCCCTTCCTCTATTTATTCAGACATTGAAGTATACCAGTACAGGAAACTAAGCTTATCTCCTAAAGAGTTTTCTGATAGCAGCTATCTTTACTGGGCACAAATCCATGCATTTTACTAATAGGGAATATCTTCTTTTGTTCAGTAATAACAGAAGCAAACAGGTCTAGTGATTCAGATTCCATTTCAGGCATTCTGTCTACTCCAATCAGTAAGAATTATGTTCCTCTGGTTTAGAAAAATGATGTGTTGTAAATAAGAAATTGGCTCAGAGTGACATGCCTGGTATACAGTCCACAATTTGGAAATGTTAGTGCAGCACTGTTAGTGTTTGTTAAATAGAAGGGAAGAATCTTTATGCACTGACTGAACCCTCATTTACACAGATTTACAGTCAGCTCTGGCATAAAGTTAGGAATAAAACTCTGTCATAATGTTGGCATAAAATACTTATTTTAATGGTACTTCACCTGAATTGATAAAATTTTTAGAAACACTCTTGATTCACATTTGATGTTATTGTGAATCCAGACATCATTACATAGCAACCAAGTTCCTGAGTTTCTCAGTGCAGTAGACGATCCAAACATTGATAAATAAGAACATTGAAACATCTGAAAATAATTTTTCAGGTGTAATTTTATTACAAAGCAATTCCAACCTGAAATATGAAAATATCATCAGAAACTGTCACTTACCACTCACAGCTATGAATTCTCCTCTCCCACCATACTTGAAGAAGAAAAGTTCCTGGAGACAAATTTCTTGAAGCACATTATATAAACACGTTACAATAAATCTGTTCAAATGATTTATCCTTCCAAAGCACATTATGTTATTTGCATATAATTTTTATTTTTATCTTTTTTTTTTACTAACTGGTTTTGGATATATTACAGGTACATTGAGGCTCTCCAGAAAAACATAACAACATTTGTCATGTATTCAATAAAACAAAATTCAAAAGAATTTATAACTCAAAGAATCATATTGCATCTGAATCCGTACAGATGTTTCAGTATGTCTGGAAACCTTAAACTGGGTTCAATCTTCACTGACTTCAGGAACTTCACTGAAGTAAATGAGAACCATAGGCACTGTTGAATAATGTTGAATAATGTTGAATAATTAGAGATATATCCTTTTGAAGGTATTTCACACAGATGAAGTACTCAGTACTCTCTACCACCATCTTTACCTAGTCTCAGATGTTGATGCTCCTACATTAAATGCCTCATACTGATGTACTGTTTCAGGTAGGATGCATCTCTCCTGAACACAAAGAATAGTTATTACTCCAGAATTCAGGAGTGAAAATACAACTTTTTTTGAGAACTTAGCTTATATATTCTTCCTATTATGGTAGTCCATCTAACAATATAGGTTTTATTGATGTACCTTTCATCTTCAACATACTATACTGAAGTCAGTAGAACTTCGCGCAGAGAAGAGAGCAACTTTTTGTGAATAATGGCTGTGCACTATAAGATACAGAGGTATGTAGCAAAAAAATTGAAATTACGTACAGACAAATATCATACAGGAAACATATTCAGATTATTTAAGGAATTTAAAGGTACTGGTTTTGCAGCTACAGAATATCAATATATCTATGTGTTTGCCCTGCTAGCAAGACTGTTGTAATTACTGTTCAACTGCTTTTCATTTCAAAGAAAATTGAATTCTTAATCACCCTGTTTTAAAGGTACAATTGAAATAAACTTTAGAAAATACTCTGGAGTTTGGAAACCCTTGGATTTTTTTTACTGCTTGGTTTTCTCAAGCCTTAATGTTGAATTAATACCTTTCTCTTTTTAGTTTTTTATTTTCTCTTTTTTTTTCTATTTTTTTTTTCATTTTATCTAAGGACTGTACACAAAGAACATTTCTGGAATAACTAAAAGAAACACCCACACAAGGGAGCAAGAATCCACAGCTTGTATTGATCCTGGCATTTTCCCATGTTCCAACCAAATGAACAAGCCACAGGTGCATCCAGAAAGAGCAGGTGATCCAAACAAACTGTTATTGTGATGGGAATAAATATGATTTTTTGTCCGTAATGTATTCATCTCAAGGCACATTGGTGCATCTGTTATATATTTACCAGCAGTGTTGATTTCTGCCAGAAATTTTAAAAGAATGCAAATGTCTGAATTTGTACACCTTAAAGATACATTCAACAGATTTCTTTCTTCTGCTTTCCATGTCTGAAATTTTAAACCAATTAATCTAATAGTACAACTAGCATTCAGTAACATAAGCGAGTCATGTGCTTATAGACTCTTTATCCAGTAACAGCAATATAGGGAGAGGAGAGTTATGAAGGCACGCTGAGATGAAAGGACTGAGACTAATGTGTTATTCCTAAATGGCATCATTGGCCAGAAACACAGTAGTGTGCTAAATGGACTAGTACGGACTAGATATGGAGCTGGACTAGGCCAGACTAAATCTGGACTAGATCTGAGGAAGGCCAGATCCTGTAAGTTGTTTCTTAGATTCTCATCTTTACTCTGCACACTGTTAACTCTTACATCTCTGAAATTAAACTGAAATTTCCTAAACAAAATGTGAACTCCAGTTTCACAACTGTTCTTGACTCTAGCAATCACACCATATCTAAAATTAATCACGTGCTCTACCTTTGCTGTTCCTACTCTCACCTCATTCTTGCAATATTTCCAGAGGCAGCAAAGCTGAGATTTCTGTCCTATGTTTCTCAAATTCTTTTCAATCATTCTCATCATTAAATCATTAGAGTAGGAAGTCATAGCTACTGTGGCCTTGGAACCCTCCTCCTTCAGTGATCTACTCAGTTACACCAAGTATATACATCAGTGTAGGAAGTGTTTTCAGACTCATATAATTGCATGTGTATAAAAATATTTTTTCAAAATGACATGCAGCTACTGTAATTCTGAACACTTTTCAGGAGTAAGCCTGGGACAGAAATCATTCCCATCAGGTGATTGTGGCTACCCTGCTTAGAGAGAAAGACATCTACGATTGTAAGTTGTTTGGTGCTCAGTAGTCTCAACGCCAGAAAGCAGGCATCTTTGTTTAGCAACTATAAACATAATCATACAGAGAGAACATAATATTTGCAAAGCAAATATAATGACCACTCACTATATGGTGCAGTATTTAAACAACGTTCTTTTTCCACGAAAATTTTTAAAATAATTCAGAGCATAAAACAGAAAGGGTTTTTTTGACAAATTTAGCTACTAGTTGTTTAAGATCACTGTCAAATTATAATAGCAACTGAATTAGGAAACAAGATAAATGGCTGACCTTTGTCACTGCCATTCAAGACTTAAATAAAGATTATTTTTTTTTTGAGGAACTGCTTAAAATTACTGCTTTTGGGCTGAGATTTTCATTCTCATTTTTACTGTAGAAAGCTTTTAAAATAATGGTCTTGGAAAACATTGCATTGTCACTCCTCTCCCAAGTGGCTGATATGTTATTCCCGTATTCAGAGCTTTAAGTGTCTTTATATACTTCCTTATGGTATGTAGAACAGGAATTAGTTCTCATTAGAATGTCACTCAGGCTACATCTACATTACTAAATAATACTGACAGGAACATTGTCTATAAGGGTTAGTTCAGTCCTAAAAAGGTGCTAGGGAACAGTTAACCACTAGAAAATCCTGGTACACTGTTTGAACCTTTGCACAGGCCATTTTATTTACTAGTATACTGGCATAGACAGTCGCACAGTTCTCTCAAGAATACAATATGTCGCATTGCCAGATCCCGAGCTTTCAGGACAATGACTCGAGTATGCCAATTCCCAGGCCAGGATTAAGGGCGGGGAAAAATTAAGGGTGGGGAAAAATCCCAGGCCAGGATTAAGGGTGGGGAAAAATTTAATGAAGTATAACAAGGGTAAGTGTAGAGTCTTGCATCTGGGTAGGAACAACCCCAGGTTCCAGTATAAGGTGGGGAATGACTTATTAGAGAGTAGTGTAGGGGAAAGGGGCCTGGGAGTCTCAGTGGACAGCAGGATGACCATGAGCCAGCAGTGTGCCCTTGTGGCCAGGAAGGCCAATGGCATCCTGGGGTGTATTAGAAGGGGGGTGGTTAGTAGGTCAAGAGAGGTTCTCCTTCCCCTCTACTCTGCCCTGGTGAGACCCCATCTGGAATATTGTGTCCAGTTCTGGGCCCCTCAGTTCAAGAAAGACAGGGAACTGCTGGAGAGAGTCCAGCACAGGGCAACTAGGATGATGAAGGGAGTGGAGCATCTCCCTTATGAGAAAAGACTGAGGGAGCTGGGGCTCTTTAGTTTGGAGAAGAGGAGGCTGAGGGGTGACCTCATTAGTGTTTACAAATATATCAAGGGTGAGTGTCACGAGGATGGAGCCAGGTTCTTCTTGGTGACAACCACTGATAGGACAAGGGGTAATGGGCTGAAACTGGAACATAAGAGGTTCCACTTAAACTCGAGAAGAAACTTCTTCTCAGTGAGGGTGACGGAACACTGGAACAGGCTGCCCAGAGAGGTTGTGGAGTCTCCTTCTCTGGAGATATTCAAGACCTGCCTGGACACGTTCCTGTGTAGCATAATCTAGGTGTTCCTGCTCTGGCAGGGGGATTGGACTTGATGACCTTTCGAGGTCCCTTCCAATCCCTAACATTCTATGATTCTATGATTCTGTGATAAGGTGAGTCACACCAAAATCCTAACACCGGTTTCATTAATCAATCAGCACAGAACTAACAATGATATGTTTCAATAGTGCACAATCAACACGCCTCACAATGAAGAGCCATTAGCCAGGAGAAGAACCAGCCTTTCCATAGATAGCTTTTTGTTAAGACTAGAAAGAGAGAGAAAGAAAGTGATGGAAAAAGGAAAGATCACTACCCTTGAATCCCGGGACAACCACAGCACACACAGTCATCTTCTTGTGGTGGGCAAAAAGGGAGTAATCACCCGGGATTCTCACCTTTTATACAGTCAAGTTCCCAGCACATACATGGGGCTGGGGAATGGTTGGAGCTTCTGGGGGGGGGGTAACCCCTCCCTCTCCCGACATCTTGCAGCCACAGCTCCAAGCCCTGCCTGCCCCCACAGCTTGGGCAGTGGGCTGAGTCACCCCAGCATAAACATGGCAGGTGCCAGGCAGGTGGTTTCAGCCTATTTAGGTTCCAGGCTCTTTGAGGTTTCTTTGAAGCTTTTTAGGTTCACAGGCTCTTTGAGACATTCCGTTAATAGTCCCTCACACACGTGCCTCAAACTCCAGTTTCATCGCTTGAGAGATGCATCAACCTCCACAGGTCTCATAGTAAGAAAGGGCATATTGTTCAGCTGTGAAAGACAAGAGGGAAATACGTTAAGTAGTGTGCACCAAGTTGTAGAAAGTACCAATTTCTCTCCTTCCTCCTGATAGACCTGGTAGACCTGATGGTGTGGGCACAAGATGATCAACAAATTCAGGTGTGATCTGGTGTCATACAAGGTTGCACGACACAAGTGTGTCCAGGAAGGAGTCTTGTCCTCTCGTAGCGACAAAAGTAGCAATGTCCCTCCAAAAAGATTTGGTAGCTCTCATACAACTTCTCAGCCACAGTAGAGATGCATATTGGTAGAAGTTACAGCTATGTAAGGCTTCTAGTAGAAATAAACAAATGCAATAAATGGTAACTTTACACGTCCCCTGTTGATTGCTTCTTTCTTGCTGAATCAGCTGACTGCTTATAGTCCACAGATTCTTTTCTGCCGAAGCTGGAAAATATCTGTAATTGAATGCAACTCTTAAAGCTTTGAAGTATTTTAGCTGTGAGAGTCCAGCTCTCTGAAACCACTAGCAACTTCTCTTGACACTTTTATAGCTAAAATCAGCTCAACCAGCTTTTCAAATTTTACAAAAATGAAATAGCTTCAGGCAGAGACCTGGTGCACCCAGCTTTAAACTGAACTGATTTTTTTTATGTCTGAGATAAAACACTGAAAATCAGGGTTTATGTCAGATATGCTGGCGCAGGTAGAGAAGCTACTAGATAGTAGCACCAAATAAAATTTCTTTTAGTTCCTTCTACTCTAGATATAAGGGATCAGCTTCTCAGCACATGTAGATTGGTCACTGAAATCAAGAAAAGATGCAGAGATTTACAACATTGCTGACAGGCATATATCTATCCGTATAAGGCCAGACATGTAGACCAGCTCTTACTTAAATTCCTTGGAAGACTGTTGAATACTTCAGATTTTCAGTGCCATAGTTCAGAATATAAACTGCAAACTAAATTATAGAAGAGCTTAAATAGGGAGATGATTTAATCTTGGTCTCTTAAGAATGACCTTTGAACTTAATCTTTTACAGGAAGCGTGACCTGTTTCTATGTTGTTTGAGAATCTTGTGGGACTTCTACACTTTTTCCCACTACTCATTGTCATTGTAATTGTCTGTTTCAGGATCTGACTCTACAATATTTTCTCCACTGGCTCACATAAATAGACACAGAAATATACCAAACATAAGGCACTCAAATAAAAAATTTTAGTGTGATGCATTATATCAAAATGCAGATATCAAAACCAGATCAGAGGTATCATATTTCTTTTCCTCCATTGTTTGTAAATTGATTAGTTTGGATCTAGATATTTTCATTATTGCTTTTAGGTGAGATGAATTCCACTCCAAGAACTCAGAGTTAGTCAAGGAAAGCTAGATTTCACACAAATGTGAAACAAATAGAAAATATTTAATCTCAGAATATGGCTGTCATTAGAGCTAGAAACAACAAAAAAAATAAGATTAGGAAAGCAATGAGATATTAGCTAAAGGTACTGAAAATATATTTGACGTAAGTGATGCCAAAGGCGTTTGTTTTGCCTTTCTACCCTGCCCTCACTCTGCCCTCTCAAGAAACCACATCAGAGTTTTAAGGGAAAGAAGTGAAGGAAAACTACAGGTAGTCTTACACGTTTCTAAAGAACCCATGCCGTACAATGGATGTCTTTCAATGATTTATGATTCCAAAAAGATGACAAATGGACAATGATGGCATATGTCACACACTGCTCAAATATTAGTGTTTAAAACTATGCTTAATGTGAAGTGAATGTAGGTCAGGGGGATCTTAAGTGTGGCCTTGAAAAGGAAAGTTAGGAGATGGTATTTAATGTGATGGAAAGGGCAAGACCCACAATGATCTTCAAGCTTCTGGTAACACAAAGTCATGAGATCCTGGACAAGTGTTCTAGTTTTGTAGAGATGCCATAGATCATGAATAAGATTCGATGTGCAAGAAAAATCTGAAAATTTAAATACATCCTGGAAGTTAATTAAAGGTATTTCCTAGATCACAACCAGGATAGTGAAGTTACCCATCATGGCAGAGGTGAAAGAAGACCGTCAGGTGGAAATGATGTATTAAAGAGGTAAGCTCACAATATTTACTCAGAGGGACATAGTTTAGAGATAAGAAATAGAAAGATAAGAAAGAGGGGGAGAGAGAGAGAAATGTACAATCAATATAAGGAAGAAAGCATAGTCAATGTTCTAAAGTGTTCTTTGCAGACAGTGTTCACCTTGCATAAAATCGAAGACTTAGTAGCAGTGCTCCCTTATGACAGCCAGCAGGAAGGAAAAAAATAAAATCATCCAAGTTACATAAGTCACTAAAAGTAGATGAATCACATATTATAAATGCCAATGAAAGTAGCCTAGACAATAATCTCGAGTGAAAACCTCCACAAAGTAGATGTCTAAAGGTAGAGGATATAACTTTATCAAGTATTATAAGTGAAAAGAGGAACAAGGCTGTAAAATCTCTTTTTAGAAATCACGTAAAAAGTTATAATGTTGATATCTGTGTTTCAAAAAAGTTTTAAAGTGATGACTAGTTAGGCAAGAGGAAAGCTGGTGGAGGATAGAAGATGTAAATGGAGAGAAACTAAGATTTATTCTTGGAATTTCTCCCTGGAATTCCTTACAATCCTGGAAGAAAAGCACCACTATCTGAAGGAGGTTGCTGGTGAATCAAACACAACTGGCTTATAGCACCAATTCTGTAGTTTGCTAAGTAAGCCAGGATGAGAGGCTGAGAGATGGATTTTTTCATCCGTAACAAAAGAGGGTTGGAAAAGGATCTTACAACCATCAAGAGCAGCTACTTAATGAGAAGGTATAAAGAATATAGAGTCAGATTCAACGGTGCACAGAACAAAGTCATGAAGCAAGTAGGTATACAGGAAATTCTGTCCCAAAAAGTAATATAAATAAATACTTTGTTTGGGCACACACAGTAAGAGGTTGCTCCTGGAGGCTGTGGTGAAACATTGGCACAGGTTGCCCAGAGAGCTGATAGAAGCCTCATCCCTGGAAACATTCAGGGTCAGGTTGGCTGGGGCTCTGAGCCACCTGATCTAGTGAAAGGTTTCCCTGCTCACTGCAGAGGAGTTGGACTCAATGACCTTTAAATAACCCTTCTAACCCAAAACATTCTATGATTCTATGATTCTATGATTCCATGATTCTATGATTCTATGATTCTATGATTCTGTGTTCTTGGAGCCATTCAGAACTCAGCTGGACAGAGCTGGATATCTGAATATGCTCTGAGTGAGGCATTGGGCAAAAGACTTCCAGAGGTCTTGGAAAAATCTATAAGATTTTGCAACTCTGAGAAAGGACGGGAGACATTTAAAAAAAAAATAAACGTAAGACTGAAAATCTTGAAGACAGTTTATATTACAAGGCAGAGTCATGTTAGGCAGAAAGAGTGAGAGATTAACTGAGGTGTACAAGTGAAGAAAAAAAGCATGGTCATTAAGAAGAGGAGATTTTCTTCTGTTTCAGAAGTTTGAAAGTTCCTTGATTTTATCTTACTAGATTCAAAAAGTAAATAGAATCATTCTAATGCTAAACAAATACTTTAAATGTAAAAATTGTCAGTTTTACTCCTAATTATTTCACAAGTTAATCTGCTTTTTTGATGATTTATTTTTTAGTTAAATAAACACATAGAATTCACTTCTGGCTGAAATAAATTGCTTACAAGTAACCATTAAGCTTGCGACAAGATCAAATTTCTGCCTTTAAGTCTTTTACCCTGGTAAATCTTCACCTATATAGAATCTCAGTTTTCCTATCTATAGAAAGGAAATGATGAAAAAACCCTGTCTTTATAGTCACTGAGCTCTTCAGATGGTGAGAACTGTTGCTGTTAATACTGTGTATTCTGAGAGAGAATAAAAACAAACGTGTTAATCTCCATTGTTCTTTTTTTCCTTTTTTTTCCTCCTCAAATACCTGAAAGTCCTTTGTCTATCTCCCACAGGCATGTGTGTACGCCGACTCCAAAAGGAGCTACTTCATGCCCTTTGGGTTAGTCATTTCTGCAGATTTATTTGATGTACGTAATGTTTTACAAGCTCTCCAGAAAAGCATTTGCTAGGAGCAGCAACTGCAAGGCTGAAATGGAAATTGCAGAGGCAGCAGGCAGTACAAACAGGAAAGCACAGGGGAAAATGTACCCAGAGCTTAGCTATGTCCCCATTAGAACTTCCAGCTCTTAAACGGTTAGAGAAGCAAGTAACGAAGACAGGGTTTTTTTTAAAAAAATATATACAGTTATTATGATTATTCAAGTTAAACAGGATCTACTACACAAAAAGAATTACTATTTTTAAAATTCATCCAATAAAAGAAAAAAATGTTTGCAGTAGCCCTTTAAATTACCAGCAAAACATTAATGTATTTAAAAAAAAAAGACATTATGGCCATTTGAATGCTTATGATTGTTATGCCCTATTCCATTTTGTATATGGGTCCTATGATTTATTGGCATCCCGGTATAAATGGTTCTTTATTTTCTATTCATTCTAACCTTGGTCAAATAATACCACCCTACTTCTCTTCACAATATTTTCCTAATATCTCAGCTCATTTAATTCTATTGATCCACTGAAGAGTATAATGGCAATGAAACTGGAATTAATAGCACCTCCCTTCTCCAATGCTAAGAGCTTTCCTATTTAGTCTGTGGACCATCACACAAAATCATAAAAGTAGACAAAAAAACAGGCTGACCTTTATCAGCTCCTATTGTGTTGCAAAATTCAGTAAAGCCCAGAACATCATTTTCAGCTTTATGGCACTGTTTTCTTAAATAATAAGGGGAATGTGGGGGAGGAACTGACCCCTGTTCAGCATTTACTTAAGCAGAATTGGCATTAATAGAGTATTCTGTCAAAAATTCAAGCCCAGGAAAATGTATGGCTTTGTCCACAGCAGCAGCTATCTTAGTAGATTGCACTGTCACTGCTTCACACAAAGAGCATTGCAACACCATTAGTGGACATAAATAATGCACAAGCTCTTATGCAGTACTCAGCTAAGTGCATGGAAACCTTGGGCTCCTGTTGTCAGAAATTCAATGGATTAGTACCTAGATTTATTTTAAGTCTGTAAAGCACTTTGTTCTTGACAGCGTTCAAAGTAGAAAGAGTGCTATCCTGAATGTGCATCTTAATACTGTCATTCTTGTCTTGTAAGAATAGATGAAATATGGGATGCAATACTTCTTTTCAATATTTAAAAGTTTTCACTGAGTGGACGTAGTACACACATATTCACATACATATATATATGTATTTATAGATATATTTATGAGAACACAGTAACCCGTGGTTACCTTATTGATCTGGAAGTGCAAAAGACAGATGTGCAATGTAATTTTAGTAAGGAAGAGCACCATCACAACTGCAGATTTTGAAAATAAATAGCGACAAACAAACATACCATTATTACCTGTTTTTCTTTGTAAATGAGAATGCCCTCTGCCAAATTGCTATAAAATATCACATTTACAGTTCCTTTACAACACAAAGTACTCAGCTTCTACAGTGGGTATTGCTGAGAAAAGAAAATACTGAGAAGTATTAGTAAATCCTTACTTACCAGACATCAAACAGTGTTCTCTTACAAGCCTACAACAAAATGTCAACATCCCAGTTTAAAAAAAAAAGCAAAACAAAACACAAAAAAATAAATAAATCCCAGAACTTCTCAAAACCATCATTTAAAAGCATGTGAAATACATTCAAGAAATTGTTTCACAGCAATAGAGACTGTGGGGTCTATTTGCCTCTCGATGTTCTGGAGAGTTAAGCATGATAATCCCCCATGCATTGAGAGGATAACAGGACCCTTTGTGTAGATTAAAAGCAGTTTCCTATTGATATCAGGGTGGTAATGCAAGAACAGCAATATCTCATGTGAAGGTCAATCTTTCACAATGCCACTAAGACATAAAATCTTCATTTGAAATAATAACAGTTACCTTTTCTCTTTGCCTGCATGCTCCATGAATTTCCACACAATTCATTGAACCAGCAGTCAATGAACTATTCATTATTGAACGTAGTGATTTAAAAGTCACAATATGTACACCATTAATGCCCATTTGGAAAAAAAAAAAAAAAAAATCAAATTCCAGAAAACTTGACAGGATTTAAAATATGCTAAAAATATATTGCGATATCTACACAATAATCTTCAAAACATAAAATCAGAATTGCTTTGTTGCCAACTTTTTGATGTCTGTAGCAAACCCTACCCTCATCCAAAGAAAAGTGAACCGTGTATCCCCTTAACTGCCAGGAGATATATGAGCTTGTCTATGCAGTGTGCAAAGATCTTCACCAAGCCTAAAGGTATTGAACTTTGTATAGAGTCATGTTCTAGTAATTGGAACAGAATTTCTGTTAAAGCTGTTCCCCAAGTCCTCTATATTATCCCTTTTTAAAGAGATACAAGAAAGAACAGGAGAGAGAAGGGAGGAAGGGGAGGGGAAAGAGGAAGCAGGGAGAGAGAGGGGGAGAGGAAGAGAGGAAGAGAGGAAGGAAGAGGGGAAGGGAGGAAGAGAGAAAGGAAGAGAGGAAGAGAGGAAGAGAGGAAGGGAGGAAGGGAGGAAGGGAGGGAGGGAGGAAGGAGGGAAGGAGGGAAGGAAGGAAGGAAGGGAGGGAGGGAGGGAGGAAGGAAGGAAGGAAGGAAGGGAGGGAGGGAGGGAGGAAGGAAGGAAGGGAGGAAGGAAGGAAGGAAGGAAGGAAAATACTTTTTTCCTGTTTCACAGGATAACTATGAAGCAAAATGTTCATTTGGCTTTAGTTATTTTTTAAATATATATTCTTCAGACCCTTTAGCATGAAGCCTGAATGTACTGAAACTCGTACCAGGTATTTGCATCTAAGATGCCGGCTGTGCTCGTTAAGCAGCTCCAACAGGTCCCGAGCAGCAAGGAGTAGGACTGCGGGCCGTGGTCAATAGGTGGCGCTTTTCCCCCGTCTCATCTTCCTCAGCTCCTGCTGGTGTTATAGAAAAAACCGTGTTCCTAAGTATTTCTAAATCACTTTCTCAACACTTGCATTCCTTACGAAAACTGGAAATTTTTGCTCAGTCCATAGATCGGGGTTTTTTTTCAGTGTTGTAGGAGAGCCGATAAACTTAACAGCGGAGCTGCACAAATCGTGGAATTAATGACTTAGGTACAGAAGTTTATATTTTCCAATGTGATTGAGAAAATCAATGTTAATCAATGTCTGGTTTAGGTTTTCTTTGTGTTTTGTTGTTGTTGTTATTGTCTTAATTAGGAAGATGTCTTATTTTCAAAGAAAATTAGCTTTTATAATTTGGCCACATTACTGCCACATTTAGAGTTTTTAAAAATTTCTACGGAAAAGAGCTGTTGTTAGAACTATTTCTCTATATAATTACAATTCTTGACATAAAAAAAATGCCCAGTATAGTAGTTTTACTAACAATAATGTAAAAAAGAAGCTTTCCAAGTATATCACATTAGAATGACATTTGAATGTACGGACTATTAGTTGACTATATATTAATTTAATATAACATGAAAAAATAAATATTAAAACAATATATGCTAATGTAAGCCTGAAATCCTGGTTCAGCTGTGAAACCTGTTTTTACAACAGTGTTTAAAATGTTTCATCTTGCTTGCCATTAGACAGGGATGGTTTTTTCCTTGAGAACAGCGAGTTATTCAAGACTTTGCCTTACATTTGAAAAAGGACAGAGTACGTGCTTATCTACGCACATAGACATGTGCACACAAGTGCAGATTGTATATTCATATATAGAATCCTATTATTCCCAAAGTGGAGTTATTTTAAAAGCAAAGAGATAATTGATTAGCAGTGCAAGACATTTTCTAATGCTGGAAGGCAAAGTAAAGTTTCTTATCTAGTTTCTGTTATCAATATCTTAAAACGAAAACTACATTTCAAGAGCAAAATTGTGATATCATGATAAGAAGTTTCAGCCGTAACTAAGAGTTTTGCATTGATTAGTAACTGGAGTCGGAAGGTAAAAACAGATTCTTTTTTAAGAAAGAGATTCCTTTTTCAAGGAGGTCATCCCGCATCATGGAATGTACAAAAGTGAAGATCAAGTGGTTCCCAGTGTTATTAAGTTAGAGTAGTGGATGTCAGTAGTTTCATTCTATGTTGTTGCCCTGTATGCTGGATACTTGAGGTAAATTACCGGATTCAAAAAGGAATTCATGTTAATGATTCACAATTCCTCCAAGTCGAGTAAAGAATGACAAAATGACCTGAGAATAATTTAAAAGTACAATTGCAGTTGGTATATTTATAAACTATCGACATAAAATATGCCACAGAATCACAGATTGGTTGAAGCTGAAGGGACCTCTGGAGGTCACCCTGTTCAACCCCACCCCTACTGAAGCAGACCCATCTAAAGCCAGTTGCCCAGGACTATGTTCAGGTGGCTTTTCAGTATCTCCAAGGATGGAGATTCCACAACCTCCTTAAGAAACCTGTAGATATCTATAAAGTAGGAACTTTCAGTTTGCTAAACAAACAGCTGCAAATGTGATAGTAGATTCGAAACCGGCTTCCTAAGCTTGTTACTGCAAATGTTTCTTGCCTGCTTTATAAACCAACAGTCATCTTCCTACCTTTCAAGTAACTCTGCATTTAGACACATACAATCAAACAACGTTTGTCCTGTTTGATTTGGCATGAGAATAGAGGCACTGCCATGAGACGGGGAAAGAGAAAGTAAGTATGGAGACACGCATATTGAGGTAGAGAAGGAGAAGATCTTGCCAGAGACTTTACTTGGACCCCTGGTTTTATGAATTTAACACTCCTTGTCTAATAGCAGGCACAATGTACTCCCTTTTTTTTTCTGACTCAACAAACCATAAACATGGGGATTCAAGTCATACGCATGCAGCTGCATTAGTATTCTTGAAAAATGGACTGTAACTGGCATACTCAATTATCAGCATATTGATTCTGCAGACCTAAGATTCCCAAATTTGGAACCTGTCTAAACATACTGCAACTGAAAATTTTTTGAAACATAGACTATTCTTCTCAGTAGAATGTAATGGGTGAAGAGAAAGGAGGTAAAACAAAATCTAGGACAGCCACATCTTATTTAAATTCAATTTTGCTTAATTTTACCTTGTGTTTACATCTTACAATGTTTTAGGCTTGGATAATAAAGGAGACTGGTCAGATTCACTTTTCTTACTTGCCAATTTCTAAACATCTTTTATTTTCAGGCACTTAGACATTGCAAAGATGAGAACAAATATAAAAGATACATAGATCTTGTTATTGTTTCTTAATATGTTCACCCTGTAGCATACAGATAAATCTCGAACCATAGAAAATATTGTATTTACTAAGGTGAAATACTTCCTTTAAAAAAACACACAGGCACATTTATTGTTTAAAATGTTTTTGAGTATGAACATTTCCATTAATCAAAGCTTCCACTACGAGTTATTTCTTAAAACTTACATGTTTGGTCAAATTTATCTACATCACGCCCCTAAAACCTGTGGAAACTGATTTCAAAGTTATATCTGTACTTGCTAAATAAGTCTTTGCATCATAACTATGTAAAAGGAATTGTGATTTACAAGTGGATGTTTTGCTTTATCTCTTTTAAAATATATAATTATTTTTTCATGAATATGTGTGTTTACAGTATACTCCATAATATACTGTAATTTACCAGGCAAATTATTACTGCTTCAGTATACTTAACATAATAGCAATGATTAACTATATGTTTCTGGATGCATTTTCCAAGAGTTTCAAAATTTTACCAATGTCATTTGCTTTGGTATTACAGCATCTGGATGGCTGAAACTTCATGACATATTTTAAAGCTAACTTTTAGGTTGTTTTTTTTCGGTTGGGTTTCCCTCCTAGGGATAATTTTAAATCTCAACTTGGAATTAACATTTCTCAAACACTGTTTATTTAAAAAATCAGTTCTCAGAAGATTAATTTTCAAAAAAAAACCCCAATAACATACATATATACGCACATATATATGTACATATATCTATGCATATATAAAATACAATATGAAGAGAATATTTCTCAGGAATTTTGCCTGGAGATGAAGGGAATAAATAGGTCCAGTTTATTGCAGAATTCAACAAGCCAATAACTGGGCCCTGTACAGAAAAAAACACATTATTACAGAATTCTATTTCGGTTAAAAAGTATCCCTTAAAAAAAACTGTTCACTTTACTTGACACCTGTCTAAAAGCTTAGATGACAGGTGTCATTTCTCAAACTATTCCACTTACAAGGAACTAATCAATCTATCCAATTTACTATTCATAATTGGTATAGTACACTGACTACTTCAATCTGTATTTTATCTTGTATTTTCTCATCATCAACTTTCAGTAATCATCAGATTTTTAAATAAGAATTTTATCAATCCCTTGATGGCATTGGTGTTTAAAAAAAGACAAGTAAAACTGACTTACTAAGTTTGCATGCCAGTCTTAGACTTTTTTTTTAAGAAAAAGAGGAGGAAATCCGTAAAAATATAGTCACATTTTTAAGCAGAGGATAACAAATTTTCAGTTCTCTGAGAAACCACAGAACTAAGAAAAAGTGAGGTCTCATCCAAACCTTCAATTTATTTTATTTTTTTTTGGAAGGGGGGGGTGTGTTTCTATTGACTTTTATGTAATTGTCTAGCTGGAAGATTTTTGGGAACTTGTGGATACACCTCTAATTCAGCCCTGAAAGGAGGTGGCTGAGAGGGGACCTTATTAACATGTACAAATATCTGAGGGGTGGGTGTCAAGAGGAAGGGGACTATCTCTTCTCAGTGGTGCCCAGCAATAGAACAAGAAATAATGGATTTAAGTTAGAACATAGGAAGTTCCACCTCAACATGAGAAGTTTCTTTACTGTGAGGGTGACAGAGCACTGGAACAGGCTGCCCAGAGAGGTTGTGGAGTCTCCTTCTCTGGAGACTTTCAAAACCCATCTGGATGCGTTCCTGTGTGGCTGCCCCAGGGGATCCTACTCTGTCAGGGGGGTTGGGCTAGATGATCTCTAGAGGTCCATTCTGACCCCTAACGTTCTACGATTCTATGATTCCAGGATTACCCAATTAGTCATTAAATAAACTATGAGGGCTATTAAAATTTCTGAGGTCTGCAAATGGAACCCCTTTTGCCACATATTTTTTGTACTACTAACATCCACGTACCATAGCTGATATGTCCTCATTCTCACCATTAACGTGCATGTGTACTGCACGGAAATTTCACAGTTCTGTTGTATGCTGGGATGTGCCTGGGTATCTGCACGTTGTGGGATACTATAACCAGTATATACATGATTTGGGATTTGGGAAAAGTGGTCCAGAAATATAAATCCATGAAAATGTTGGAATTTGATGGTGCAGATTCATGGCCTAAGTAATTTCTCCCTAGTTTCATTGTGTATATTTGTTCTTTAAAGTAGATCCCTGAAAGAAATTTAGCTTAACTTTGTATATCTATGTATTAAGAGTTATCTGTCTATAATAAGCTTACTTTAAGCAAAACCAAAACAAAATAAAAAATAAAAAAAACACCAAGTTGTCAAAATCTCCTACACTTTAATCCAAAAGGTAACACTTCTACTTTATTGTGGAAAAACAGCTTAGGTCATTTGCAAGATTAACATTAGCTATGGAGACATTCGACCATGTAGTAACTAAAATTTGTGTTGCTGCCCCAGACTACTATTCAATTCCATGCAACTAACACCCAGTCTGACATAGACCTACAGTGAAGCAAGTTCTGTAAGATATTGCTACTGTAACTATATCATTAAAATACCTTTTGATTTTTCCAAGATCAATGGAGTTCCTTTTCTTAAAAAAAAAAAAAAAAAGAGGGCTATATATTCTTTCCAAGGATAATTGTACTTATAAAACTACTCAATGATCAACAGAAAGCTAAACACTTCAGAAAGCTTCAGTAGTCATAGGGCAGCATGTATTTGCTACCCGTTATAGACAGTTTGATGACCATGGAAAATTCTCTTGATAAATCTGTTGCTGCCATCAGCGTAGAGTTATGTTCCCATCTCTGCTGTTTTCTGTTCATTAGAACAACAGCCCAGCAACTCCTTTCAGATTTTTAGATTAATTCAATCCTCACTTAGGTGTTACTGGAAAATCAGCAGGTATGAGTCTTGTGCCATTGCTAACCTACTTCAGCTTTCTGCATCCTAATTTTCCGTTGTACTTTTCTGTGAAAGCTAGATATATGAACAAGTAAAGCCCAAAAGTTAAAAGGAACATTTCAAACTATCTTTTGATAACCTATATATGCAATAAACTCTACTACCCTCTCTCCAGTTTGCCTTTAAAGTAGAAAATCACAACGTATTTTGCCATAGAAGCTAACAGATCTAATATAACAACCTAATTAAAAAATATAACCATGCTAATTTAAGACACATGATTAGAAGTTTGATGTCACAAACTTTAGTCATCAATGTAACATTTATGATCCTATAGCCCTATTGTTTTTGCAGAATTAACTTTTCATTCTGTGTTAGAATCTAAGATGAATGTATGTATTAAAACCTCTTGCATTCACATGGTGTGAATAGGCAAGAGTATTTTTAATAACATTTTTTATATCACCTTTCATTCCCTTCTATTACTCTCACATGTAATATGCCTAAACGGAGATCACCTGTAGAGATTGAACCTGAAACCTTCAATATGAGGCTTCTTCCATTTGAAATAAAGGAACTCAATTTGCCAATAACACTTGCAGATTATATTCCTGTGGTCTAGTCATTCAAAAGAGTGAATACAATATAGATATCCAGTGTAAGAACAAGATCATGCGGCTATCTGGGTCATTAGTTTTTAATTACTTCAGATATCAGTCTGTCAGCACTGGCTGAACAAATGAGTACCGCAGTTACAAGTACGGCCAAAGAAGATTGGTTTGATTGGTCATAAGTTTAATTCCTGCTGATGCCCTGATGTAGAGCCTGTTATTGGTTTACAAACAGGAGAAGCATAAAAAATCTCTATATCTTGAGGTATATTTATATTTATGTAGTGTATTGGGTGCAGGTGCCCAGGGGCTGGAGGGCACTCTGTGAGCTGGTTACAGCCAGCTCCACTGGCCCCACTGCAGGGTACAGCTGAGCCCCTTGACCAAGGTGGTGGTGCCTCAGGCAAAACATATTTAAGAAAGGACAAAACACTGCACAACAAAGAGGGTAGTGAGGAAAAAAAAAAGTGTAAAAACAGCCCTGCAAACATCAAGGTCAAAGAAGCAGGAGGGGAGGAGGTGTTCCACAAGCTGGAGCAGAAATTCCCCTGCAGCCCATGCAGAGACCACCGTGGAGCCGGTTCATCCTGAAAGACTGCAACCTGTGGAAGGGCCCAGGCTGTAACAGGGGAAAAACACGAGGAGGAAGGAGGGACAGAGAGGAGCTGTTATGGACTGACCTCAGCCCCCGTTTCCCATCCCTCCCTGTGTCACTTCGGAGGGTGAGGATGTTGAGAAATTGGAAATGAAGGAGTGAAGTTGAGCCTGGGGAAAAGGGGAAGAGCCAAAGGTATTTTCATCTTTGTTTTTCACCATCAAACTCTACTTTAATAGATGGGCCATCATTTAAATTAATTTTCCCCAAGTCACGTCTGTTTTCCCTGTGACAGCAATAGGTAAGCATTCTGTAGGTGATCCTGCTCTGGCAGGGGGGTTGGACTAGATGATCTTTAAGGTCCCTTCCAACCTTTAACATTCTGTGATTCTGTGATTCCCCAGTCTTTATTGTGATCCACGAGTTTTTTCATCTTATTTTGCCCCTTTGTCCCATTGAGGACAGCTGGGTGGGTGTCTGATCCACACAGCTAGCCATGAACCACCAACCACAATGTATGTGTGTATATACACACACACACACCATTTTAGGTACACTACTAACACTTTATTTTTAAAACACAACAATTACTTTCTGCAGTGCAGTTGCCAAGATAACAATATCATTTCTAAAGCTCACTGTAATGATGATGGGTTTGTTTTGTTGTAAGACCAAACTGAATTATTATTAAACTAAATTTCTGCAGAAATATTCTGACGGTCCTAGAGTGCCTTACAATTTCTAGTGAGTAGTGTCTTCCGATCAGAAAAGAAAGATTTGAGGATTTTTTTCTCCCCACATCAATTCAAATATAATTAAAGCTAGATGTTAAATTAGAGTTAAAGATGTATTTCTGCCAGATTCTTAGGTAAATCAGCGTAACTCCCTATACCTGTCTACTCTGCCGGAGGCTGTCCTGAGGAGCCCCGTTCCCCTGAGGCCCCAGAGGAAGTCAGGGCAGTGGAGGAGTTTGCTTTAGTCGATGAGGACTGGGTTAGGGACCAATTAAGCAATCTGGACATCCATAAATCCATGGGTCCAGACGGGATGCATCCACGGGTGCTGAGGGAGCTGGCTGATGTCATTGCTAGACCACTCTCCATCATCTTTGCCAAGTCTTGGGAGATGGGAGAGGTGCCTGAGGACTGGAGGGAAGCAAATGTCACTCCAGTCTTCAAAAAGGGCAAGAAGGAGGACCCGGGTAACTATAGACCGGTCAGCCTCACCTCCATCCCTGGGAAAGTGATGGAACGACTTATCCTTGGTGCCATCTCAAGGCATATCAGGGATAAGAGGGTCATTAGAGACAGTCAACATGGCTTCACCAAAGGGAAGTCGTGCTTGACTAACCTCATAGCCTTTTATGAGGATATAACAAGGTGGATAGATGATGGCGGAGCGGTGGATGTGGTCTACCTTGACTTCAGTAAAGCATTTGACACAGTCTCCCACAGCATCCTTGCTGCTAAACTGAGGAAGTGTGGTCTAGACTCTCGGGTAGTGAGGTGGACTGCGAACTGGCTAAGGGGAAGAAGCCAAAGAGTTGTGGTCAATGGGGCAGAGTCTGGTTGGAGACCTGTATCCAGTGGAGTGCCTCAAGGGTCGGTACTGGGACCAGTATTATTCAATATATTCATCGATGACTTGGATGAGGGACTAGAGAGTACTATCAGCAAGTTTGCTGATGACACCAAGCTGGGAGGAGTGGCTGACACACCAGCAGGCTGTGCTGCCATCCAGCGAGACCTGGACAGGCTGGAGTGTTGGACGGGGAAAAATTTAATGAAATACAACAAGGGTAAATGTAGGGTCTTGCATCTGGGTAGGAACAACCTCAGGTTCCAGTATAAGTTGGGGAATGACTTATTAGAGAGTAGTGTAGGGGAAAGGGACCTGGGAGTCTTGGTGGACAGCAGGATGACCATGAGCCAGCACTGTGCCCTTGTGGCCAGGAAGGCCAATGGCATCCTGGGGTGTATTAGAAGGGGGGTGGTTAGTAGGTCAAGAGAGGTTCTCCTTCCCCTCTACTCTGCCCTGGTGAGACCCCATCTGGAATACTGTGTCCAGTTCTGGGCCCCTCAGTTCAAGAAAGACAGGGAAGTGCTGGAGAGAGTCCAGCACAGGGCAACTAGGATGATTAAGGGAGTGGAACATCTCCCTTATGAGAAAAGACTGAAGGAGCTGGGGCTCTTTAGTTTGGAGAAGAGGAGATTGAGGGGTGACCTCATTAATGTTTACAAATATATCAAGGGTGAGTGTCAGGAGGATGGAGCCAGGCTCTTCTCGGTGACAACCACTGATAGGACAAGGGGTAATGGGCTGAAACTGGAACATAAGAGGTTCCGCTTAAACTCGAGAAGAAACTTCTTCTCAGTGAGGGTGACGGAGCCCTGGAACAGGCTGCCCAGAGAGGCTGTGGAGTCTCCTTCTCTGGAGACATTCAAGACCTGCCTGGACACGTTCCTGTGTGGCATAGTCTAGGCATTCCTGCTCTGGCAGGGGGATTGGACTTGATGATCTTTCGAGGTCCCTTCCAATCCCTAACATTCTATGATTCTATGATTCTATGATACTTGAATAGATCAAAACTCCTTTGTTCTAGGTGGGGTGTGACAGAAAGTATCTTTCTCTAGTTCAAGTTTATAAACATATTTTTAGTAATTAAAGCATAGAAAGGATAAACATTTCAAAAGTAACTATTACCCTACTAATGGAACAACTGCAACAAAAACTTTATCGAGTCAGGTTAGGTATGATGGAATAATGTGATTTAAGTCAAACATGCATTATAAATCAAAATATCCCGTAGTATGAACTGTAGCTCTGTTCATAATTAACAAATTAGAATATTGGGAACTAAAGAATGACATAGTGGTTTTAAAAGTATTCACCCCATGGGTATTCATGTAAAAATGAATGTCGATTTACTGACTATGAAATAATTAAATTATGCTTGAAAATTCACAGCACTGTAATTGCCAATCTAGTTTGCCGCATGCCTTTCTCGGGATTACAATACGAAGCATTCGTCCAGAGCAGGTAAAATTGTTCTGGCAACTCTTTGCGGTTACTGAAGATTCGTGTTTTACATTGTTTTGCTCAGGAATCTATAACATCAACTTTTTTTTTTTCTTTCTGAAATCAACCAATGAACCAATGTTTCTTTTAGGATAACAGTAACTGTTAATATACAGTAATGTCTTTATTGATTTCTTCCAGCTGATCTTCAATTAGTACTGCTCTCTAATTTAACTTTAGCACTATAGGCTTTTCTAGAATATGAAACAGAACAGAGGCAGAAAACAGCAGTAAAGTCAGACATATTAATTGCAAGGCTCATAACGTTATACCTGTCAGGCACAAATACATCTTTTGGGTTTTTTTCCTATAAAGAAAAAGGCAAAGTTAAAAGGTGTTAGGACACTGTCTTGACCCTATTCTAGGTAGCATAAATGAAAAAGATTTATTTCTGTTTGTGAGGAGGAAGAGAATCACTGAAACCATGGAGGGAAATAGAC
The DNA here is from genome assembly GCA_020746105.1 of Trogon surrucura. Lineage (NCBI taxonomy): Eukaryota > Metazoa > Chordata > Aves > Trogoniformes > Trogonidae > Trogon > Trogon surrucura. The sequence continues at coordinate 45,364,995 of CM036617.1, forward strand.
AGCTACTTCTTAGTTTTATTCTTCAACACCAGAGGTTTATGAATACAACGCAGGAGCTGGATCTGTGAGACTAACTGCAAGGCTGCCTTCAGAAGGATGGTGCCTATGTGGTTCCTTATCCCTAAGACTGTTTTTTTGTCTTCTGATTATTGTTTTCATCTTAAAAAAACCAAACACGGCAAAATTGGCAACAAAAAAAAGTACTGAAGACAGAATTTCAAGGCACATCCCTTCATCTTTACTTTTGGATTCATCCCAGTGACTACCACCACTCTATACAAATGCCCTTCTGGGCTGAATACAGAGAAAGGTCATGCAGCATTGGTGCTGAATTCTGAGAGACAATGCCTTACTTCCATATGAGCCTTCCTGCTCAGACAGGTACTACTCTAAAAAAAGAACCTGGACAAAATCTTCCTTGACAGACAGGGACAGAAACTCAGGTAAATATTCTGATAGCTGAGACTTTATGTGAAAATGAGGGCTCATCTTTTCTTTCTACTCTTTTCTGACCTCTCAAATGAAAGCTTCTATGCTTGCACTGTTCAATAAGCCCCACTGTACTTAACTGCATGTGGAGAAGAAGCCCTAGCAGCTGACGTGCTTCTCATTAGATGTAAAAAGAACTAGTTTCTAAAATCTGGTGGGATTTCAGCATCATGTATGTACAAGATACAGCCTCTCAAAAGAAGTAGCTCTGCACACTTATTTTTCATACTTGCAGCTTTCAGCTCAGCGTTTTCAGTTGAAGGACCTAATCCCAGGCATCCAAATCCTTTCTTAAATCTGGCCACGGTTTTGCCCAGTATGCTGTTAAACACGTTTGCAGAGTTATGCCTAGCTTTGCCAGACTATCTGACTTGAAACTTCGTAAACGCAGAGTTCAAGCTGAAACCACACCCATCCTCAAATTCCCTTTTTTGGAAGGCTGGCTGTATCATTCTGGAATCAACATTAAGGGCTGGCTGACACCAAAAGCATAACGAATCAAAGTGCCAGCTCAAGTAGCTAATATAATAGTAGACACCTCAAACAGTTGAGGTACATGTAATTGCATGGAGAGTTAGCAGGAATAAATACAGGTGTCTACACTACAGACACTTCCACTGGAATCAGCTGAGTGACCAGCTGAGCTAGTCATTCTGGCTTGTCCTCACAGACAAAAAAAGCTTGCAAGTGTATTGTAAAATACATCTTAAAGTTGTGCATAAGTATCAGATGAGCCAGAAAAGTGAATGTGAAAGAATCTAGTTCTCCCTGGCTTAGACAATTGCCGTTGTTTATGCCCAGCCCTAATAAAAATGGCTTTGTCAATCAATTGATGATAAAAGACCCCACCTTTTTACACAGATGACTTGTTTTCTGCTAAGTCAGTTAACTCCTCTTTGCAGAAAAACAACCAATAGGATGGCTGTGAAGGAGGTCTGAACTGATCTAAATTAGTAAACAGTTCTGTGACCCTTCTCAAGCAGTAAATCTTTGAATAGCACAGAGATTCCAAAGGTCTTCTTGTCAACCTAACTCTCAATTGATGCTGTTTCTTCACTCCATGTTTCAGAGCAAATACCTCTGAGCCGAAGATTCGCTGCATCTAATAACAGATTTCACAAAATAACAGATTACACACACACACACACACACATACACACAAACACAAAAAGGATTATCTATGATACTAAAATAAGTAAATAGCTTCTCTGGGTGATCCTACTCTGGCAGTGGGGTTGGACTAGATGATCTTTCGAGGTCCAGTCCAACCCCTGACATTCTGTGATTCTGTGACAGGGTGAAGCATGTCCATCGTAGGAGATGGAAGATAACTGGCGACTTGTTTCTGGGTTCCTTTAACTATGTATAATTCTCCATCATTAGACTAGATTAGATCAGATCAGGAAAATATAAATCATATTTGCAGATCTTAAAATTTATTATATGCATGAAAAATACTATTATTTCATTATTACGGAAAACACAGAGTTTTTATTGCGACATCTCTCCCATTAAAAAAAAATAAAAATCTCTGGCACAAATGAAAATTTGTAGGTATTTCCTACAGAAGACAAAGCAACTCTGTGTTTTGATGATTTTACCAATATTAACCTAGTTATGGTTGAAATTATTATCAAAATACAAATATATTAAAGTATTTTACTATGATATATATATTGTAAATAAATTGCTCAAAATCACTCCAAAGCATGTAATCTTACATTAAATAATTTACAAGCCTTTCCAATGTTCTAAATAAAAACACGTAATTCCTATTCCAGATTTACATAAATACTCTGCATAATTGTTCTTTTAGCATGGTTACTGCATTGGTTGATTTGACTAATATTAAATATGTATGAATTTCCTGCTATTCCCTAGGGCTCTCAGAAACAAAATGAATCTCAAGAGACTGTTTTAAAGTTTAAATTTAAAGAAGAAAACCCTTACACATCCAAGCATCTTTGAATCTATTTTCAATTATTGAAGTCTAGTTTTCACCTCAAGTAAATATTTAATAAATAATTATTACCTGAAGATTTACAAGTAGTGCCAAGATTAAGTAAATTATTTGTGTACCTTTTTCAAGCTTTTAGACAGTTCTACATCCACTCAAACAATAAGTAGGACACGATTGATCTTAACCATATTGACTTTTTCCAACACTATTCACACTGATGAATTAAAATTTTCCAATCCAGCTGACCAAGTAACTAAGTCTCAGTATTGGTCACGGAAAATGCAATTCTTACAACATTGTCCTCCAAAATAGCTAGCTGCAGATAACAACTTATAATAACTATAAAAAATAGTTGAATAACTCAAGTAACATTTTGTTCATGCTGATAAAGTGTTAATCATTTGCTACACATGAAAGTATTTCATCAACTACAATACGAGCATTGTCATTGATTGGCTTGATATTGCCGTTCTTACAAACGGTAAGTTTATGCTGAAGTCAATGGATTTCCAAAGTAGCAAATCCAAATACGGCACCCTGTCAAAAGAATAATGTGGTTTTTTTAAGACTGATACCCTTCAAGATATTGTACATATGTCTCACTATATTACTTACTCATGCATTCTCAAGAATGCCTTAACGTAGTCTTAAATATTGCACATGCCAAAGCCACGATTGCATATGTATGGTTCTTTGTCCTTCTACAGTTGATAGGATTGTATAATTGATAACAAAACTGTGTTGAATATCCTGGGAATATTGAAATAGCTCTTGATAACTTCTTAACAAAGACATAATCTTACTCTGAGTGTACTGTAGGCAAACACTGTAGAGTGTTAAGAATCTCAATTGCAAAAGCCCCAGATGGGAAGCTTGTCCAGTGTAGCGAGTTAGAGCTCGGTATCACTGCACCTGGGGAAACACCTCGGAGGTTGTTCTAAACTGCTTTTTAAACCAATTCTTCAGCGGCTAGTGATGAAGCTCTCCAAAAGCATCTGAGCAGTAAAGGGAAAAAACCCCAACCAAATAATCAAACAATTGTTGTAATTGTTATCAGGGCACTTGGTCAACTAACAGGATATTTAGAAACCACCTCTCATTACCATTGGTCATATACTCATGCAGGCCAGTTAACTTTGTTCTGAACATTTCACATTTGCACAAGTGGAAGGCAATTCATTTTAGCTTGAGGTCTCTACATAAAATAGGCGATGCAGTTCCAGTAAGTGATACCTCTGCTGACCCCTCCTAGAGTTTAGTATGTGACACACAGGTGTAGAGAAATGCCTTGCTACCAGTAATAACCATTGTGTTTTTCTGAATCTGTAGATTATAAGCAGATACTGGATATTTTCCATCTAAACAGAAGCCAAAGTTTATTCATATGATGGTTAGAAAAAAATATAAAATTTGAGGTGACTTCAATGTGAGCCAAGTAGTGTAATGAACCTATAAAATGCTTAGTGAGATGCAGTCAGGCTTGCAGATGTGTTTACAAAAAGGAATGTTCTAGTTTCATATTTATTATGAGCTTTCTCTGATTTAAGACTACTATATATTGAAACTGAGTAAACAGGTCTTTATTTACATAAATGTCAGCATACCAAAACTAAACTAAACTGAAAGAAAAGTCTTTCAAAACAATATTATCTTCAGTAAGCTTTCTGTAATTAGGGAATAAAGAAACCTCATTGAACCCAAGAAACAGTTCAGAAAGGCTATTAGAAAAAAATCAATACCCTTAAAAATAGTAATGCAAAGATGGGATTCTAAAATGCTGTTCGTTGGATTCTGACTGCATGAAACCATCAAAGTGCAGCACTCCAGTAACATTTTAATAACACATTCAGGTGGTAATATAATAGATAGGCAGCTTTTTACATTATAGTCCAAATGTCTTGATGCATAATTCTAGTGTATGAAAAAAGAATTCTTATGAGTAACCTTGCATAAGCAGGTCTTTACTTCTCCAATAGCTGAAATTTAGAATGTTGATGAGACTCCCCTTTTATGAAAGCAGAGGAAGCACAATTTCATTGTGAAACCTGAAGTAGTGATTACTCAATCACTTATATTAATTTTCAAAAGTGCAGAGGACTAAACAAAGTACAAAGCAAGAGAGTTTTGGGTCCTTCATGGGTTAAAAATGCAATTCGGTTCTCAAAGTGTTAGTAGGAGTGTAATAGCTTCAGCAACGGGTAGTCCTGGACCAAGATACTAGGTATTTTTTTCTGTATATTGAGTAAAGCTAAATACAACTATTTCCAAAAAGATTTTAGCATCTCCTGAGAAACTGTCTCTTTGACTGTTCCCACTGAAGTCAGTAGCAAAACTCCCTTCTACTTGTGCAAAAGCAAGTCCTAAATATATGTTTCTTATGAGAGTATTTTCCAGGCTAACTATACAAAATAATGGCTCATTCTTTGCTTCCTTGAACGGCCATAACATGAAATGATTAATTTAAGGACAATAATCTTACTTGTTAAACTAGTTACTCTGCATAGTAACAAATAATCATCATCAAGGGAAATTACTTTAGAACATAGTTCATACTGTTTATATCATACAAATACAAATAGTAGGAAAGTGTTGTGTATCTGTTCTGCTGCTCCTTTGGGAATACTGTAATGGCAGGAGAAACTGGAGAGTTCTAGCTTATATAAAAGCTGTTCAGTTTTCCTATGTTTAGTTCCCACATGTTCTGGTCCTCAGGAGATGTGAGTTTTTCCATCATTTAATAGGGCTTCTACCACCTCCCTTGGGACACTATAATGTAGGCCAATAAATCACACCATTAGGGCAGCTTTTCAGTCTAAATTTCCTTTTTTGTATACATGCATCATCCCCCTTATATATTTATATCTCCATGCATCATCACAAACTCTCCTTTCAAAAATTTTTACATCACTTGTTAATAAAATCCAGCAATACATTAAAGGTCTTACGGTCAAAGAGTAACTAACTGATGAGATACCACTGTACATTTACGAGCAAGACTGCGTGGAAATACCTTAAATTTGTTCAAAGGATAAGTATTGTAGAGCAAGTGAGACAGAATACTTTCAGTAGTTTAGTCTTCCGTTGTGCAAAATGATAATTCCAGAGAAGCATCCTTACCATGTGAGCATAAACTCCACCTGCAGCAGAAGCACCTCCCTATACTCCAGTTTCAAAAACAGAGACTGAAAAGAGGCCAGGTCAATGACTTTAAGTTTATGTCAAACCTCTAAATAGTTAGTGCATACTCTGCTGTAGCTCAAAGGACAGCCCAGTGTTCCCAGTGATCCCACTCCATTCAAAAACACTTACTCTAGCTGAGACCTACCTTGCACCAATGACTCCCCTTGTGAGCCATGAAGCTTTAATGACATCAAATGACCTGCAGTTCCCAGTATCAGCTCTCCCTTTCCTTGCTGAGCAAAGATCTGGTGCTTAGGTGTACTGCATGTACTGCTAGTGCAGTCGTGATGAAAAAGGAACAGTGGCCTGACTGGACATTAGGAATATTTTTGCAGCTACTCTGCATAAACTTGCATGGTCCCATTTTAAGAGAGTCGAGGCTTATTATTTCCTTACTTGTTAGTCTCACCCACATAACCTAGAGACCCAGTACTTCTACATGAAGGAGAGACAAGAGTGAGAGACCGGCAGCATTTTCAGAACTTTTTGAGTAGCCAAGATCACAAAATCACAATGTAAGGCAGGGGAGCAGGTACCCCTAAGCACATTTTGAAAAAGCATTTGAAAATCAAGCCTTCTGTCACTAGAGAAACGGTCACACTGAAATACATACACTAAAAATATAGATGAGCTTTTCATCGCATATTAATGTTTCTAGATTTCAAAGGGGTAGATGTTGCATACTGGTTGAGTTTTTCTGTTTTGCTGTGTTTTCTTCAACATTTGTACACCATCAGCTTTTCAATTCCTATATATTGACATTTTTCTCCTGATTTGGCTGGCGTTGTGATACTTTATGTTAGCTGAGGATCTGACCCACCTCTTCTGAAGGTGATTTTTTTCTATACGAACCTCCATTCTTCACTGCAAGATCTTTGAAAGTGTTTGTTCTATTTCAAGGTGATTCCTGGACTATAAACACACACAGAAAAGCATAATCAAATGAACCTTACATACAGATTTATTGAATATACAGTAGCTTCACTTGATTTCTTTTTCATATTTGTATCAAGCTGGATATCTCTTCTAGACAGACTATCATTTAAAACAAGAGACATACGAAATGAGTAAATGAGGTTATATTACTAATTAGCATACTGTCTCCTACTACCTCCAGTAAGCTACTAAAATGTGACTTCCATTTTATCACATAGATGAAACAGTTATCTTTCAGGGTTTGAAATTTCTGTGATCTTTATGCTTAATAAGCTCAGTAAAAGGCATTCAAATTACATCACTTTTGTCTCGGAAGTTAAATTGGGAAATATTGCATTCTCTGAGATGATAAACTCTGTAGAAGATAAATTATCATGAGAAATAGTTTTAATTGATTTACCATAATAAAAGTTATGTGACTTTGAAGTGCAAATGACACATTAAAATGAAGCTACAGTATGTTGATAATACAGTGGCTTCTTTGTTAATGGAATTACTGACACTGCAGATGCTTGCAGAAGAGTTGTCCTCTAGTGTTAAGTGAGAAACACTGATGAAAATTGAAGATATACTGTATTTAAATGCAAACTCAACTCTTCTTTTTCCATGAGCTCTGCACCATTCTCAACATGTGTAAATGCAATATATTTTAACAACACACACAGCATGAGAAGGGCTTGAGTCTGAAATTTCAACACTAGGTGTATAATACAGTTATTCAACCTTATCACTGCACTGAAGGCCCAGGAAAGTGGTTAGTCCCTACCTCAATTTCACCATCTGCAAAACTGAACTAATACAACCACTTTCATGCTCAGAAATGTTGGCCAATAGCTAAAATCCACTGTGTATCGTCTTCAAAGATATCTAGTGTTCAAAATGAAATAAAATATACATAGATCCTGGACAACAATCTTTGTAAATGCTTTCCTTTTAGTTTTGTAAAGTTAAATTAGAACCCTAAGAAACTTATAAGGTCAGCAGAATAAAAAAAAAAAAAAGCAACTTTGCAACTTTTTTATCTCATCGTTTTCTCACACTGCTTATCTCTGTGAGGTTTAGCCAGATTACCCAGAGATTCTTCTTCATTCATCCAGACCTTTTACCTTCTTGTGATTCTAGAGTCTTGCTCCTCACACCCAATGTTTCACTCTTTCTTCAGCTCTCTGTTACCTGTGATCCTTTAGTTTTGTTTCCTTTCCTTGACAAATGTCTTTCCTGCTTTTCTTTCACACAATGGTATACATTTTCCATCATTTCTCTGACTTTTTCTCAGCTGCTGTACATCTTATCAAAACTTATCCTTTACCCAGTCCTACATTCTCATTCTTTTCCTGTACACGTAACTCTCTTCCTTATGAGATTTCCTTTTCATTTATCTCTCTTTTTTTCATCCTTGGCATTTCTGAATTCTAAATTCAGAAATACAGTAAAAGAGCTTCTGATCTCTCATTATCCTGTTAATTCTGAGAAAAAGTAATCTGATTATTTTCTAAACTATTTTGAATCCATTGCTGTAAGAATCCATAAGCACTCTATCTACAAGTCTCTGTAGGGGGTTAACCTTAGCTGAACTCCAGGTGACCATCCAGCCACTCTATCACTCACCCTCCTCAGCCATATGGAGGGAGAAAATAAGATGACAAATCTCACGCGTCAAGGTAAAAATAGTGAGATCACTGATCAATTACTGTCACGAGCAAAACAGACTTGGCTTGGGGAAGAATAATTTAATTTATTGCCAATTAATAGCAGAGCAAGATAGTGACAAATAAAACTAAAACTAAAGCCATCTTCTCTCCACACTTTTCTTCCCAGATTCAGCTTCACTCCGGACTCTTCCGCCTCCTCCCCACCAAGCAACAAAGGGGGATAGGGAATGGGGGTTGCAGTCAATCCAAAACACTTTGCCACTCCTTCTTCCTCACACTGCTCCAGTGTTGGGTTCCTCCCACAGGAGACAGTCCTTCATAAACTGCTCCAGCACGGGTCATCTCCACGGCGTGCCGTCTTTCAGCAATGACTGCTCCAGTATCTGTTCCCCGCAGTCCACAGTTCATGCCAGAAAACCTGCTTCTGTGTGTCCTCCTCTCCATGGAACACAGCTTCTGCTGGGAACCTGCTCCAGTGGGAACTTCCTTCAGGACATATCCATCTGCTCTGGTGTGGAGCTCTCTACAGGCTGTAGGTGAACATCTACTCCACTATGGACCTCCATGGGCAGCAAATGGACTGCTCCACCTTGGTCTTCTCCACAGTCTACAGGGGAATCTCTGCTCTGGCACCTGAAACACATCCTCTCTCTCCTTTTTTCACTGACCTTGGTGTCTGCAGGGTTGTTTCATATTTTGTCACTTCCCTCTCTCAGTGGCCATGCAGCATTCTTTACCCTTTCATAAACGTTACCACAGAGACATCCCCAACATCACTGGTGGGCTCAGTTTGGACAACAACGTGTTCATCCTGGAGCTATCTGAAACTGTCTCTTTCCAGCATGGGGGCAGCTCTTGATCTGTTCTCACAGAAGCCTACCAAACCATTGTTACATAAACCAAATACAGCATGCAAATATGAAAATGCATTCCTGATTTTTGCTGTATTTTTTCACATACCTATGCTAACAAAGCTTGTACATTAATTAAACTTTTTGTGCTAGGTAATGCACAAATACAGTGAAAATAGTAGGGGTAACAATAAGCATCAAGATCTTACTTGTGCATTCATTTGCCAGTTCGCAACACTCATATATTCCACAGCTTTTCAGCTTGGAAAGCTTCTATCCATTTTTTTTAGTAGCTGTTTAAACAAAAATAGATGTTTATCTCTTTAAAATTTTGCCAGGAAGCTGTCACTTTCCCATTTACTCATACTATGTTGTGACAGAATGTGTCAGCTTCTTGCACAAATGAAAAGAGATATAGATCTGTATTTACTTTAGCTGAAAAATAAGTAGTCATCAATTCTGTGAAAAGTGTTTTCCCCTCTGAAAAGATGCATAAATAAGAGAGGTTTTGTGAAGTAACTATTTACCAATGCTTAAAAGGTAATTGAGAGCCAAATATTCCAGTTCAATTCACAGTACCCATCACTGAAAGAGTAGATAGACTCATAACATGAAGAATTAGATATCTGTTTCAACTAAAAGCAGATATCCAGGGAGCTAATGTTCTTATTGAAACCTTTGATGTTCAAAAGTATCAACAGTAACAAAAACAGGTAGATGAAACCTATGTAAGACTTGCTCTTTACTCTCATATTTGTCATAGAACAAAAATGCCAGTTGGAAAACCTTTGTTCTAGATTGGACTGAAATACTGAAAAGTATGGAACTTGTCAGTGACAGTCAGGTAGAACTGGTACACTACTACAGCAGATTCTTAGAGATATTTTTACGAATGTGCACACATAGAAAGAGGGTAATACTACATAGTACCTGTAATTTTCTCTTCTTGAAAATTATTTAATATTTATCAATCTCATAGAACTCAAATTTCTACCATGTAATAAGTTAAAATGCAAGTTGTAATCAAAAAATCAGGTCTTCTGAAAATAGTTGAAAACTTAATCACTATGACAAATAAGAGTATGGAATAGAAGAACCCTTAAAATCTATTAAATTCCTACTAAAAAATTCCATGCATCATGAATCCAGGAAGAGAAAAGCAAAACTACCCATGAAACAAAAAGGTCAGGTCTTAAACAGATATCAAAATGAAATTGCAGATCAACTGGAATCCTGGGAAAATATTCACAGATATTAAAGGACCAAGGCTTCAGCCTAGATGTTAAATCTGTAAGATAATTTATGATGCAGCACAAAAGTGTCTTCATGCGACATGTTTTGTGTTGCAAAACGGAACACCGTAGAGAAATCACCAAACCAGTGGAAAGCTACTGAGAAACATTTTCCTGTCCCTGGTTGACTCTGCAGTTAACACAGCTGCACTGCTGTCAGTACAGGAGCCAAGGTCATTGCATATACCACAGAGGCTACACTCTCTCTCTTATGTCTTATTGAATCAATCCATTGAGTCATTTGGCCAAAAGATTCCAGAATACCTTACAGACACATTAAGGCTCCTCTCTTTTATCCCCTTTACTGAAATGTTTCAGAGGTATGCAGAGTCCAACCGGTTTTTCTTCCTATTCCAGGTACAGGTAGGTATGCAGAAAATCTACACAGTGCAGCTTTAATGTGATGCAAAAGCAGCAGAGGGCATAGGTCCAGATCTGTGTCTACGATATAAGGAGATTTTAGCCGTGACAAACGTGTTCTTCATAATCAGGCCTGACAATGTCCCTCATGGACAGGCAGTATGGAATATCTTAAACTGCTACCATTTGTATTATACCATGCATTTTGTTCAATGAAGAAGCAAAGATATTCATCTTGTAACAAGACTAGTCTGTCATCTTCTCATGAGTACTAATATGTTTTTTAAGTTAGCAGTCAATGCCAGCATTAATAACAGCTCTATAAAAATACAAAGAACCCTACTCAGATTGGAAGCCCACTTTCTCAACCACAATATAGAGATAAAACAAGTAACAGCCAGATGCCCGTATATAAATAACAATCATCATCTGTCAACTCCCCTCTCACCCAGCCCCTGCCTCAACCATCAGGAAAACACAACTTTAAGTGTTGTTAAAAAGTAGGTGCATTATGGAGCTGCTGCTGCTGCATTTCATGTACATCAATCTATTCTTAGTAACAGCTGCAAGAAGATTTTAGTTCTTTCATTTCATATTGAATACTTCAATTTCAATTAGAATCGTAGAATAGAATCACAGAATGTCTTATGTTGGAAGGGACCCGTAAAGATCACTGAGTCTTGCTTCCTGTTCCTCACAGGACTACCTAAAACTAAATCATATAATTAAGAGCATCATCCAGACACTCAAACTCTGAGAGTCTTGGTGCCATGACCACTCCCTTGGGGATCCTGTTCCAGTGACTGACCACCCGTCCAGTGAAGAAACTTTTCCTAATGTCCAGTCTGAACTTTCTTTGATGCATCTTCATTCCATTTCCCCATGTCCTATCACTGGTGACCAGAGAGGAGATAAGCACCTCCCATTCCACTGCCCACCCTGAGGAAATGGTAGATTGTGATGAGTCTACCCTTCAGCCTTCTCTTCTTTAAGATGAACAAACCAAGTGACCTAAGCTGCTCATTGTAAGTCTTGCCTTCAAGGTCTTTCATTGACATGATGACCCTCTTCACATGGACACACTCTAGTAGTTTGATACCCTTCTGTTGAGGTGCCCAAGACAGCACACAGTGGTGGGGGTGGACCAAAGCAATGTAGAGTGCGACAATCACCTTTCTGGATGGGGCAGCGATGCTGTGCTTGATGTACCCCAGGGTACAGTTGGCCTTCTTGGGTGCCAGGGCACACTATTCACTCATTCAACTTGCCATCAACCCAAACCCTATCCCTGGTGGGATTACTCCATCCCTGGTGGAGAATTTTGCACTCCTTGAATGTCATATGGTTGATGATTGCCCAGCTGTATGATTTGTTTTATGTTACATGTTCAAATGAAGGGATTACTTTTTGTTCTCACTCAAGAGCAGAGTTCTGCTTTCAGAAGGGTAGTAGAAAACTCTTCTGTCAAGGATAAAGACAAACAAGATAATAGTCTATAGATCTGTAGAGTTTGGTGACTCAGTTCCTGTACCTTCTATGGCCAAATGTATGTTTCATGGTAACTCTGCTAGGGTAAATTCTGTAACAATCTCTTTGTATAGTTGCTTTCATGCTGAAGAGTAAGCAGGAAAGTAATCTCACTAGGTACACATGAAAAATCACCAACTGGTTTGATAGTGAACTGGATTTTCCTTATTTTGATACTTTTTAATGTATCATATGGCTATAAATTGGAGATCAGGGAAATAAATCCTACATATGTATGAACACGGATGTTTGTATGTTATGTGTGGATGCATGTGCTCTAATATTTCAAAGTCGGTGCTCTATTTCACCCACACATGAGAAAAAATAAAACCACAAATGGGAAAGAAAAAACACTGCATCAGGCTTTGATTAGTTTATTTTAATGGTGCAAGAGTAATATTCCTGAAGTAAATCACAGCAAACTGTGATTTGGATAGAGGTCATATGCATACCTAAAAAACAATACGAAGTCAAGGTCATTAGATATGAAATTTCTCAAGAAAAATCAACACTTGGGCTTCAGGATATTTATTCATTGACTCTGAAAAGTCATCTTGACACTGATACTAATGTAGCACACTTGTCTCTGGAGTTTATCCTACTATGCAAAGGGGCAGCTTACTGTGAGAATCTTTCTGAGGTACTCCAAGTGCATTCTAGAAACCATATACATATGTTATTTTATTGCTAGGTCTCATAAATCAATATTATGTAGAAACATCTCTAATTTCATATTGTATTAGAAATAGGATAGCCACAGTGCTGCACATTTGAGGTCCTAATGACACTAGTGGTACAGTACTTACATTTAAAATATTTTATTGAACAGCTTGAGGTTATTTGGTTTATAAAAACCCCAGACTGTTTCCTCACAAAGCCCTAGGGTTCTGACCTAGTAAAGTTCAGGCTGCTAAAGGCAGAGGAGGAGTTCTACTTGAAGTTGCTAATGGATAAATAGTAGAAAACATCAGTGGAAACTAAAGATCTGAATGCAGGTGGCCCCATATAATCAATACAGCTAATAATAAGTAATGATATTTTAAATATGTGAACATGATGCTGCAAAATAACCTCAATTAAATGTACAAGGGCTCAACAAGGAGAACAAGGTGCACTAATCATAAGCATAAGCACACATCATCCACCTAACAGCCAATTCCTCCATCTGGGTTATGGTACTGTGGTATTCTCTACCTTGTTACTCATTTTATTGAGCATTTCTACGATATTGTCATTCTACCCTGAGTCTGAAAAAGATGTATATCAGAAATTGTAAGAATAATTCCCTTAGAAATTTCACCCTTATCGCTTTGAGAAGATTTTATCAGGTCAGAGCATATTGTAGAAGAGGTCTTATGGGCCATTTTCTTTCCGTTCACTGCAAAAATATATCAAGGTTTTTGGCTTCAGAGAGGTGCCTGACAAGTCCACAATTCCAGATACAGGGTATTTCAAATGGTTCTCTAATTTTATATAGTTAAATCAGCACAGCCAAAAGATTCAGATATACAAGGAATTTTTGCATTGCCTAAATTTTACTGAGCAATGCCATCTGAGATGTCCTAATATATCTTTCCTCATCTTCAAGTGCTGTTCCCAAGCAGCAAATCTACCAGCCCCAAAAGAAGAACTTGGTTTTGCTTAGACACCTGAACTTCTCCTTAACTATTCTCTTTTCAAAAGCAATCTTCTTCAACCTTCTCCCAATATTCTTATACAAGTCTATCACAAGCTTCTGCAAAGACTAGAACAAAGTGATAAATCAAAATGAAGGATACAGGATGTGATCTACTATTCCAGACTGTTCAACTAGATTGTAACTCCTGTTTCTATGGGTATATCTAGAGTTTCCTTGCTTACTTTCTTTCAATACTTTTGTATTATTTCGTCTGGTTTTCTCTCACACATGCAGGTCCCAGACAGCAAGCATTCAGCCCTTTGATTTCCCCTCAGAATTCATGCAACCCCAGTTCTGCCTGGCACATAGTTTCCATCTTTGGCAACAACTATTTATTGAGATAGAAACTTCACAAAAGTCTAAATGCACTTTTATAGCTTATCTTACTCCAGCAGCTCACTCGTTAGTTTCAAAAAAAATTTACCCAGGAAAAGACTAGGATGCTGAAACATTGGGATATTATCTTTGGTGTGATTATACTGTCTAGATTTTCTCAGGCATGAAAAAGATATCTATCAATCACTGCTGTGTGGACACCATTGTGTATTTATTTTGCACATGTAATGCTTAGGCTACGAAGAGCCAAATCACAGAATCACAGTATTGTTGAGGCTGGAAAAAACCTCTGAGATCATCAAGTCCAGCCTATGACCCAACACCACCACATCAGCCAGACCAGGGCACTAAGTGCCGCATCCAACCTCTCCTTAAACACCTCCAGGGACCGTGGTTCCAACTTTTCCATGAGTAGAGCATTCCAATATCAGACCACTCCCTCCTTGAGGAAGTGTTTCCTGAGATCCAGTCTAAATCTCCCTTGACACAGTTTCAGGCCATGCCCTCCAGTCCTGTCACTGGTTGCCCGGGAGAAGAGCCTGACTCCCACCTGACTACACCCTCCCTTTAGGCAGTTGTGGAGAGTGATAAGGTCCCCCCAGAGTCTCCTCTTCTCCAGGCTAAACAGCCCCAGCTCCCTCAGCCTCTCCTCACAGGACTTTCCCTCTAGTCCCTTCCCCAGCCTCGTTGCTCTCCTCTGGACCCGCTCCAGCCCAGACCTGCACACAGGGCTCGAGGTGAGGCCTCACCAGTGCTGAGCACACGGGCAGAATTACATCCCTGCTCCTGCTGGCCACACTGTTCCTGATACAAGCCAGGATGTCATTGACCTTCTGGGCCACCTGGGCACACTGCTGGCTCATGTTCAACCGGTTGTCAGCCATCATTCCAAGGTCCCTCTCTGCCAGGCTGCTCTCCAGCCATCCTTCCCCCAGCCTGTAGCGCTGCAGGGGGTTATTGTGGTCAAGTGTAGGACCCTGCACTTGGTCTTGTTGAACTTCATATCGTTGGCCTCAGCCCATTGACCCAGCCTGTCCAGGTTCCTCTGCAGTTTGGCCCAAACAGACATGTCTAGATGTCTTGGAAATTTTGTCAGCTAAGGTGAAAAACCAATGAAGGAAACAGCTATTCCTCTAATACATTTCAGCTGTAAACCCAGACGCTTCAGTTGCTGTTGTGTAAGAATTGTTACCTGGGACAATGCAGGCAATGCAGTGAATGACTTCAGAATAGAGAAGAAAAATTCTGCTGCGAATAACTGGCCTTAAGCCTCCATGAGAGTTCCAATGATATAATGATCCTGCTCCTTATTTACATGGGGAAAAGAGTT
This sequence comes from Trogon surrucura, assembly GCA_020746105.1. Classification (NCBI taxonomy): domain Eukaryota; kingdom Metazoa; phylum Chordata; class Aves; order Trogoniformes; family Trogonidae; genus Trogon; species Trogon surrucura. Next base: position 45,380,586 of record CM036617.1, read on the forward strand.
TATATTAAGCCCTAGAAGACTAGAAGGTTGTGCTTTCCTGCAGCTCCAGACATTGCTGTTCTACTTCTACCCATTACAAATCCTGCTTTTGAATAAATTCATTTTTAACACTCTCACCTGTCCTCTCAATACACTCCTTCTCCCAAAATAGTACTATACTATTCCTTCTGAAGATTTCCAAGCCAAAGGGGAGTTAAATACTCTAACATCTCTTCTTCTACTACTTTTCTTTGTCCACCGTACTACACGTTCTTGTGTAGCCTAGCCCAAAGGTTACCACTGCAGCCCTTTTCAGCAGAGGCAAGTCACAAAATGGAAGCTGCCTCACACTGGCAACGGTTATACACTCCCTGTATTTAAGCAGCAGGTGAAAGTATTAGGTTCTTGTTAATGGGACAAGTCAAATCCTCCAGTGCATTGATGATAACTTTTTGATGCAAATGGTGGATGAGCCAACCAGGAGAGGAGCGCTGCTGGACCTTGTGTTCACCAATAAGGAAGGTCTGGTTGAAGCAGTGAAGGTTGAGGGCAACCTTGGCTGCAGCGACCATGAGATAGTGGAGTTCAGGATCCTGTGCGGTAAAAACAGAATACCAAGCAGGATCGCAACTCTGGACTTCAGAAGGGCCAACTTTGACCTCTTCAAGCAATTACTGGGGGATACCCCTTGGGACAGGGAGCTGAAAGGTAAAGGGACCCAAGAGAGTTGGTTGGCATTCAAAGACCACTTCTTTGAGGCTCAGGATCAGTGCATCCCATCAGGTAGGAAATCAAGAAAGAGATCCAGGAGACCTGCTTGGTTATCCAGGGATCTACTGGGCAGACTCAGGTGGAAAGGGAGGGTGTTTAAATTGTGGAAGGAAGGGCTGACCACTTTGGTGGAGTACAGGGCAGCTGTCAGGGAGTGCAGGGAGGCAATCAGAAAAGCTAAGGCCTCCTTGGAGTTAAAACTTGCAAGGGAGGTCAAAGACAACAGAAAGGGCTTCTTCAAATACATTGCTGACAAAACTAACACTAGAGGCAATGTAGGCCCTCTGTTGAATGAGGTGGGTGTCCTGGAGACAGAGGACAGAAAGAAGGCAGAGTTGCTGAATGCCTTCTTTGCCTCTGTCTACACTGTTGGAGACCGTCCTGAGGAGCCTCAGTCCCCTGAGGTCCCAGAGGAAGTCATGACAAAGGAGGAGTCTGCCCTGATTGATGAGGAGTGGGTTAAGGATCAGTTTGAACACTTGGACATTCATAAATCCATGGGCCCTGATGGGATGCACCCACGGGTGCTGAGGGAGCTGGCGGGAGTCATTGCTAGGCCACTCTCCATCATCTTTGGTAAGTCATGGGTAACAGGTGAGGTGCCTGAAGACTGGAGGAAAGCGAATGTCACTCCAGTCTATAAGAAGGGCAGGAAGGATGACCCGAGTAACTACAGACCGGTCAGCCTCACCTCCATCCCTGGAAAGGTGATGGAACATCTTATCCTTGACGCTGTCTCTAGGCATATCAAGGATAAGAAGGTTATTAGGAGCAGTCAGCATGGCTTTGCCAAGGGGAAGTCATGTTTGACCAACCTGACAGCCTTTTATGAAGACATAACCAGGTGGATGGATGGTGGCCATGCAGTAGACGTGGTCTACCTGGACATCAGCAAGGCCTTTGACACTGTCTCCCACAGCATCCTCATAGGTAAACTGAGGAAGTGTGGTCTGGATGACCAAGTAGTGAGGTGGGTCGAGAACTGGTTGAAGAGAAGAAGCCAGAGGGTTGTGGTCAATGGGGCTGAGTCTGGCTGGTTGCCTGTGTCTAGTGGGGTCCCTCAGGGGTCAGTGCTTGGGCCGGTGTTGTTTAATATATTCATCAATGATCTGGATGAGGGATTAGAGAATGTTGTCAGCAAGTTTGCTGATGATACGAAGTTGGGAAGAGTGGCTGACACACCAGAAGGCTGTGCAGCCATTCAGAGAGACCTAGACAGGCTGGAGGGCTGGGCGGGGAGAAATCTTATGAAGTTTAATAAGGGCAAGTGTAGAGTTTTGCACTTGGGAAAAAATAACCCCATGTACCAATATAGGTTGGGGACTGCCCTGCTGGAGAGCAGCGCAGGGGAAAGGGACCTGGGGGTTCTAGTGGACAGCAGGATGACTATGAGCCAGCAATGTGCCCTCGTGGCCAAGAAGGTCAATGGCATCCTGGGGTGTATTAGAAGGGGAGTAGCAAGTAGGTCAAGAGAGGTCCTCCTGCCCCTCTACTCTGCCCTGGTGAGGCCACATCTGGAATATTGTGTCCAGTTCTGGGCCCCTCAGTTCAAGAAGGACAGGGAGCTGCTTGAGAGAGTCCAGCGTAGAGCCACAAAGATGGTGAAGGGAGTGGAGCATCTCCCTTATGAGGAAAGGTTGAAGGAGCTGGATCTCTTTAGCTTGGAGAAGAGGAGGCTGAGGGGTGACCTCATCAATGTTTATAAATATGTCAAGGGGGAATGTCAGGAGGATGGAGCCAGGCTCTTTTCAGCGGCGTCCACTGACAGGACAAGGGGCAATGGGTGCAAGCTGGAACACAGGAGATTCCAGAAAAATATGAGGAAAAACTTTTTTACTGTGAGGGTGACCGAGCACTGGAACAGGCTGCCCAGGGAGGTTGTGGAATCTCCTTCTCTGGAGACATTCAAAACCCGCCTGGACGCGTTCCTGTGCGCTCTAGTGTAGGTGGTCCTGCTCTGGCAGGGGGGTTGGACTAGATGATCTTTAAGGTCCCTTCCAACCTCTAACATTCTGTGATTCTGTGATTCTGTGATTCTGTGATATATGCTGTGACTTTTCCTTTCCAGGGCTCATAGATCATGCAGGGATTTCTGTCCTTTACCATACCTCCTGAAGTCATATATCTAATTGTAAACAGTGTGAATAACTTCTTGTATGTACAAAATAATTATTGCAAATCCTACAACTTAGATTAGTTATGTGTATAAGAAAATATTAAATTACATTCTTGATTTTTTTTTTTATGTCACAGTTTTTAGATACTATTTTCCTTGACGAATAAATGATGGGTTTGGGTTTTTTTTTCATTTTCTGGTATGTAAACATATCTTTTGCAAAAGTTGCACATTACTTTGCAGTAATGTGGATCACAAGGTAAGAATGAAAAAAGAGAATATGTGACTGTAAAACCTCGAGTATAAAAGTCTGATGCAAATACTTTTATCTTTGTGGCACTAATTTTTGTTTTCATTTTATAACTGTAAAAACAACATTCAAAAAACAATTCTCTCCTCCAATGTGAATAACAAATGATTAGAGGAGGCAGCTCCATGACTGAAAAGAAACCATAGAGTAGAAGCATATTCTTGAAAAAGAAAGATTTTCAATATGCTATATTTTAGTTTTTTCTTCCTTAAAGGTGTTTGTGTATGGTTTTGTTATTGATGGATTTTTCTACCTTTCAAATTTTATTATTTAAGAGTTGTAGAGAGTATGATTCCTGAAGTTTTGAAGATGAAATTGAAGTGCAAAAAAAAAAAAAAAACCAACCAAAAAAAGAGTTTTAAAAACCAGTTTCTTAAATAAGTTATTTCTGGTACCCATATGCAGTTCACTACAGCCAGAATTAACTTTACTTTAATATCATCTTTCTTTTTGATGCTTCAGTGTTGTTAATATCTTTTTAATACCTACTTTATTATGTAAAAATAGTATCAAATTTATGTCATAACAAAACCTAAAATGATCCTTCTATTTAAAAAGAAGTAGGCAAAATACTTATCTACATGGAACAGGAATGAAGAACATTTTATCTTCTGAGGAACCTCCATCAGTTTGAATATACCTAGATGCTGTCACAGCATCTTTACAAGAAAAATATTGTTATAGATATTTTCATGGAGTTTCATGATATAAAAATTTCCTTCCAGGGCTTACATATTTTCCAGATGAGCTGTTTAGGTAAGACCCTCTTCTGACGGAAGTAATTGAGGTTCTAGGATGTCTCCATGGCTGGAAATATCAAGCATCTTGCTAAAGGTTATATTTGAAAATTCACTGAGTTTTATTTAATCTAGCATTGTGAATTAATATTGTGAATAACTGGTGTTATTAAATTTTATTTTGAGGTTACCTGGCAAAATGAGTTTTTTCCTAATGTGTTTGAAGAAACATGTTCCGTGAGCAGAGAAATCTAAGGGATATAAACTTTATGTTGATTGCCCTGGAAACTCAAGATACATTTTACATCTCACTGAAGTGATCAAGATTTGCAAGCAATACAGAAATCAGTATCCCAAGCTTTTTGCACTTCAAACTAGCTCGGACTGGATAAAGAGATATGACATTTTATATCTCATTCTGCCTGCTATCAGATAACTATGTGATTTGTACTCTATAGGCTTGCAAACTGAAAGTTACTGCAATATCTTAATGGCTGTAAAAAACTGCACTATCATGAGCATTCCCTGATATTGAAGTCATGTGGGAAGATATTAGGCAAATTTTGCAGCGTTTCTTAGGAAATACTTGTATTAACATCAGTTAAATTTATTACATTTAGAGAAATTAATTTGAATTATTTCACTTAATATGAGATTTAAAAATATTTTAAAGAATCCCTACATATATGAAGGTTAATTTATATCTAAGAAGACCAGTAAAGGCATTTCAAAATAGCGCTAAAAATGTCTTAAGCTCATATACTCCTCACATTTAATGGCACACATAGCATAGAAAATACATATTGCATTGAAATATGAGCACCATGGCCATAAGAAATTAATAAAGTGATCTCAGGAAGTTTTTATTGTATTATATTTTACATTTTATTTTACTGTGTTTTCCTAGAATATAAATAAGCAACAAAGATGTTAACTGCATGAATCTGAGGATGGGGAAGGATGAGGGAAACAGGACATTATTACTTCCATCTATTCAACAGTTGAGCCAAAGTAGAGTTTTCTTAATCCTGCCAGCAGAAATGAGTTTATACATGCTTAAGCAGAAATTTCTCTGATAGTACAACCAACAGGGAAGCATCAGTCAAAAGAACCATGATGAGGTGAATGTGAGTCCATAAATGGACTTCTGGCCTGAAACTGATAAGTCTTCAAAAGAAGTCAGACTGTTATACTCTTTTGAATCCTTGTGGTTTATTCCCCTTATGGCAATTAAACAGAATTTAAAATAGATTTTCACTAATTAATATAGTATTGCTTGTCTGTTGAGTTCCTTGCTGGCAGCAGAATTCCAGAAGTCTTCAATACATTATATATTTACTCTGTAACTGCATGCAGCATGTTGCCAAATCCACAGCTGGCTGTTTTTTAAATGATGTGTTTCACTGCAGAGTTATCAGAAGGCTCTTGAATTAGAAGGTTTTGTAATCTTTCAAGAAGATGATTAAGAAAAAAGAAAGACAAAATGTCTAGTTAGGTATCAAGGAAAATACAGAAATCCTATCCTTTACAACTGCCACTTGGAGCTTAAAGTATAACCATAATACTATAACCATATATTTCTATAGCCATAATCCTAAGATTATATAACTACATCAGAACTTTCTTCATGTTAATTATATTTAACATGATCTTCTGCAGGAGGAAATACTTTAGAGTCACAAAAAATTCAAAAAAGGTATGTTTGAATGATGTGTACTTTATAAAATAATAAATGACATTTACCAGTTCAATAATTAATATGATCACAATAACTTCTAAATCTATGAATTTAATAAAGGCAAGATCCAATAAAGAACTTGGAAGTATAAGGTTAACATAGCAATTTGTAAATTGTACTTGATAGACTTCCCAGTGACTGCTAAAAACCAAAATACATTTTGTACTGACTCAGTGGACGAAAACAGGAAAAAATAGAACACCGAACTCCATCTTGGTAGTTAAGCAACTTACCCTTACACAGTGAGGTTTCTTATACACATGCCTTGAAGAAGAATTCAAGGCTCCCAAGGAATTCATTGAAGTGACACCTAGAAAATTTTGACAGCAAATAATTTAAGTAAAATCTCAGAGGGGATTTTCTAGATCACAATTTCCAGCATAAAACCTTAAGGTCACTCAAATCCCTTTTCTTGGATCTGACCCTACAGTTTCATCTACTAAAATATGATAAAGAGAAATGAATGGAGACATTGGCCTCACAGCAAAGGTAACACAGCATAAAATACTGGTATTAATTTAAAGTCCTTTACCAAGGACCACTTACAACAAAGCCTGGTAGATTCAGAACTATAAAAATCCTTAGCAAAGTAATGCTTCTTATCCATAAAGAGTCCAGTAATAGTGTTACAAGTTATAGTGCTTTTGATCATTATTGTAAAACACCACTGTATCTATTCATAAAGGCTACTGCTTGATTCACCACTCTCTAACACCAGCTTTTATGCCTCTACAACTACTCTAAGGGTTTTCCTTTTCAATTAATTTAGTACTCATGGCAGGTGCCAGGTTGCAGAATCCAAGGCTCATTACTCAGTCACAGAAGTAATTTCTCAAAGTCTACATGCTTCCCCACTGCTCAGCAGATGACCTTGCCCTGTTTGGTCTTTATGCATTGTTGAGGTAATTCAGGCTGCCTAAAATACAAACATGAAGCATTGAAGACTCACACTGGAAAACCCATATCTCTGTCCCTGGAACATTCTTTACATTGGCCTATCATTTTTTTTACTAGCAATAAGAACGGCAACCAAAGTAATAATTTAAACATATCTTAGCAGCAGAAACCAGAACCCATGGATATATAATATTAAGTTAGAAAAACGAACCATCAAACATTTTTAACTACTCACCTTATATTTGACTGAGTCATGGGTCATTTTTAACAGGCAGGCAATAGAAAGTTTTCCACAAATATATCCCATGGTCTCTTAGATGTGTCTTTGGATGCATACAGTCTAGAATCCATATCTTCCATTTCCTAAGCAGGTAGTCCCATCAGACCCTGTCATAGAGATACTGGGTTTCTTCAAAATTATTAGGTGCCCAGAATTATGTTAGGAAGAATTGATGGGTTGCTAAATGAGCAGAGGGGACCAACCTCTTTCTTTGCTCTATGTACAGAGTAGCACACACTGAACATAGGGCCTGGATCACCTTCTCCAGAACACGAGGGTCAACTGAGAAACACTTTTTCTCTCCACTGACCTGGTCTCTTGTGTCTGTGTCTGCATGTGTGTGGGGAGCTCAGTCAAGTCAAAGAACTACAATTTTGCAGGGAAAATGCCTTAGGTGAACTCATTTTTTGTACCTCAGATATGATAGAAAAGAAGTAGGAGACATATGAGATCGGTTTTTTTTCACTGTTGACCTTTAGTGACCTCAAAAACGCAGATAAGAATCCTTTTAGAGGGTTTAAAAGCTATTTAAAAGGTAACAAATTAATCTATTGCATATTAGTAAGGCACTAACTACAGCATATCTGCTTTATCTGGATTTGCTGACCTTATACTATACTTTCATATTTGGAAGAAAGGAGGAAAGTATTTCATGTAAGCTTTTTTTCCTTTCTAGCATTTAATTTATATAATTGTATATCTCTGTGTGAGTGAATATATACACACATGTAATTTTCAGTACTATGTTATTTCATAATAATAATGGTCTCAGTTGAAAAAATGCAACTAATATTGAAATTGCTGACTTTTATTTTTAACTGTTCCATATTTGGTCACGAGATGACCAATATTTATCCTGGTCATTAAATTCTAAAAAAGAATTTACTTTTGCTGGCATAATAATTATAGAATTTTAAAATGGTTTGTGTTGGAAGGGACTTTAAAGGTCACCTAGTCCAATCCCCCTACCACAGACATCGGCAGCTTTCATTAGATCAAGTAGATCGAGTCTTCATCCAATCTGATCTTGAACATTTCCAGTGATGGGGAAACTATGATTTCTCTGGGCAACCAGTTCCAGTGTCTCAACAGTGTCTTACAGTAAAAAAAATTCTTCCTTATGTCCAATCTAAACCTACGTTCTTTTGGTTTTGAAACCATTGCCCCTTGTCATGGGACTACAGCCCTTGTTAAAGTCTCTCTCACCTCTCTTTTAAGTCCTTTTTAAATATTGAAGAGCCACAATAAGGTGTCCCTGAAACATTCTCTTCCTAGGGACGAACAACCCTAATTCTCTCAGCCTGTCATAGAATCATGGAACTGTTTGGGTTGTAAGGAATCATCTAGTCCAACCTCCCTGCAGTGAGTAGAGACATCTTGAACTAGATCAGGTTACTCAGAGCCCTGTCCAGCCTGTCCTTGATTGTTTCCGGAGATGGGACACCTCTCTGAGAAACCTATTCCAGTGCTTCACCACCCTTTATCCTAAAAAAACCCTACTAAAAAGTCAAAAAGTCTCTCTTTTTTCTTCACAGCAGAGCTGTTCCAGCACTCTGATCATTTTTGTTGCCCTCCCCTGGACCCATTCTAACAGATCCATGTAACAGAAGAGGGGCAACATTTTTAAACTAGAGCAGGGTAGATTTAGATTAGATGCTAGGAAAAAGTTCTTTACAACAAGGATGGTGAAATACTGGAACAGGTTGCCCAGAGAGGTGGTGGAGGCTTGTAGTGGTTTGACCCTTGCTTGTTGCCAGGTGCCCACACAGCCACTCTATCACCCCCCTTCTCTCGAAAGGCCCATGATTTGAGATAAGGACAGGGAGATCACCTGCATGTACCATCCTAGGCAAAACAGACTCAATTTTGGTAAAATTACTTAAATTTATTAAAGAACAACTCAGAGAAGAGTAGTGAGAGATAAAAACAGATCTTAAAAAAACACACAAAAAACACCTTCCCCCATGTCTCCCTTCCTCCCAGGCAAAACATCAATCTTTGTTTATCCACAGGGGGATATCCGAGCGGCACAGGGGGACAGGGAGTGGGGGTTACAGTCAGTTCATCTGATGTTGTTTCCACCGCTGCTTCCTTCAGAGGAGGACTCCTCACTCTTCCCCTGGGCCATTGTGGGATCCTTCTCACAGAAGACAATCTTCACACACCTTTTTCCAGATGGGTCTTCTCACAAGGGGAAATCCGCCCCAATGTGAATCTGGGGTGCAGTCCTTCAGAGGGAAACTGCTCCAGTGTGAGTCTCCCACAGCATCCCAAAAAGTCCTGCCAGCCAACCTACTCCAGCGTGGGTCTTCTCCCTCTCTGCAAGCTACAGGCTCTGGCAGCAACTTGCTGCAGCATGGGATTCTGTGATTCCAGTGGGGTCACAACCCCCTTCAGTCATCCACTCAGTGTGGGGTCCTCCACAGGCTACAGGAGGACATCTACACCCCATCACACTCATGTTCTGGAGAGCCTGCTTCACCATGGTCTTCACCACGGCCCAGGGCACTCTCTGCACCAGCGTCTGGTGAGGATATCCTACATTTTACAGCTAGCCATGCCATTCTAAATAAGTACACAACTCTTGTTTGCTAATAATCAAAAAAGACCATGACCAGCCAAGTATAGCTCATGTTGGAAGTTTGCTCGTGAGAATGAACACAAGATGTGCATGGGAGTAAATGGGAGAGCATGATCAAAACAAATCTGGGAAAGTCTGTTCTCCCTGTGTGATAAGAGAATACCTGAAGGAGTACATGAGCTAACAACAATCCTGACTGCACAGTCTGGTCTCCTGTTTGTAACCCATAAATATTGCTTCTTGCTAATAAACTTTGTCTTAGCTTCTCTCGAGAGCTGGGTCCATGCCTTTAAGCCCTCTGCAGCCTGGAGCACATCATTTCCACCCCTTCTTCACTGACCTTGGTGCTTTCACATATTCTCACCGCTCTGTCTCTCTATCTCTCTGTGTGGCACAGTCCTTTTTTTTTTTTTTCCCATGTCTTAAACATGTTTTCATAGAGGCATTCCTCTCCTATCAGTACTCATAGACTCAGCCTTGGCCAGTGTCAGGTCTGTCTTTGGAGCTGGCTGGAATTGGCTCTATCAGACTTAGGGGAACCTTCTAGCAGCTTCCTGCAAGAAGTCACCCCTACAGCTCCCCCCGCCACCGAAATCCACCCAGGTAAACCCAATACAAGGCTCCATCCCTGGAAACACTCAGGGTCAGGCTTGATGGAACTCTGAGCAACCTGATCTAGTTAAAGATGTCCCTGTTCACTGCCGAGGGTTGGACTAGATGATTTTGAAAGGTTCCTTCCAGCCTAACACATTCTATAATTCTATGATTCTATGATTCTCTGCTGGGGGGACCAAGAACTGCATGTAGCACTCCAGATGAGGTCTCATGAGAGCAGAGGGTGTGAATCACCTCCCTTGACTTGCTGGCTACGTTTCTTTTTATGCAGCCCAGGATATGACTGGTTTTCTGGGTTACAAATGAATGTTGCTGATCCATGTCCAATTTTTCGTCCGTTAGTACCCTCAAATCCTTCTCCAGAAGGCTGCTATCAAGCCATTCATTTTCCAGTCTGTATTGATACTGGGAGCTCACCTGATCCAGGTGCAGGACTTGGACTTGTTGAACTTCCTGAGGTTCACACAGGCCTACTCCTCAAGTCTCTGAAGGTCTATCTGGATGACAACCCTTTCCTCTTGAAAATCAACTGCACCACTCACTTTGGTGTTATCTGCAAACTTGCTGAGGGTGCACTCAAATCTCACAATATTGTTGATGAAGACATTAAATAGTATTATTCCCGTTCTGGACCTTTGAGGGACACCATTTTTTACTGGTTTCTGCTGGACATTGAGCCATCAACTACAACTCTTTGGACGCAGCCAACCAATCAGTTCCGTCTATCCATCAGTCCATCCACCAAATCCATGTCTCTCCAATTTAGCAGCAAGGATGTTGTGAGGAACAATGCACAAGCATTATAGAAGACTAGGTAGATGACATCTGTAGATCTTCTCTTGTCCATTCTGTCACAGGAGGCTACTAGACCAGAGGACCTTCTTTTACATAGAGGGCACATCCCCTTCACTGCTTCTCTCTCTTTGCTGTTCCTCTTGAGCAGTTTATAGCCATTGATTGCAGCTTTCCAGCTGTGCGATTTGTACCACCACATTTTGGTGATATAGATCACAGCTTTCCAAATACATTATGGCTTCCAGTTCCTCCTGCTTGTTACCCATACTATCTGTGTTGGTGTAGAGGCTCTTCTGCTGGGCTACTGACTATGCCACCTTTCTAGAGGAACAATCTTTAATTCTTTTGAGACACTTCACAGGTATTTCACTGTTGGAAACCAACACATCAGCAGCCTCTGGCTGCTCAAAACTCCGTCCCTTCTCCAGCTAAGTCTAGTTTAAAACTCTCCATGTCTGGCCAGCTTGCTGGCAAAGACTATCTTGCCCTACTTGGTCAAGCAAATCCCATCCCAACAGACCTAGCTGCTCAAAGGCAGAGCCATGATCATATAATCCAAAATCTTGAGTACAGCACCAACCATACAACCAGGCATTCATCTGTACAGTTTGTATTTTCCTTACTTACAAACATGCAACGATCAGAAACAATCACTTCTGCACAGTAACTCAAGAGAATAGTCCCTTTGTTTAATAATTCATTTATTTTTAAATGCATTTAGGTATTGTTTACCCTAAAAAGCAATTAAAAAATAGAAAATTATATAAGACAATAACTCAATCTTTCTTTTGAAAAATTACTAAACAGTAAAAGGAAAAAAAAATGTTTTTCATCTTGTCGATTTAAATAATGATTATAATTGTTCATTTAAATCAGTGAATTCAAATTAAATTAATCTGTCTTACTCTAAAGTTATTGTAAGATCAAAAATCCTTTCTTAACAATCACATTGAATAGTATTAGTTAGAAGGCTAATTGTTCTATGACCCTCTTTGCAAACCACTTTCCAAAAAACCAACTATACAGGTATTATGGAGGCTTTTTTTATATTTTACTATCCCCTGAGGAGTTGTTTATTAATATATTACATTAGAAGATGATTTTTTAATATATTTCATCTGGCTTTTATCAACATTATATTCTTATTGTTGCCTTTTAACCTACACCATATACTAAACATCAAGAGACCTATCATCTAGCAATGCACTCAGTAGAAGAAGTAGAAGACCTTAAGAACAACTTAAGAGTTTTAACAATGAAAAGTAATCAAGTAATCAATTGCTCATTTAATTAGATTTTTCCTAATTCGAGTAAAATTAATTAATGCAATGCTGTATCTTCCTCCTACAGTGTGCAGGGGGGTAATGTGAACTTATATCCAAGAGAATTGCCTGATCAGGACTTGAAATAGTTAGAGACTTCACCAGTCTCATGTGAGTGCAATCTTATGTAAAAAACTTCTAGCTTTAGGGAATTCTAAGACAAGAGGAAAGAAGTGGCGAGTCCACAACTAGAATCAGTGTTTCCTGGGGAGACAGAGAACTAAGAGGGGAAAAGGTGCTCTGGGAAGACATTGACTCCACCTCTGGGGACCATAGCTTACACAGTATTGACTGATTACTGAAGCTTTTAGATGTGACTAACATCAGCAGTTAAATAGAGGGACTTTAGGTTTCATACAACTTAGACGGGTAACACCTTTTTCTTGGAATTAGAAAGGATATTAAGGACTGAAATTAAATTTATGAATAAAAACTGAGCCAAAAATCATAGACTCAGGAGTTGTGATCTATAAAATCTAGTGATCTTCATATTGAAAAGAGAACTATAATATCAGATCAAGGGTTACAGACTTCCCCTCGCCCCCCCAAGTGTTTACGTGTCGAATCAGTTATTTGAAATAACAGACATAAAAGTAGTGATTTCGGTCATTTTCATGTTTGCTATGAAAACGATACTGACATGGAAATGCAGTGGAAATACAGAAAGCCACACATCCAGCCACAAACACCAAGTTTTTATACTGTATCCTTCCCAGTACTTTAGATATTCGTAGTAACTTTTATGAGAAAGACTCTGTGTATCATGTTCATCTTTTGACATGGACTTTTATCACAGAGAAAAAATGGAAATACTAGTTCTGGCTCAGGTCACTATCATAGAAAAAAAAGGGATCTGAATTTAGTTTATACTTTCAGAGGGAAGTAGATAATATTTAATGAGAATCTGCTCCCATTAGAGTTACCAGACTTATGAAAGTCAAGTTTGCAAACACTTTTTCTCATTTTCAGATCAGAAGTCAAAACAGAGTCTTCACTACCATGAAAGAGAAGGCAAAAATAAAGAAAAACAAATCACTAGGCTACTCCTGCTCTTCCCTCTACTTTCCCATAATTTGAACAATAGTTCAACTGACAGCTCTAGCAAGACAGCCATTCCTTATGAAACGAAAGTGTAGGAAACCATTTTACACTATTACCAATTACCAATTTTTGTAATTTCTATGAGCATGACCTAGAATGAAAATCAATTCCAGATCTTGCCCTTTGACTTGTCTTTTAAGATCTCACCAAAAATCTGCCAATGAATGTGGTATTAATTGGAAAAAGAAATCAAATTCTCAGTGTAGACTGCTATTCCCTGAAGACCATTATGGAACTGTCCATAGAAAACAAATAGTTGGATTGCTTCATCTATCTGTATAGTATTTGGTCAAACACTTAAGTGGAACAAGACTTAAAAGATCAAATTTCTGAGTTAGCATAAATAATTGATTCCTCAAACATTTACTTATACAAAAAAAAAAAAGAAAGAAAAAAATAAAAAATAGTCTTGATTTACTACTAAGTATCATATAGCTGCTGTCTTTCATCTCTATTTAGCTTAAGGAATAAGTGAACAGGACAAGCAACATTATGTCTACATTGAACAGCTTCAGGAAACGGGTTTTACCAAAATTTAAACAATACATTTAGGTAGGGGTTGCAAAACATGAAGAATGCCCTGACATGAAAAAAAGAAATTCAAATCCGTGAAGTCTATTTAAAACTTGTACCATGAGTCATAAGCCTGTGTTTTCTTTTATATAAAATAGACATGAGAGGGTCAGGAAAGTTATGATAAAGCTGTGCATGAAATCTATCAATTCACTGAAGCAGAAGGCAGTAATTGGAATGGAAGAGGGCATTATATATCAGTTGGAAAATTTTTCTTTGCATATTTTTTTACCATAATATTTCTTGCATATCCACCTCATGTAAACATATCTCAGCTGTTGAAGAGTCAGTACAGGGAGAGATCAATGTGTCAAAACAGACTATATTTGAACAAAACTATACATTGATGAACAAGTATTTCTGAGAGCAAAGGCTCTAATATCAGAAGTAGTAAGAATAAAGTCATCAAATGGAGAACAAAAAGACATAGGTCATTTAATACATAGTTTTAGAAATGTAATTAGATTGATATAAGGAACTCTCAAAAAAAAAAAAAAAGAGGGGTATTTCATGATGGGGAATTTAAATAAACTGCATTCATATTGATTTAGCTGAAGTGATTCAAATTTTGTGGCCAAAATCAGCTCCATGGATTAGTAAATATTAATGTTGTTCAAGTTTTAAAATACACTAGGATGATAAAAGGAATGAAAATCAGCCTGATTTTCTTTCATGTCTAGAAAATTGTCTGAAATTTTCAGAAAAAGGAAAAAGGAAAAATTTAAATACAAAGAAAATAAAATCTGGTTTGTGATTGTGACGGGTTTTAATTCAAGCAAAATGAATTAATATAATTCCAAGGGAAAGAGAAATGGGAAGGGAGAGAAGGGAGAAAGGAATAAAAGAGAGTATGTCATAAGTGTTATATGAAATGGCAGTTTAAGCTTCTTTCAAGCCAGGTCATTAATAGCTAAAGTTCAGTGGATTTCATCAGGAATTGCCTAGTGTAGTGTTCACCAATGGAAACATGTTCTTCCCAAAACATATCAGGTATATCAAGATACCAAGACAGATGAGACCTAGAGGCTGCAAACTCCGAGACCAAAGTGAAGACACCAAAATCACTGCATTTATGAGTCCTGTACTGTAACGAAAATATTAAGAAATCCATTGAGCAAAGAGCACTGTGTTCATCACTTTACAGTATTGATTGCAAGTAATTTAAAACATGTTGGTTTAAAGAATTATGAGCTTTTTTGGTAGCAGAAGTTCAAACACCTGCTAGATTAAAAGACTCACCCAGAAAACAGAAGTGAGCCAAATGTAAACTGTGTGTCTGAACGAGGAGAGAACAAATTGATGAGAACAGGAGAAGAGAGCTTTCAGAAAATAAAATGTTTCTTAATTCCATCTTCTCTGTGAACGTAGAAGAGTTCCATTCAGTGGGTCTTTACCAAAAGGACTCAGCTGGTCTCTTGTTTTAAACATTTACTTTCAGGGATTGCAGAAATGGAGTATGTGGGTGTGTAATTGTCCTGGTCTGTAAGCAAGAGGGGTTTCATTGTATGAATTCATCGTAACTGAACATAAATTCTTGAAATCAAGAACATTATTAATATGTTGAAAACTCAGGAATGAATTAAAAATGATATGTACAGAAATAAAAATAGTAAAGAAGAGTTGAAGAGAACTATTTATTTGGGGTCACTTTTAAAATCGCTTTCCATCCATTTATTTAAACAGGAATTTTTTTCAAAAAGTAACCTCTTCTCATGTATTTAATAAATTTCAGCTGTGGGAAAGGATTCTGCTGCAAAGGTGCTGTAGATATGAGTAAAATAGCAAAGTAAAGATTGAATGGGAAATCATAAAACTGAGAAAGATTTAGAGAAAGTATTTATCTAAGAGGAATAGATCTGAAAGGGGTTCTGTAAGAACTGTATCAATGAGGTATAAACCATATCAGTGAGACTCACATTGTTTAGTGAAAATACAGCAAAGTATTTTGTCCTGATCAACATTGCTCTTATCATGTCATTCCCAGAGTTTAGATGATAAAATATCTTTTGCTTAGATGATGGCACAGAACAATAGCTAAATCAGAAATAAAGTAAAAATATCTGTTGCACTACTTACAACCATCTATACATTTATCTTAGCCTATATAATTAATAATATATGTAATATAGGGAGACAATTCATATGTCCATTATGTTTAAATCTCTGACCACAAAGGAAAACAGAGATCAGTTTATTTACTGGATATATCATCCTACTGTTTACGTAAATGAGAAAAATAATGGTTTGGTTGGGAAGTTTTGACATACACATGTAAAACTTTATAAGGATCAAACCCCAAACCATATTTACCCTCCAATGCACACTATAATTCTTTTTTTTTTTAATCCTTTCACCAGATTTCTCTTATTAAAATATGGCTATGTTTCAAAGCTAGAAAACTCATGAGTTCTGTCACTGATTGATAGTAAAATAATATACTCCTGAATCTGTTCCACTTACTCACGTGAAACAGCAATCTATTTAGGCAGTAATTTCAATGATAACAGTGTACTAGTCAGTGAACAAGTTTTACTCCATTGTAGAAGTTTAGCATTGACTCAGACACTGATGAAACTTTTCTGACTTTCAAAATAAAAGACTTACCGCTCCTTTGTGAACATTTTCCTGATCTTTGAAAAATGGATATTTCTCACACAAAGTATGAATCTAAGAAAACAAAACCCTTGAACTGTAAACACTGATTTAATTCTCTTTCCTATATACAGTAACACTCAACATCTTGAGAGAACTGAATCTGAAATGAGAGTAGCTGCCGTATGTGTCTGCCCCTGCTTCTATACTTCTTTATTCTCACCTGTACCTTGGCTTTACGGCTTTGTAACTCATTAAAACTCCTGAACTCTGAAACACTTTCCTTATTTTGAGGAAGCAAATAGAAGTTTTCTGTGCTTCTTTTATTTTTAACATTCTCTTTTGCAGTTATCATTCCCCTTCTTACTTATGCACAGGGTATGAGTCTCTAATGTGTGACCTACGAAGATCCTCTGTATGTCTATTATTCCTTAATGACATTTTCATGAGAATTGTACTTACATCTAAATAAAAAATGAAAATCCATATTCAGATTTTTAAACTTGTTTTTTAGGTTAGATCCAAATCCAGATAAACCTTAATGTGGTAGGTTAGAACACCCAAGGTTATAAACCCAAACTCCACGCTATGTATCTGACATTACTTGCTTATAAAGTTCACCTAAAACTTACTTTTTTATGACAAATCTTTTCATATTTAATTTCTTCAAGCATGAAGTACAAACCTTGCTCTTAAGGAAAGCTTAAAAATATAGTTTATTTGCAAATATTTTAGGAAAAAAACATCTCAAATATATTTTTTAATATGTCACTTTCCAAGGTAACATCTTCAGGGTAGTAGTACCATTGTGCAAATGTAATACTGGAAACTGAGCTAATATAAGTGTAGTGCCCCAGTGATGTTGACTCAAGATAGCTAAAATGTGAGACTGAGAGTGACTCACATCAATGATTTTCAAACTGTGAGCTTTGTGTGCTTTTTACCCTCAAGACATCAGACTCTGGCACTCATGAGAGAGGTGGTAAGGAGAAAATTTGTTCACTTAGGAGGTAAGAGTATTCCATGAGCCTCCTCTTAGGATTTTCGTATTGAAGTATTCGAATCATGTTTACTGTCAAAGTGAGGCACTGAAGGTGGAGGTTAGCAGGGGGCTGCTTAGCAGACTCTTATTATCGGACTCCATCATTTCTGGCATTGACCAGAAGTGGTTTCTATTTTGTGGAGGGAAAGAAATATAGGAGTTTAACTTAACTTTCCCTAGGCCATAGAAGTAGAGGTTTCTAGCAGGGGCAGAGTATTTTAACAACTAAGAAAAGGAAGATACATTGATAAGCAAAATATTGATCCTTTTTTCTCTTGTTTATTGCGGTTATTTGGTGAGCTGCATGGTTTGGTTGGGTTTTTATCTGACTCAGCTGAGACATTTCAGGTCAAAACTATGAGTTATGCTATTTCACATCACTTAACAATAGTTACAGCCAGTGACAGCTGAAGGGTCAGTTCTCATCAATCCACACAATATTCCCTTTACGCAGCATTATCTGATGTGGGGAAGTACCAGAGAAAAAGAGGGACAAGGTAGAAAATCCCTCTTTCCTATGCATATACCTTCAGGGAAATCATACATTTTTAAGGAACTCTTCAACAGTGCCTTATGGAACCTGGAAAATGAGCAGACCAAAAGAAATAAAAAAACCCCAACCTTTTTCCTAGATCTTGATTATATTGTTTCTCATGATGAAAATCCTGCCAGCATTATGAGCAAAGTCAAAAGTAGTTCTTTTGTGACTAAGGAGAAATTTTCAAACAAAGCACAAACTCAAAACTGTGATTAAACTTTCCTCTTGTTTCCAAGCTCCAAAAATTACACAAGAAATAGACAGAAACTAGTGAAGCTCCACTATTCGTGCAGTGACCTTTTAAGAAATATTTGCCTATTCTTGCAATCTTTGCTTTAGTAAGATTTCCACATTTTGGTTAAGTCTTGACACTAAAGATAAAATAAATTCATAGTGAATTATTGTCCTCTGAGTTTAAAATGTAAGATAATGAAAGATGCCAAAGGATTATAATGCAAAAAGATACAAAATGAGAGACATCTTCCTCCTTTAATAGCAAAAAACCTTTCAAACCATCATCGAATTTTTTTTTATTACTTTTTTTTGTTTGTTTGTCATACCACAGTTCAGGGTATTATTGTTTAACAACTTGTAATTTACACAACAAAACAAATGTTAGCAGCCATGTCAGTATCCCGTATCTGATAATCAAATGTTTTTGCATCAAGTGAGATTATACAGTTGTGTGATTTGAATAATTAAATATATTTATTTAAATAAACATAAAATAGATTTGAGGGGATGAAAAGGACATCTGTAATGTCAGTGTATCAAAAAAAAAATTAGATCATTACCACCATATACTGTAGGAGTAGAGGAGGATGAAAACCAACAGTTCAGCCATAATGATTTCATTAGGGTATATATGTGGAGAGATGAAAGGAAAAGATAACTAGCAGATTGGTAGTGAAACAGAGAGTGTGAAAGCAGCTGAATGTGGTAATACTTAGACAAATAGAAGTACAAATGCTTCAGAAAATAAATATAAGCTAAATCCTTTTTTTTCTGTTTAAGGCAGGGCACAAACAGAAGATAAAATACACGTTTTGTCAATTCACCTCTGAGTCATTGATCTCTTTTGAGCACTGAGCCTAATGAGGCAAGTAGGGCAAAATTGTAATGGGTCTTGCATGTACATATTGTTGGGCTTGGATTATTGTGTAGAACTAAATTGTATTTTCTATAGAAAAGTCATCCAAATAATGGTAAGACTGTTACGAATAAGACTATGAATATTATTTGGTAATAAAGAATTCATGATCTTTAACTATAAATAAATATGCATTAGACCAAATGTACAAACACACACACCATTTTTTAAGTAGGTACATATTATTTATGAATGTCAGTTCTGATGGGTTATTTTTGGGAGGCTATATTTTATAGAGAAAATAAAATGAAACTGGTCTTTAAAGCAACTGCTTATCATTTCACGTGGTGTTTTGCAGACCTATATGAGAGTTATTTCAACATTGGCTAAAATATCCTCCTAAAGATTTATAATTTTATATCATACATCTTTGCAATGTGTTTAGAAATCTTCGATAATAGGACTTTCAAGTATAAAGTGAAGGATTATATTATAAACAACAAACTCCATAATTTTTACATGTATTTATGAACAAAAGTGTTAGATTACATCAACTAAGCAGTGATGTTCTTTATATATTCAACAGCGTGATTAAGATGTCTCTTAGAAACCAAACCAGAAAGCTCATCACTGAAATAGAAGTCACCTCAACAATAGCCAGTAGGAACTGCTAAGCCCTGCTTTTTGGAGATTTTGCTATTTTCCCACTACAGAGCGTGTTTTACTTAAACAGATGTCTTAACCAAGCATGCTTTTAACTAAAAGAGGACAGGAATTAGTCACTGATCTAGGGACTGAGTGTCAATGTCTGGCCTGCATCCTTGACATTGCTTACGGCCAGCTTCTGTAGCAGTTTCTTTTTGATGCGAGTTATAACCAAAACAAAAAAAGAAAAAAAAAAAGGCAGAGGGTGAATTTCAAAATAACCAAATAAACACTTAAGAATCACTTGCAGCTGTGCATATCGATGCCTTATGAATGTCCCTGTTGGTTATTTGTAGATCAAGCAAGGCTGAAGCTCAGACCCAAACACTATCCCAAAACCATTCATATATTTTTTGTTTCTAGTATGCCTCCTGGAATGGTTTTACCCAAAACAAGTGCCCAGTTACAATCCAGAATGTGATATGGGTTGGCACAGTTTTTGGCAGAAATTATGGACAGGATCATTGTTTTGGGAAGGGAGAGAAGTGAACATAACATGAACTTAAACTAGGGCTCAACCAAACACCTTTCACGTCCTCCTCTCAGAGTTCAAAACTCAGTGTGTACATATAAAGAAGTTTCCTATATAAACCAGATATTGCTCTTAAAGTGTTCTTTCTCTGTAGTCCCAGGCCTTATTCTTTCCAGGACATATTAACTGGGATTAATAGTTACAGCGTGATAATATCTTTGGGAACTTTTTGAGGCTTTTGTGCACATGTAAGTGTAGCTGCATGAATATTCATGTCCAGGATGCCATGGTGTACAATGCTGTATGAACACTGCTAACAATCTCAGTTCCCTTGATATTTCAGTAGCCTATTGTTTCATTTTCTTCAGTTATACTTCTCAAACTATTGCTCAGTGCCAATCAAAATTCTTCAGGAACCTTCAGCATTAACCTTGACAGACCTTTCTTTGGAAGTAGAAAATTAGAAGGTTTGTGTTTATCAGACTTACCTCATACCCACAAGACTTAGAATATTTGATTATTTTTTTTAAGCAATTCAATGGGAATGCAGCTAGTCATACCACTGGGTGTATGCAGACTCTCCAGACTACTTCTTTTGCACATCTTGTTTGCTCAAATCCCTTTTTTTCCACCTACATTTTCCCTGGCCACTTTGTCATTATGTCAATTACTAACTGACAGAGTGTTATGTGTGGCATAAATCTAGAAACACATGCACTTCATTGGCTCTGTTATTTTAATGTCAAAATGCAGGCATTAGAAAAAAAACAACAGAATGAAATCTGTTTTTTCAACCCCCCATAACTGAAAGGGTAAAAGTCAGAAGCACCTGCAAAAATGATGTATTTTTTTAAATTACCTTTTCTCATACAAATAAGGGATTTCATTCAGTAACAAAGAAAATGTCTGTGACATATTTTTCATTTAACTTTATAGTGCTTTTAATTTCTTTATAATTTTGCAGTTGATTAAGAGGAAAACAGACACAACACACTTCCTGTTGAACCTTTTTATTACATTAATTGTGCTGCTTTGTCTGATTGCTCAGAACTTCTGCCTTACATACATATTTTCTATTAAAAGTAACTGGCTTTAGATTGCTATTATTACTGAGATAAAATCTACACTGATTAGGTGACGAAAGTGCAGCTACATTTACTGGTGCACGTTGAAAAGCTGATAGTTCTGTAATTCAGAGGCTACTGAAATCCACCAACCTCAGTGATCAAGAGATGTCATCCAAAGTGATTTTACTATGTCAGTAAAATTAAGATTTTCATTTCTTTTTATCAAATACTGGGTGTCTTTTCAGTCTGGCAGGGATAGTGTGACTCAAAGTGTATAAAATTAAGAGAATTATAATTTTCTTCACACAGTTAAGTTGTCAAAGGAGCAAAACAGCTGTGTTCTGGTCTTGTCTACTTACTGAGAACACATAGGAGCGACTTGAGTAACAGCAAATGTAGAACAGGGAGCCTGTATTTTGGTCAATATTAGATGTCAAGGCTTGAGTACTATGCCTGAAATGTTATTATTAGATTGGGAAAACAGAGATTTACTGAATATGTTAGTCTTTTCTTACTTTTGCTGTGTGAACCTATACTATACAGCAACAGGAAAAGGCTCTGGTAAGGTTTGAAGTACTTTAAATTATCAGAGATAAACATAACTCTTTATACAAATTGGGAAATGGCAATAACCTAAGCAAGTCAATAATGTACCACAAAGTATAACCAGGTGGATGGATGGTGGCCGTGCAGTGGATGTGGTCTATCTGGATATCAGCAAGGCATTTGACACCATCTCCCACAGCATCCTCATAGCTAAACTGAGGAAGTGTGGTCTGGATGACCAAGTAGTGAGGTGGGTCGCTAACTGGTTGAAGGGAAGAAGTCAGAGAGTTGTCAACAGGGAGGAGTCTAGTTGGAGGCCTGTGTCTAGTGAGGTCCCTCAGGGGTCAGTGCTCGGGCCGATGTGTTTCAATATATCCATCAAGGACCCGGACGAGGGATTAGAAAATGTTGCCAGCAAGTTTGCTGATGACATGAAACTGGGAGGAGTAGTTGACACACCAGAAGGCTGTGCTGCCATTCAGAAAGACCTGGACAGGCTGGAGGGCTGGGCGGGGAGAAATCTTATGCAGTTCAACAAGGGCAAGTGTAGAGTTTTGCACTTGGGAAAGAATAACCCCATGTGCCAGTATAGGTTGGGGACTGCCCTGCTGGAGAGCAGCGTGGGAGAAAGGGACCTGGGGGTTCTAGTGGACAGCAGGATGACCATGAGCCAGCAATGTGCCCTCGTGGCCAAGAAGGCCAATGGCATCCTGGGGTGTATTAGAAGGGGAGTAACAAGTAGGTCAAGAGAGGTCCTCATGCCCCTCTACTCTGCCCTGGTGAGGCCACATCTGGAATATTGTGTCCAGTTCTGGGACCCTCAGTTCAAGAGAGACAGGGAACTGCTGGAGAGAGTCCAGCATAGAGCCACAAAGATGATTAAAGGAGTGGAACATCTCCCTTATGAGGAAAGGCTGAAGGAGCTGGGTCTCTTTAGTTTGGAGAAGAGGAGGCTGAGGGGTGACCTCATTAATGTTTATAAATATGTCAAGGGGGAGTGTCAGGAGGACGGAGCCAGGCTCTTTTCAGTGACGTCCATTGACAGGACAAGGGTCAATGGGTGCAAGCTGGAACATAGGAGGTTCCATAAAAATATGAGAAAAATTTTTTTCAGAGTGAGGGTGACAGAGCATTGGAACAGGCTTCCCAGGGAGGTTGTGGAGTCTCCTTCTTTGGAGACATTCAAAACCTGCCTGGACACTTTCCTGTGCAATCTACTGTAGGTGATCCTGCTCTGTCAGGGAGGTTGGACTAGATTATCTTTTGAGGTCCCTTCCAATCTCTAACACTCTGTGATTCTATGTGATTTGAGATTAGAATCCAACCAGGCAAGAAACATTTATATCTCACAAATCAAGAACTATGTATGCGTGGACATTAGAATGGCAGTTTTACTATGTTAGTAGCAAGTGCAAAACACCTCTTTCAGCAGAGAATGTAAAAATCAAGGAGCTGGAAAGACTGGATTAAAATGAAGTGTTAAGAAATACTTGTAAAAGTCAGTAAGACACACTGTTACGCTGGAAAAGCTAGCATTTGTCTATAATTTCGGAAGCATCCATGTGTTGCTATTTTAACTTAGAGTCTTATGAATAAAACCTAAGCATGACTGCCACTTAGCCCTTTCTGAGTAAGAAGAAAGTCTGCTGCAACATCTCCTGACTCATAGTCATTTGCAACATCTTACTGCTTTCTGGTCAAGTATACTCCCACGTTCTACATAAAGAAGCATCAGCAGTAACTGAGACTGTTGTTCTTCATTAGGAGAAGAATTTGGTAGCTCTGAATTACTGTAATATGCTTCACTATCAACTCAGAATCAATTTCAAAGCTTTTTTTTTTCACGAGTGGGGAGGGAAGAGAATTCAATAGTATTTTAGATAATACTTTTAAGGGAGTATGAAGGAACTGATTTACAATTTTGCAACGGTACTGCTCCTGACTTCTAAGGCTCCAAATGGCTTAGAGTATAGCACTCAGGAGAGGCTCTTTTCCAGTATTATTGTCAACCAGGACAGAGTAAAAAGAATGCTAACACTTAATTTTCCATAATGTTCCTGTAGCTCTTTCCTTGAGATAGATCAATCTCAGATTTCGTAAAGCTAGTTATATTGAATACACGCACACAGAGAGCCAATAGCTGTTGAGAAAGTGGCTTCTTTTGGAGATCTGGAAGTGCTGGAAATTTTCACTGCCAATAGATGTTTACTGATTGGTTGTTATATTCTGGCTATAATTTGCTATTGGTTTTGCCCTGTGCTTAGGGATTATGGGTTTGTATTAATTGATGGCAAGATGCCTGGTATCTTATGTAGATTTTGAAGGACCATTTCTGAACTGTAAATGTAGAAATAATACCTGCTCATTCACACTATGCAGTGCTCTGAGAGAATGCTCCTATCTGACTAAAGGGTAGAGGATTCACACATGTGAACTGCAACTAAAAGAGATCATTAAATTAAAGACTCCCTTGGCCATGATATAACATTCCAAGTCACTTCCATGCTGTTCCTATGTTATAATTCTTAGGTATATTAATTGTGAGGGAGGTGTTCCCTGTAGGCTATTGAAACTCCGAATTTAAGACCTTAGTTAGGCACATGTCTCATAGATGTTCAAGGGGATTTTCCCAAGTAGTTTTCTAAAAAAGAATGTCCCTCATATATGCAACAAAGGCAGAAATATTTATGTATCATAATATGTGCATGGTAAGATGAGATATCTGATCTCTCAGCATATCAGTACAATTCTGCTGGCATCACCCATGGGAATATTGAATTTAATTTTATTAGTCAATAGATGTTTTTCATTGACATCTGGAGGTTAGAGCTTGTTCCTGAAAGTAGAAACTGTTTTTATGACCTTATACTTTGAGTCTAATCACACGCTATGGCCAAGTCTGTTGATAAGGAATACACTTGATATTTTCATTATTTTAGTAGTACCTCAAACAATTAAAATAGGAGGCAAACATTTAACTCTAACTATCACTTTCCAGTTTGATTAAATAGCATAAACCCCAAAAGAGTTTATGGACTCAGAAAACATGTTACACATAATATAGTAAAAATAGGTGAAAAAATATGGAAACAATAGAATTGCAAGGATATGAATCGCCATCTAAATCAGATTAGGTGAGTATGCTTTTACTAATGCTTGCCAGCCTCTGATACTACAGAGATGTTTTCTAATTTGACCTCCAATATCTAGAGGTCAATTCAAGTCACAGACCTTTAACATTTTTTGCATTTTTTTGTTAGTGTTTCTAGCCCTTAAGTCCATCATTAACTCTGGATATTTCTACTATCCACAACAACCGTGAAACTTGCTAAAATCTTGATTTGTAACTCTGTGGGATACTAGGCAATTTATACAGCAATTTACAGACATGTCAAAATGGTACTTTAATTTAAAATCCCAGAAGAATGAGTATGAAAAGGTGGAGACGGATCACAAGCTCTTTTCTCTTTGTCTTTTCTTCATGTACATCTTCTAAAATTGTGGATATAGAGAAATGTCCAGAGGAAAAAAAAAAGAAAACCCACACTCAAAAAACCCAAAGCAAAATAAACAATGATTTCTAGTAAAGTATAAAAAAACCAAAAAAGGTTAGGCCTGCCTATGTACAAGTTATTGAGACAGGCATAGCATCAGAATCTGTTTTCCTTTCCATCCCCTTATACTATCTTTTTTATTTTCCTTCCAACCTCATAAAAAATAATTTATCAGGAAAAAAATACAGCAGGTGATTCTGGATTCACATATACCAACACTGTTGCGATGTAGCTACAAAACCTTACATGTATCAAAAATATATGGATAACTGAGTAGTTATACCCCTATATAAGAAAACTCAAAAATATACATAGCAGTATTCTACACTGAATTATTTTCTAGATACAATAAATTGATTAAAATGTATTGGAAACCTATGTGAAGTACTTTCTAGGTAGTTTTACTTTTATTTACCAGAAAAGCTAGTTAGAAATATGTAATTTGTTACAAAATTAGTGAAGTAAAAATATGTATAGATCCATACATACACACACATAGGTATGAGATATATATATTGATTGGATTTTTTCAGTCTGAATTTCAGACATATTGTATTCTGCAGACTGCAAGGTTTTTTGATAATATAAATTTTTGCTTTGTGCCTTAAAAATATATCTATTTTTTTTCTAGGGGCTTTAACAATTAAAGCCCAAATACAAATATATAAAAGTTTTTTCATCTTTTCACTACACTTTTTTTCCACTGCTTCTCTCTATATGTTTTGATGATATAAAAATATAATGACCTTACAGTCTAAGTGACTTTTCATAGCAGTGTAACTAGTGATTTCATGGGATGACTAAGTTCAAGATTCTATCTCCTTGAAATTTGTTTCCAGGATGTTAACTGCAAAGCAAGTTATATATAGCAGTAAATGCATGCTTAATTTGTGCAGAAATCATGGTGTGATGAATACAATTAAGAGCCTCGGAGGGAATAATTATATTACTGCATAAAGCTGGTGGATCTCAAATTGCTTGGTGCCTGGACTTTAAATTGGCCTGTGTTCCTGTTGTGAAAGTCATTCATAGTAGTAAGAAAACTGCAGTCAGAAATGGGGTAGTTTCAAAGTCATCTAAGTATATTTACTCATCTGCTGCAAATGACAGAGCCTAGAAAATGGAAGTAGTATTTAGACGTAAATGAAAAAAAGTTAATTTCATTAAAAATATATGCAATCAATTATGAAGCTAAAATATAATGAGCAGTATACAAGAAAGCATTGTTTCATGCAACAACAAATCTTACAGGAATTATAAAATTATTTTTTTCTTTTTTTTCATACATACACAAGTAGCATGATGCAATTCTTACTTGATCTTTACAGTGCATCATAGGTACTTTCAAGAGCCTTTACTGAAGATCTGTAACTGAGTTAAAAGTCACAAATATAGCATAAATCTATATTTGATGAGTAGATAATTTTCCCACATCAAAAGGTCAGATTCCTCAAGTAAAGTCCGTTGTAACCAAGGCCAAGAGTTATGGGACTGGATTTATCATCTTAACAGCCAAGCACAATTCAATGGACTTACGTATAGGGTCATATGACCTGAAGTATTATTCAAAATAAAGACAATTTTGTAGCATTACACAGTTAGTTGTTCAAATTATTTTTTATTCCTCAATTATTGAGAATCTAGCAATAACTTTATAAGAGGTTCACTTGATTCTGTGACCAAAACCAGAAATTCCTCAGCACGTAATATGGCTGCTGAAGCCCATTTAAGGTTTGAGTATTTAAAATTTATTCAATTTCTTTCAATGTTTGGGAACCGTATTCTTATTCTTCTACTTCTTTTTATGTTTGTCAAAGACAAAAAAAAAGAAACATAAAATTGTGTATGTTGCACTAGAAAAAGAAGCAGCAAATAAACAGTGACTGATTCTAAGGTCAATAGCTGTAAAATATTACCCAAGGGAGAAGAAAAAAAAAATTACTGAGAACTGAAACTGTGAATATGATGTGAAAATAAAGGTTCTGGACATTAGTCCTGAACTGTGGTAAATTTTCTTTTCCCTGGGCAGTATTTTATAAAACTCTTACTTGGAAAGAAGGTATTATTTACTCTTGATACATTTCTATTTGTTCGAAAAAAGGTAACACTATAGTGTCTGCTTCATCAGGCAAGCTTTCTATACGAAAAGATACATGCATAATTTTAAGAACTATTATTTTTTACCTAATGATACAGAACACAGATATTACAGGTCTAGAAATAAAACTAGAGCCAGAAAAGACATGGCTCCAAGTTTCTAAGACATCATGGTAATGCTGGTAACATCATGCTAATAATGAGAACTAACTAACAATAAGGACTAACTCTTATCTATACCTGAATTTCTACCCTTGTCCGTTGCCAGTATTCTGACTACATTCCACATAAATTCTTCAACAAGGGCAAGGGTAGAGTTTTGCGCTTGGGAAAGAATAACCCCATGTGCCATTATAGGTTGGGGACTGCCCTGCTGGAAAGCAGCGCAGGGGAAAGGGACCTGGGGGTTCTAGTGGACAGCAGGATGACCATGAACCAGTACTGTGCCCTCGTGGCCAAGAAGGCCAATGGCATCCTGGGGTGTATTAGAAAGGGAGTAGCAAGTAGGTCAAGAGAGGTCCTCCTGCCCCTCTACTCTGCCCTGGTGAGGCCACATCTGGAATATTGTGTCCAGTTCTGGGCCCCTCAGTTCAAGAAGGACAGGGAGCTTCTTGAGAGAGTCCAGCACAGGGCAACTAGGATGATTAAGGGAGTGGAGCATCTCCCTTATGAGGAAAGGCTGAAGGAGCTGGGTCTCTTGAGCTTGGAGAAGAGGAGGTTGAGGGGTGACCTCATTAATGTTTATAAATATGTCAAGGGGAAGTGTCAGGAGGACAGAGCCAGGCTCTTTTCAGAGATGTTCCATGACAGGACAAGGGGCAACAAGGACAAGCTGGAACATAGGAGATTCCATAGAAATATTAGAAAAAACTTTTTCAGAGTGAGGGTGACAGAGCACTGGAACAGGCTGCCCAGGGAGGTTGTGGTGTCTTCTTCTCTGGAGACATTCAAAACCCGCCTGGACGCGTTCCTGTGTGACCTACTGTAGGAGATCCCGGTCTGGCAGGGGTTTGGACTAGATGGTCTTTTGAGGTCCCTTTCATCCCCTAACATTCTGTGATTCCATGATTCTGTGATCCTGTGAAGGAGAAGATGGCTAAGGGTTTCATGTTAGAGCTTTTTGTTTATCAGGTCAAATTTGTGTTTTGTTTGAATTTCATGTTTCTGTGAAAGTTTTATTCAAAGCATGTGTTGTGATAGTGAAAAGCCTCTCTCAATTCTCCCAAGCTATTGTTTTAACAGCCTTAGAAATTTCAAGAATACAGACACCTCCCTGAAAAAGTTCTTATTCAGATTAGTTATATAATAGTATAATAACGTGGGGGTTTCTGTTTAGAAAAAGGAACTGTAATGCACACAATACCTTTAAATTTTATCATCATTAATAATGTTAATGTTTTAGATAATTTTTACCATCCTTCCTGACTGTGGATAGGCAATGTCACAAATAATGCTACCTTTAGTGGAACAAAACTAAAATACAATATTTGCTGGTAAAAGCAGGAATGTAAATTACTTGGAAGAGGGATTTTAACATGTATTCGGCAAGTTTCACTCTCATTTTATTCTAAGAAGAGTACCATTTAAAAGTTTACTTCTCCAAAAATTATTTTCATACAGTGAAAATAAAGGGAAAGGGTGGGACTGATAAAAAGGGATGTTTAATTATTTCCACTGAGTAAATGGGCCATGGTTTTACCACCTCCATTTTTCCTACTTACGTTGTTCCAGTCCAATATGAAGTCTAGTGTTTAAGCCACAGCAAGGATGATCTGTACGTTTGTACTCAAACCTCACTTTTCTAGACTTTGAAGGGATTTAGTTTACCTATTATTCCTGGACACACATCTTTCCCATTTTATTATATATACAGGCTTCCAGAATGAGATTACATGTTAGTACATAAGCCTTCCTCATCAGTATTTATATAGACTATTACTATTTCTACTGCTTTCTTCCCAATTAACAAAAAATTTGTGGCTTGAAAATAACATAAAATGTTCAGTTCTACTTGGCATCAATCTATTTTATTCACATCTTTTTCATCTGATTTAAATTTGTGCTGTAGAAGATGGTCAGTGCAATGTATCATTACCTTTAGAAATTCTTCGGTACGAGGGTGGCAAGGCTTTGGAATAAATTGCCCAGAGACGTTGTGGCTGCCCCCTCCCTGGAGGTGTTCAAGGCCAATTTGGACAGAACCTTGACTAGCCTGATCTTGCAGAGAGAGGTCCTGCCCATGACAGGGAGGTTGGATTAGGTGATCTCTAAGGTCCCTTCCAACCTAGGCCATTCTATGATTCTATGATTTTCACAGAACAAAAATCTTCAAACTAAGTCCTTAGAGAAAGATGAATCAAAATTAGCATGTGTGGCATCCACTTAATCACCCTTATATGGATAAAGTTTACATCCAGTGGGACTGCTAGGGAACAATGATCTCCAGATGAGCTGTAGAAGCTGTGTAACAACCTAAGTAAAACCATGCTTACAACTTGACTTCCTTTAAAGGCAAACAGAATCAAAACAGCATGTACACATTAGTTACCATATTGTTTGCAAGAGTACTGTCAAACACTCTTGATAATTCCAGATGAACACAAGAGCTGCTTTAAAACATATTTTAGAAGATATGTTTCTATTTTCATTCCCTTTTTAAACAAATTCAGCTGCAAGTAAATACCTAATAATGACTTTTTTTTTTTTTTAAATGACAAGTATCTACTAGTGATACCGTATTTTAATAAACATTCTCTGAATCTCAGTATAGCACTGTTTTTGCCTTAATTTCTGAGACGTGTGCACAGTGCCCAGATGTTAAACCATAGAAATTTCTTTTCCAACAGTAGCACCTGGCTCCTTGGCAGTCTCTACTTGCTGTTTTGTTGGCTTCACTGCAGTTGTCTTTAGGCTGTGAAATGATTAAGATACTGATGAGATATCTTATTCACTAGAATGCCATTACTTTTAGCTAATTCGTGGCTTTTGTTCTGTAACATTTCCAAAAAAAATCTAAATAACGACCAAATTTCTCCCAAAGATCCCTGCAAGAGCTGAAAACAGTGGGAAAAAAGTCCAAATTATTTCTTCAAGGATAAGGTAAAATGAGTACTTTTCAGAACAATCTATAAAAGGCACAACATAAAAAAATGATAACAGCTATCATATTTTATTACTATATTATGATTCATATTTCTAGTATATTATATTTCTTTTTGAAGAAATTGTTGATAAATAATTTTATGTTCTCCTCAAATAAGTTTCACTTTTTATATATATTATTTATGTTATTTATATTATATATTATTTATTAATATTCTATTATATTCTAGTCTATATTACATATATTACACATTTTATGTATATTATATACAAATTATATGTATAATATATATATATGTTATATATATGATATATATTATAAATATTAGTGCCTAAATGCTAGATTAAGTTCCACCATCAGGTACCATATAAACATAATAGAAAATATGTCATATTTTAGAACTCTATACTATAGGTCTTGAGGAGAGTTGCAGGAGTGGACAGGAATTTATTATCTACATTTTGAAGTAAATTGCCAGCCGTGGAGGGGTGTAGTTATGGATTGGGGCTTTGACCCAGTCTTTCTTTTGTAT
This sequence comes from Trogon surrucura, assembly GCA_020746105.1. Classification (NCBI taxonomy): domain Eukaryota; kingdom Metazoa; phylum Chordata; class Aves; order Trogoniformes; family Trogonidae; genus Trogon; species Trogon surrucura. Next base: position 45,411,739 of record CM036617.1, read on the forward strand.
AGACCATCTTACTTTTATGCTCATATGTCTCTTTGGGGCTGAAGTTGAATGTACAGTCTTTTAAACGAGTGATTGCTTATATCCAATGATTTTACAGAAAGTACTTTGTTATTCTCTTAATTTCTGAGGTGATACATACAAATACATGCAAATACATCATTGAAATAGTTACAGAGCAATAACGTTGTAGGTTGTGGGGATTTTTTTGTGGGTTGAGAGGAGTTTTGTTCCTAACAGTGATATATAGAATTTTTTTTGAGAACTTTTCCAGTAGGTCTCTTTTAACCTATGAACATTTCAGTCAGTTCTTTTGGTATTAGATATAAAATTCTAACAAATAACATAAAATTCTAGCATTCTTACTTATAAATATACTTAAAACCTGGAGTTTTAGATATCAATCTTTTAGATTATTGTAAACATAATCTTAGGTTTAATTTTGAACAAAGAAAATACAGCTTTTCAAAGATGGAAAACTTGAAAATTACCTTATTCTCAGACTATATTTTGGATCTAATTTGCCACCCATCCATTTCTTTACTATAAAATAATAGAAAAGATGGAGCTAATATAAGTAAAGCAGATGGTAAAAGGTGCCTGCAAACAAGAGCAGTGGGACTCAACTTGGATGGGTCAGCCCATCCCAAATAGATAAACTCAATTGTCATTGCTCACATCAATTACTTTTGATGTTACTGCATGTCATTTAATGCCTAGGAGCTCTCTAGCTGTCTTTGAAACCTTTAACATAATACTGTTGTGATGTTAAAATATTTGGTTTATATTATTGTGTTGAGTATATATATATATGTGTCACCCCCTACTTAAGATATTAATGTTGTTGAGGTTATTTTATTTTAAATTAAACATGCTTGGTTTTGTAAAGATACAAGACCATTACATGATATACATCCAATTTATCTTCTAATTTATGAAAGTATAATGATATTGCATTATTGTTATAAAGTTAATCAAGACTTTAATGGGACAGCTATGTTACTATTGAGTGGGTTTTTTTTTCTTTTACTATAATACATATCTTCAATGAGCTGATTATGCAGTGTAGTAATGAATTCACTAATTAGAAAGTTATTACTACGTGTATAATGGGTAGGAATTCTAGCTTTGTAAGTTGTATTTTAAAATGCCTTCAAATGGAAGATAGAAATAAAAATAATTTAAAATACACATCAATAGTTACAGCAGGGTGCTAAATCTATGTGCACTTGGTGTGTTATTTTCCATTTTATTTCACCTGATGATGTATATTTCCATGTATGTAGAGTAAATACAAGGTGAATTCACATAATATCTCAACAACTTAGTAACTTCTTTTACCTGCTTTGCATAGATGTGAAAAGCTCATGTTAAGGACCAAGAAAAATTGTCCATTTTAGAGTGAACTAGAAGACAATTTGTTACACATTTTTAACCTTGTTTCTGCTTTGAATTTCACATGACGATTGAAATCATATTCCCTTTCATCTGTTGGTAAAATGCTGATTTATAGAAGCTTGGAGTTGCGAGCAGAGCGTTATCTGATATCATTTGACTTTTCTTGTGTTGAAGATAGTAGGACTTTACTAATTAAGAACACAGAAATACAATCGCATCAGCTGTATCGCCTCTGTTTATCCAATTACTTAAAGAAGGAACATCCTCTTTCTTTTCCCACTTCAGAGAGAGGTGAAGAAAAAATTGCTTGTATGAGTAGAGTGGTGTTCCCTTCCAGATTGTAGACACCTAAACTTAAATGTGTAAATTTAGATCTTCATATCTGAACAAGGTGTCCAAATGTCTGTGATAAGTAATACAGATCTACATGGTACATCTACATGTACTTGAAAAGCTTTTAGACACCTGTTTGACTCACCTTGAAATAGACCTAGACATCTGATCTTTTCAAGGGTGCAATTTAGGAATAACACACAAGTGTCTGGTGCTAGTTTTGGTACCTGAGATATCTGTATGAAGAAGGCAAATAAGAAAGAATCTACATGAAATCTGAGTCCTTTTAGACCTCTAGTTATGAGTCAGATGGAATATATTAGAATGGCTTGTCAAGTGGAATAGGTGTGGTATATGACAGCAGTTTTCTTACAATTAGCGTGATCGCACTGCAAGGTAGAGACTCCTTTGTAACAGTGATGGGCAGTCAACTCTTCATTTAATTCCTGAGTATAATTACTGCAAGTTAACTTAATGGGCAGCTTTTAGATCTACAAGCCATCAAATTCAGCTTAGAATATGCAAAAGTGTCAAGATTTTTTTTTTTTTAGTAAAAAGTTCTGTATTTGTACAATATCCTCATTATATGCATTACAAGGGATGTATTTTTCATTAAACATTTTATATATAGGCACAAGCAGTAGGTTTTCTGTGGACTTTTGACTTATTGAAATCATCTTTTATATTTAAGCAGTTTTGTAGGTTCTTACAAACACCAGAATAAAAGCAGAAAAAGGTATCAGTGGTCTAGTCCTGTACTTGACATACTTGGTACAACGTCACCTAAGAGCTGCCATTAACATGCACTCTGAATTAGGAAGCTAACTTTAAGGGGAAAAAAAAATTCCTCTTTTTCTCTCTAGTCTCAGCCCACATACAGGCTGAGAACTCCAAAATCACCCACCATACCTTGCATCATAAAAACAAGAAAACAGATAAGGAAAAACTCAAAACTTTAGACTCATAATTTTTTTTTTTTTTTTTTCTGAGTGATATTTGTGGAGGGGAATTAGTTCTTTGAGTTGTCTGTTTGTGGAATAATCTACATGAGAGTCATATTGTTCTAAGGACTTGCTGTCTTGTTTTGGCAGAGCAGCAACCCTGCTGGAAGATGTTTTTATAATGGACATTACTCCACTGAATTTGGCAAGCATAGCAAGTTGAGAGAGATGCTGGTGCATCTTTTGGCACTAGCATGCAGCTAAGATTTGCAGTCCCTTACGTCTTCTTCTCTTTTTTTTTCCCGTTTTCTCTCTGGTTTTGCTTTTTGTTTTGGTTTGGTTTTTTAGGGGGGGGGAGGGGGAAGTTGGAATTCTTCTGTTTGGTTTTTTTTTTTCTCCCCTATTATTATTATAATCACAACTAAAGATAGTAATAGAGCCTGTTTGCTCTTGTGACACCTTTCAGGAACATTCTGTTTATCCTAGCATCTCATCCTGGCATCTCTTTGGAAAAATAAATTAAATACTAGAGAAAAAAAAATCAGACTCTTCTGATTGCGTTTTAACCAGATTTCCTCTGTTATATGATAAAATATATCCTTCCAAATTTTATTTTAAAAAATATTTCTCACCTTTACCTTTATTTTTTTTCCACTTTCTTCTAACACTTCATCAAAACCAAGCAGATATAAACATTTGAACTAAAAAAAAAAGGATAAAAAAAAGAAAAAATATGGTATTTTTCACTCATTACATGCTTATTTTTCCATTGTCATTATAACTAGGATAAATGTAAACTATCTATCTGTAAATTTCTGAAAAATAAAGCCTCTGTGTGCATATTCTTGGTAAATTAATACTATGGGTCCTGGGATTTTCTGCTCTCCAAATTAGACATCATTAAGAATCATCATTATTCAGACCTAACATATGTTTCCAGTCTGAACACCTGCAAAAATTTGTCATGTGGAGGCTCCTCAGAGAGAAAAAATAATATTTTAGCTGTTTCTGCTGAGGAAGACTTTTGGTGACATATGAGAGAGTTTTCCTTCCCTCCTCCAATTTTTACATAACAGATAAGGGTTACAAATGTTTAACAAAACCATGAAGATGTGAACATGCCAAAGGCACATTCTCAGAAGCAGATTGTAATACAAATACCAGGCAATAAATTAATTCAGTGCTTGCACAGATTTCAGTACCTAAATATTCCACATGTATCTTTAGTTTTTGAGTTTTGCACAGCAACAAAACTGTCCATAAAACTCAATAATCATGTAAGACAGGCTATTCTAATGTTATATAACCTAGAAAAAAAAATTGTGTAAGATTTCCCACTGTATCCACATAAACACATATTTTAACATACCAGTGAATGAGGTGGAAAAGTTAGATAAAAATGGAGCATAAATAAATAAATAAATAAATAGAATAAATAAAACTGAAGCATAATACCAAAAATAAAAATAATTCGTTGTTATTTTTTGAAGGTTGCGCTTTTGCATTCCTTATTCAACCTTTCTGATTTTGTTGATAATATGAAAAAGGATTTTATGTGAAGGAAACTTTTTCTGAAGGGAGGGTTTCACATAGTGTGTGCTTTTGGTTCCGTTATCTGTTGAACCATTCATTCCACTTCCAAACAAAACTAAGAACAAAAAAATCAACGAAACATTTCAAGGAAGGTTATTTTTTATGGAATATAGAAAAAAGTACCTAAAAATGCTGTATGTTTTTGCTTGTTTTTCTTTAAGGTTATGTCCTTACACAAGTATTTTATTGGTGTTAAACCTTCTATCACCTTCTGTTACTGAGCAGCTGGTACAATCCTCTGCTCCCTGGAGCCGAGGTGTAAAAGAAGCAGTCACCTGGAATATAGATGCATTTCACTTAATTGCAACTTTTTATCTGCAAGATTAATTACAAAGAAATACTGTGTGCATGAAAAAGACATCTTTTATCAATAAATACTTTTAAAAAATCACGATTCTATATGATTTAGAAGCAAAATAAACAAGCAATTCGTTAATGGCAAATGCTGTCAGATTTCAGAGTTTTCTTGCCCCACTTTATATGAGAATTTGATTCCCAGAGTTCCCGAGGCTTCATTTTCTTCTCAGATATTTAGTCAATTCAGACTGACTAAAGGCATTTCATTGGAATTTGATTGGATTTAAATGTAGTGCAAACTGGACCAAGAATCAAGGACTACAGCAGAGGTTCACACCATGCACAGATATTCTAAAATTGGCACGAGGTTCACGAGAGTGTGAATGACATACAAAAAATGATGTTGACAAGCATTCAAAGATTATTATATTTTCTGTTCTGGGAAGAATGGGTTCTCTGAAATATTGGATAGACTCCGCTAAAACAGCAGAGGAATCAATCTAGGAAATTATAGAAGAGCAAGTTTAAATTCAATAGCTAATAAATGACTAGAACATTTATTAAAGCAGTGTGTAAGCACCTAGAGGAAAGCAAGGTGATAGCAGTCACAGAGAAATCATGCCAACTTAACTATGTCTTGCTTTTATAAGCCTTAGTAAATTAAGGAAATGTTGGCAACTCACAATAGATCTCAAGCTAAAATCCTGCGCAGTATTCTCACACGGCAATTAAAACACAAAAATGTTGAAATGTTACATTCTGAACACAAACCCAACATTAAGATTGACATAAACACATAAATATTGCACTACTTTCCTAGAGGGAAGGACCACGGATGGAATTACTTTTTCAAGAGAGTTATTGTGATTTTTAATTTTTTCATAGCTATAGTGATTTTTTTATTCTATCTCATTCCTTTTACAGTTTTCCTTATTACTTACTAATAACTGAAAACCTGTGTATCTAGTGGGAAATCCTTTATACAAACAAGCATTTTCTGTTTCTTTCATCTGAACAAAACCCAAAATTTAATCTTTATGTCCAATGTCCTCTCACTTGGAAGAGAAACAGCTATCGTTCACATAGTATAGAGAACAAAACAAAAATCATCTCACAAACTGCTTTGTAATATTGCAAGCACAGACACAGGACACCTGGTCAATTCACTGTCCTTAGCTCTTTTATCCTTACTGTTGTCTGCCCATGAATTGAAAAAGATTTGCACAGTTTTAATAAAGAGAGGTAAAGGATGAATAGTCCTTGGGCAGAGCGGGACTGATAAAATGTACAGCTGTGTGTTGCATCCCCACTCCTTTGTGTTGCTTTCCAACACCTGCACCAAGTTTCTAGAAACAAGAAATTAATGAAGAGGCAATCCAGATTTCTACACAGAGCTCACAAGTTTTATCAGTTCTGCTGAATAATTTATTCCATACCTGTTCCTTTATATTTAAATTCAGGGGATTTTATTCAATAAAGAAGGCTTATAATCAATCTTAACATTGTACCAGTCTAATAAAATATCCCATCAAAGTGCTCAAAAAACATTGTGTAGAGACACCCGTTGTACCAGGCAAATGAGAAGAACAGTCCTAAGCTGGAGATAATAAGGCTAACTAAAAAGTAACTTTCTCTTCACCTGCTTCTCTGTGCTACAGGTATCAAATGGAATATTAGTTTTTGTTTACTTCCAAGCCTGATCTGTTCCTACGTGTTAAACCGTGCTGAAGTTAATTTCCAGACACTAGATCACTGCAGTATGCAGCAGTCAGAGATAATCAGCAAAGAGTTCTGGATTTACGTGATTTAACTTTAGACTACAGGGTAGGACTTCTTTCCAAATTGTAAACAAATTGTAATCCCTGCCCCCCTTGCACTGATGTGCGGAGGAGGTAGCCAGGAAGATGAAGTGGGCAGTGGGGGGAAAGTGTCGATAAGATCAGGTTGTACTTATTGATGTATTCCTCTCATTATCCTACTTTGTAAATGGTAGTGGTAAATTAAACTTATGTTTTCTCCCCAAATCCACTCTGTTTCTTCGTTTGTCATCTTAAGTGGTAGATTACTACCACTCCTGTCCTTAATGTCAATACTTGAGCATTTTTAGTTGAATTTTCTCCACTCACATCATTGTGGAGATGAGAGTGGAGGGAAGGAGTGAGCAAGCAACCTTGTGGACCTTTGTTGTCAGCCCAGGAGTTCCGCTTGAACCATGACAGACCACAGGTAGTAAAGTATCTCTCTCAACTCTACCAACTAGAGCAGTTAATGAGCATAATTGAGGAGTAACAAGTGAAACTAATCCAGGATAGAAATTACAATAAAATGCCTATGCTTGGCCAACAAAATCCTTCCCCTTACAGGGAAGTAGACTAACAAAGTCTTCAAAATAAACCCGTCAGGTAGACATTCAACTTCAGAGGCCTGCATACAGGTTTCTACAATCCAGAGCTCTCATTTTCTTGCACTGTGGCACTTGATTCACTTTTACAACAGAGACCAGTAATATCAGTTGAAAATGCTCTAGATCCTCCATCTGCCCTATGGCTACCACAGAAGAAAACTGAGTCTCCTAGGTTGTGTGTCACATCTGTGAACTGTTGTCTCAAATACTCTAGTGTCTCAATCGGCATAAAGAATCAAGTCAGATATATCTTCATATGAGTTCACCTAAACTCCAAGGAAATAAATAGACACTCTAGGGTACAATTCATCTCTCCTCAGTTAGACATCTAAATATGTCAGACGAATTGTACTTCAGGTTTTCCTATTTCTTTCCATACTAGAACTTACTTTTATCCCATTCCTCAGAGCTTCATAGCAGCACTTTTAATGCAGTACTCCCAACTCACCTTTGCCTCAGAAAATGCAAAGTTTGCTACAGGCTATAATACATTTGGTTTCTGAACTGACAGTTTAGAAATACTAGCTTTCCAGAGCTGATTTGGGCATCCATCCAGCAGTTCGTCAGATGGTATAGATGTACCTGACCTGCTGAAGGTATTTTGTATTCAGATCATTTAATCACATTTTGTTTTAAGTAAATTAGCCCACTAGTCCCTCATATGTTATATCCATTACCTAGATTCATCTTGTGATGTTAGTGCTGTTAAATTGCCAGTAGCTGCTCTTATTCTCTTTGAGGTTATTAGGACTTAGACAGCAATTAAGCAACATGTCGACTGCACTAGTGTTTCAATATATAGTATAAGAGTTTATAAGAAGATTGAATGTAGCTCCTGTCTAACAGAGCATGTGGCTACATATTATGTTGTAGATGTCCATTTATGAAATCATTTTCCCAGGACAATATTGTAAATAAGGTAGAATGACTTAACAAAACTTCAGAGAATGTACTGCAAACATGCTATTCTACATTTTGCAACGAAAATTGATTCATTAAGTAATTAGGACCAGCATCAGTGCCATTTACACATCTCTTCAGGTGAAGTTCCTTCTTTTTCATCACTTCATGTGACAAAATTATTGCATCAATAGCAGAATACTGCATTAAGAAGAACTGATGTGGCGTTCACTCCCTCCCATTCTCAAACTCTGCTCTAGTGATAACCACCTGTGGCAGATGTAATGGATGTATCTGGTCATGGAATCATAGAATGGTCTAGGCTGGAAGGGACCTTAGAGGTCATCTAATCCAACCTCCCTGTCATGGGCAGGGACGCCTCTCAACTAGATCAGACTACTCAAGGCTCTGTCCAACTTTGCCTTGAACACCTCTAGGGAGATCATGATGGCTGCATACAGTCAAAGTGCATTTGGGGGAGAGAGGAAGAAATGCAGCAGCCAAAGGCTATTCTGAACAATGTGTCCACCTAACCACAGTGTTGGCCAGTTTCCAAACAAGCCAAATTTGGAGGAAATTAACTTCTGTAAAATGTGCGTGTAAATATGACTGCAAGTCAACTATCTTACTCCATTAATACCAGACAGCCCCAGGGCCCATTGAGCTCTCCTACACAGGAACAGGTTGCACGTCAGGATCTCTCCTTGAGTAGGGACACCTCTCAAGAATACTCCTTGAGGTTGAGAGATTCCTTGCTGCAACAGGTTCTTGGTAAGTGATTAATAGTATGTTAAACTTTGATATCTTATCTAAGTGATGTAAAAGATTGGTTGTACATATATAATCCTTTAGACATAAACCATTGACCAAGTCTGGGACTAGCACCTAGACTCCTCTCTGAGAAGGATTTTAGAAAGCAAGAGAGCTCTTTCTGAACCTTGTGACTCAACAGTAAGGCCTCCCTTGCAGTTTTTTCTGATGATGCCCTTTATGCAATAAATAATCAAGTGTACCTTGTCATCAAACTTTCATAAACTGCTGTCACATTTATTATCAGATTTCCTAAATCACTATTTTAAATCAATAAGCATATTGTTACTCTAAATGTGGCACTTCAGAAGAGGGTTTAGTGGTCACAGTGGTGTTGTGTTAGTACTCGGACTTGATGATCTTAGAGGTCTTTTTCAACCTTAACGATTCTATGATTCTGTCTTTTATAATCGAAGCGTGTCACTCCTTTCACAACACGTGAACGCATTTTATATGAAGAGAGTGTACAGGGAAGATGGGTTAGTGAAGACACTGCCAGGGAAGCTAGACTGGATGATAGGAAGTGTTTGCAAAGAAGCTGATATCTAAGTTTGGGGAGGGAACACGGGTTGGGGTGGTAACAAATCTTATCCTCTCTTAACAATGGGAGGGACTTTAATCCTCCAGACCTTGTTATGCTGTTCATCCACATGAGAGGTATGGGAAGAGAGGTTGCCAGTGAAGATTGAGGCAAAAAAAGTTGTTGAATACCTCAGCCTTCTCCCTATCTGTTGTTACTAGTTTGTTATTCATGCTCATCAGAGTGGTTATGCTTTCTTTGACTTTCTTTTTCTGGTTGATATACCTGTAGATGCCCTTCTTATTACTCTTGTCAACCCACACCTTGCCCATCTAGGCACTGAGAAAAGATTTCCAAATGAAACACATTTGATACGTTAAAACGAAGAAGACTAATTTTTAACAATGGGGTTATCAAAGGGAATAATTAGTACAGGAACTTCTCACATTTTTCTAGAGATCTGACAACACCCTGGGTAAAGTAGTAATCTTTTCTATGCAGAAGGACTGCAACTGACTTTATCCATTATGTGTCTAAGAAATAATTTTATTCCTTAATCTCATTAGATATCAATCCATGTCTTGTTCAAAGGATTCAGACACTAATCTGTTTTTACCTAAGCTGAACAATAATCCCAAACATCCCATTTTAAAAACCAGTTACAACATTAACAGGGTCAGTCTTAGCCTCTGAAACTATAGGATAACAGTAATGGAAAACATTAAACAAAAATAAAAAAACAAAATTGCAAGCCACTCAAGAAGTCTCCTTCCCTATCCATTCCGCAGGGTTTCTCTATTTTAGACCAGATTGTTACACAAGTAGTTCTAAAAGTTTTTATGATCTCTTATTGAATATCTACTGAATATCTACATCCTTTTGAATACTTAAGTTAACATGAAGACAAATTTTATGGTTGAACTCTTATTAATCCTAAATCTTTTTGTCTCCAATTGTCGATAGTCTATAGTTAAAGCAAACAGAAGTGACCACAACAACTATCTTTGATTATTTTCTCTTTTGGACTTATACAATAAAGTTTTTTTAAGTTTCTAGTAGGAGAGCAGCTATGCAAATCCTCAGTTCAACTGAGACCAATTTTCCTTGCAGAGTTTCTAAATACACCTTTTCTATGTTGTCAAGTATATTCTTACATATCAGCACCTCTCTCATTTTTACAAGGTATATCTAAGGTCCAACATATCCTTATTATTACAAGGCTATTTGGCAAATAGCCCAGTGTCTCTCTTTTTCAGTTGTGGCAACTCTGTCTAATAAAAGACAGCTTCTCACTGTGCGATCTCATTAAGTACATCTATTTCCACAGGAGTTAAAAATTGCTTTAGAGCCCTGTGAAGACTGGATATAAAAACTTAGAGCAAACTGACTTAGATTTCTAACAACGTTACCTGCTTCCTCCTCAGGAATGTTAGGAGCTGAAAGAGACCTTGGAAGATCATCTAGTCCAATCCCCCTGTCAGAGCATGATCACCTAGAGTAGGTCACAAAAGCAGGTGTGAGTGTGTCTCCATGTTCAGGAGGGATTTGAATGTCTCCAGAGAAGCAGACTTCAGAAGCTCTGGGCAGCCTGTTCCAGTACTCTGTCATTCTCACAGTGAAAAATTTTTCCTAATATTTTTGCGGAACCTCCTATGCTCCAGCTTGCCCCTGTTGCCCCTTGTCCTATCATTGGACAGCACTGAGAAGAGCCTGGCTCAGTCCTCCTGACACTCTCCTTTGATGTGTTTTTAAACACTTATGAGATCACCCCTCAGCCTCCTCTTCTCCAGGCTAGAGACACCCACCTCCTTCAGCCTTTCCTCACAAGGGAGATGTTCCACTCCATCATCTTTGTGGTTCTGTGCTGGACTCTCTCAAGCAGTTCCCTGTCCTTCTTGAACTGAGAGTCCCAGAACTGGACACAATATTCCAGATGTGGCCTCACCAGGACAGAGTAGAGGGGCAGGAGAACCTCTCTTGACCTACTAGGTACACCCCAGGATGCCATTAGCCTTCTTGCCCATAAGGGCACATTGCTGGCTCATGGTCATCCTGCTGTCCACCAGGACCCCTGGGTCCCTCTCCCATATGCTGCTCTCCAGCAGGTCAGTCCCCAACCTATACTGGTACACAGGTTGTTCTCTACACCTGCCCTTGTTGTATTTCATAAAATTTCTCCCCACTCAACTCTCCAGCCTGTCTAGGTCTTGCTGAATGGCAGTACAGCCTTCTGGTGTGTCAGCCACTCCTCCCAGTTTTGTGTCATCAACGAATCTGCTGACAGTGCTCTCTGTAGACAGCACTAGGTTTACTGGCAATAAAAGGGAGACACCTTTCTCAAAGGAAGAAGGTCTTTCCTCAAGGGACTGGGGGGCTGATTGACAGGGCTTTAAACTAGATATGAACAGGGAGAGGTATAATACTATCAAGTTTGTCTGTGATAAGTTGTGGGATGACACATCAAGGTTAGAGGGATGGGGCATTAGTAAGGGCCTTCAACCTGTTGCCCTGAGGCATGCTGGGGACACTGCAGCACAGTGAAAGTCTTACAGATAAGCAAGGGGCTCCTGAGGTGGTAGGAGCCAGCAGGGAAATATCTGTGAAACACCTAAGGGAATTAAGAGATGTTGCTCTAGGAAGGTCACATGCCAACAGTCCAGCTGAAGTGCCTATATACAAACTCATGTACCATGGGCAGTAAACAGGCAGAGTTGGAAGCTACTGTGGTGCTGGAAAGCAACAACATAGTGTCCATAACTGAAACTTGGTGGGATGAATCCTATGACTGGAGTGTGGCCATGACCATCAATGACTACAGGTTGTGCAGAAGGGACAGGTGAGGAAGGAGGGGCAGAGGTTTTGCCTTTTATGTTAAGAAATGCGTAGAGCATGAGGAGGTGTCCTTAAAGAATAGCCAAGGTCAAGTTGAAAGCTTGTGATTAGGAATCCAAACAAGGCAGCAAGGAAAACCTTGTGGATGGTGTTTACTACAGGCCATCCAATCAAGTGGAGCCTACCGATGAAACCTTCTTGCTCCAGCTACAGGAGGCATCATGCTTACAGGCTCTTGTCATACCAGACTTCAATCACCCCACTATCTGCTGGAAAATCATGTAGCAAGCTGTAGCAATCCAGGACACTCCTGGAGTGCCTCAATGATAACTTTTTAAGACAAGAGATGGATAGCTCTATGCAAAAAGATGTGATACTAGACCTGATGGTCACCAACGCAAGTGAGCTCATCAGTGAGGTCAAGACTGGAGGCAGCCTGGGCTGCAGTGATCACGCGCTGATGGAGTTTACAGTCCTAAAAGATACAAGTTAGATAAGGAGTATAGTCAGAACCTTGAATTTTAGGAAAGTAAACTTCCAGCTCCTCAAGGAGTTAGTCAAGAGGACCTGTAGAGGAATTTCTTGTGGAGTGGAGGTGTGGTATCCCTTTAAAAGGTTTGGACAACCCAGCTTGGGCCTAAATAAAGGTTCTGTCCTTGGAGCTGCCTTGGAGCATGGAGAGGAGGAGGTGCATCTGTTTTGTGAAGAGCCTTACCAGGGGGAGAAGTGGGGGGGAGGCGGCGAGAGCCGCCTTCATAGTTGAATGGCACTATCCAATAAAACACTGTCGCGTGTAAACCTGTAACTGACCAACTCTGTTAAGGGGAAGGCGCGTAGACACTGCTTAACTGTATAGATCGAGCTGTCCAGAGCAATAAAGAGAGTACAAATTGTAGCCATATTGGTGGGATGGTCGTTAACTTGGCCGGCTCTCCAAAGGGACCCTTCTAGAAGGACTCTCTGGGAAACCCACCTCAGAGATAAGGGAAGATCTTTAAGGATGCTTTCCATAAAGAGCGAGAGCTCTCGATCCACGGATATAAGAAATCAAGCAAGGAAGGCGAGAGACCAACCTGGCTGAGTCAAGACCTGCTGGTCAAACTAAAAGGCAAGAAAGAATTTCACTGGCAGTGGAAGCAGGAACAGACATCCTGGGAAGAGTACAGGGACGATACCCAGTTGTGTAGGGATGAGGTCAAGAAGATCTAGGTGCGGCTGGAGCTGACTTTGGCAAGAGATGCAAAGAATAAAAAGGTCTTCTATAGGTATGTTAACCAGAAAAGGAAGGTTAGAGTGAGAAAGAGTGTTGAGCAAGAATGTCAAGCTAGTAACAGCAGATGAGGAGAAGGTTAATGTTCTCAACAACAATTTTTTTCTCACTTTTGTCTTCACTGGCAACCTCTCTTCTCATACCGCCAGAGCTGAAGGATCACAAGACAGCGACCAAGGGAACAAAGTCCCTCCCACTGGAAGAGAAGATCAGTTTCATTACCACCTGAGGAATCTGGACATATATAAGTCTCTGGGACTTGATGAGGTGCATCCCAGAGTCCTGAGGTAACTGGCTGATGTAGTTCCCAAGACACTCTTCATGACACTTTCAAAGCTGTGGCAGTCAGGTGAAGTCCCTGGTGACTGGAAGAAGGGAAACATGACACCAGTTTTTAAAAAGGTTAGAAAGGAGAATTCTGGGAACCACTGACCTCTGTGCCTGTAAAGGTCATGGACCAGATTCTCCTAGAGACTCTGTTAAGGCATATGGAGGCCAGGAATGTGATCTGAGACAGCAAGTCCTGCCTGACCAACCTAGTGGTTTTCTACAGTGGAGTGACTACATCAGCGGACAAGGGAAGAGTGGACTTCCATCAGGCCTTTGACAGAGTCCTTCTTAGCAGGTCCTGTAGCAATAGGACGAGGTAATGGTTTTAAACAAAAAGAAGGAAGATTTGGACTATATATAAGGAGGAATATTTTTACAATAAGGTTGATTAAACACTGGAGCAGGTTTCCCAGAGAAGTGGTAGAAGCCCCGTGCCTGGAAACACTCAAGGTCAGTTGGGACAGGGCTCTGAACAACCTGATCCAGTTAAAGATGTTCCTGCTCATTGCAGGGATGTTGGACTATAGGTCCATTCCAACTCAAAATGTTTTATGATTCTATGCCAAACATGAACAAAAACATTTTACAATCCTGAGAAATTTCCCTTTTAACAGTATTTTTAACATGTAAATTATATACCGATATTATGGAAAAATCAATAGGTTACCAATATCACTTTAAGCACCCATTTCTAAAATGTACATGTAAGTAATATGTAAATCATTGACATAAGTAAAAAGATGAAAAAGAGTGCTGGCAAATGAAGGCTTGGACTAGTCAGCTGGAAAAATAGCAATAGGAGAAGAAAGAAGAGAGAAAGAGAGTAAAGGTGGTGGGTTTTTTTCTTTCTGACCTCTTCTCTATATATTTTATGTGAAAGAAGTTTATGAGTATGATAGCTAGTTAGACCCATATATATTCTACATAGACTGTAGGGAAAGTTCTCTCCATATATAGCCTCTTCTGTTTAAGTACAGAGATTCAAATATGTTTTTGATGGTAATACGTAGAATGATAACCAAGCTAGTTGACAGCAATGTCCACTTAGACCTCTTGCTTTTCCAACTAAGTGCTGCTCTTAAAGAAGCTAACTTTGTAAGAAGCAAAGAATAGACTTTCTTCTATTAGGTACCACATGCTCAAATGTGTGAGCAACCATCCACAGGCTCCCCTCTTTCATAAAATCAATGTTAATACTAATACTAAAACTAAAACGAAACATCCCTTCATACTCAGAAACAAAGATTGATAAGCGACTAAGCATGAGACTTTGTATAGATTCTTTCAGTGTTAGCAAATTAATGGAGAGTATACCACAAGGTGTTTTCTCTTTCTTTATGATACAACTCATAAAAATGTAAGTGCTTGCTTTGGTGTTGACCTTCATCCTTATAGCTGATCCTTATAACCACAAAATGGCTGGATTGTTTCTAGTTATAAATGAAACACCTGTTGGGTTGTATGTAATAAAAGCAAAAATGAAGTGCATGCTTTCTTCCGTAAGTTAGATATAACAGAGTGTTTGTTATTTGTTAATGTCTACCATCTGGTACTCAGCTTTGGTGTTCTCCTTTTGATAACACAAGTTCCTTTTGTAAAAAGGACATAGTCATAACATCTTTTCAAAGCACCAGTCTTGTTTCAAGAGCCGTGGAGTTAACCTACCAGTCATACCTGCTGTAGGAATTGCAACTCTGAAATAGCAGCATACACTGTACACTCCTACACAGGTAATACATGAGCTTCTTTGAGATTCTGTGCTGCAAGCAGGCAGCAAGACACAGTAACTACTAAAGAATCCCAGACTTTAGTCCACATATACAATAAAAGACAAATTATCTGGAGATAGAATGTAAAGCTAGAACCACGTACTCTTTCACTGTTGTGGTGCAGCTCAAATATAGAAGGAAAAGGAATTTAGACTGTTTGACTGGGGAAAATATTCTCATCTGATAGCTCAGTAGAAGGTTGAAGCACCTATTGTGAGAGAATATAACAGTATATAGTTAACAATTATATTAGTGATGAAGAAAATGTAGCACTTTTATGAGTGCAGTAGAGATTGAACCTAGAAATTTTTACCTATCTTCTACTGCTTCACCAAACGACAGTACTAAGCAAACGCTAATATTGTAGAAATTCTAGAAACTTACCTTGCTTCAGAAGTTGCTAGTGACTGTAAAGTGTTTACAGACTGGTGAAAGAAAACAAAAACAAAACACCCAAGCATTAAGAAGTGCCCGAATTAAAGAAATGCATTGACAGTGGGTAGGGGATTTCAATGAAGAGTTAAGGGACAATTCTTAATTTTAAAGGAACATATAGTACACAAAATTAAGAAAATATAAATCAGCTATTGATTGTGGTTATTTTCACCATAAAATGTATATTAGAATTTACTGATTTAATTTGGACTAGTAAAATGTACACTACTGAACATATCAAGGGGTCAAAACAGCATCAGAAAACGCGCTTATCAAAAAATACAGCAGGAGAAGTTCAGGAAGGACAGTGTAGGGAACACTTTACAGATTGTATATTTTTATTATGAAACACAGTCTCACAGTGCCAATTATTGTTTGTTCAAGGACAAACACTGTGCAAAGAAACTGGGACATACACAGAAAAGATGTACAGGTCAGTGCAAAAAGTACCTCACGGGGACAATACCTGAGAATTCCAGAATCATCAGCTTGCAGACGACAGCACTGAGTCCGTAGAGAATACTGTAACATCTCTACAGCTGTTTAATTTAGAAGTTATTATTTGAGTTCCTTTGCAAGTGAAGGCATTGCAATATAAAATTGAGCTTTATCCAGAGTCCGCTGCTTCTGTAATCTCGCGGCAGGTTCGTCAGAGGCTATAAGAAGGTGAAATTGCAGAAAACTTCAGTGTTTCTAAAACACATACTATGAAAATCCTCACTCCCCTGAGTGCTGTAATGGTGAAGGTAACATATAACTGTAAACAACATATGTTAAATCCTTATGTTGTGAAACAAGGAGGTCATGCATTATTTGGTAGAGGATGGCTGAGAAAGATTCAGTTGGATTGGCAAAGTGTAATGTGTTTGCAGGCTTGGAAATATTTATGGATTCCAGCCCAAAACAAAAATAACTGTTCTGAGTGTTTATACAATGAAAACTGTCTTTAGAATGGTATCAGAACCATAAACATATCTAAGAGCTATCAGCATAATGTAGCTGTGAAAAAAGGCAAACAGGGTAGATAGGGTGTACAAAGTAAGGTGCCAGAAGCAATAGAAATCTATTAACGTCCTCATTCAAGACAATCCTGAAGTTTCCCCATGCTACAGTGTATATGCATTTACCTTTTTTTAGTCTGATTAAAAAGTTAAAGTTGTTCCTGTGCATGAATCCATCTACACTTCCTAAATGACACACATTTGCATAATCAGAATGGATGTGCATTGTAAGTGTAATAGACACGACTGTTGTCAAAACTGTTGTTGAACTGGTGTTCAGAAAATATCTTTTTCATCTTTTTGACTTGGTATTTCTACTTTTTCAAATAAAATGTTGTTATCCAGGTTTCCATCAATTATGTCCAGGTTTTCTTATGGGCTGGTTAAACTATCACAAGTTTGCCATCACAGATGAAATCATATAATCCAAGAAATTTTCACTCCTCAGAAACTAATTATTGCTCTTTTGCCTGAAATGTAGCAACGGGTCTAAAGGATATTCTTAACCTGCTTCAGCACAAACCCAAACACAGTAGCTTAGATCATCACCAGAACTAGGACCATAGTATGCAGTATCACTTTGTCAGTGACTAATGATATTTTAATGAATCTCATACGTCTATTTCTTCCCTGAGCTACTCTGGCTCATGAAAATATGAAGACTTTGCTGATGTAGTCACATCAGGAAGAGGGAGGCAGTATTTTCTTGCATTTGTAGTGACGTGATTTAGCCAGTCATCTTTTAGGAAATTTTACAGCATGAGACTCTCAGGGAAAGTTCACCAAAGCTATTTACTTCACATTTGCACTTCACACTTCATATTTAACAGCAATCTTAAATTTCATTTCCTTATTCAGTCATGAAGCCTTGCGTTTGAAGGGCTAACATACCCCTTTTTCCTTATAAGTCATTATCCACAGAGAAGCTACATTTCCTATGGTGCCTTGTGATCTTCCTCAGTAATGGAAATTCTTCAGATTCACAGTTCCTGTGACTGACAGGACAAAATGTGCTCCAGAGAGGAGGTATAAACCAGCTAGGTCTGCAGCATATTCTGCATCATGATAGAAATGCTGACAGTGATGGGTTTGCAATTTTTGTGTGACGTTTTACATGAAAGTGATAGACTATTTAATGAGGAAGAATTAAATTGGATCAATAGGTATACCAAAGGTTTTCCTCAGACGTGCCTTTTTCTATTACTATAGCCATTTAGGACCCTACTAGAACAACAGAATGTATGAATAAATAAGCTTTGCATACTTCTAACCTGTGAATGAATACAGTTAGTATTGATACAGACATCTTTCAATGACTTGTCTCAGTGTTGTAAAGAGGACCAAGTATCTTTGTCCTTATTCCACAGTCAGAAAATTAATCCTTAGTGGTACTGAGGCCTTGGACTAAATATAGACTCATTCTCGTACCCAGGTATCCAACTCCTCTCACTGTTGAGAAAGGCTAGGCTTTGGAGTAAGCCATGGCTATATTATAATCAATGTCTCAGTATGTATTCTTTGTGGAAGCTGGTTGAAAGCAACGAACAGATAAACAACAACAAGAAGTTAAACACATCTAGGTCTCACTTAATATAGACTTAGGATGTAGCCATTGTGTATATATGACCATGGGATAAAAGAAACACCTTAAATTTCCTGAGCCTAAACGTGGCCACAAAAACATAGTAAGAGATGGAAAAAAGCTGTGTTTCCTGGGAAACAAACTGCCTGTCTGAATCACACCACCATCTTCCAGGCTTGTCCTCTAGACACTTGTTTTGCAATTGGTGATTACATTCTTATTGCAAAGACTGATTTATCCTTTGTGTGGGAAAGGTATGGGGCGTGTATACAAAGGGAGACACAATTTTCTTAATCATAGCATGAAGTGCTGTGAAAGTTCCAAAGCTCAGGTGACAGTCTTCGAGAGTCTATTCTTCCACTAAATAATACCTACATTCCTTACTTTTAATTATATGATAAATATTTCAGCATTTGTAATGTAACTGTCATATGATTCTAACAGTAATAGCTGCAGAATATCTTTTTTAACTGAGGTAAGCAAGCATGTGATTTTCTTGTAATTATACTCTATTTACAACGCAATTATGTAGTAAAAAAGTCATGAATAAAAAATAATTGTATATCTGTTTGCAATCTATCTAGTTGAAACCTAAGCCATAAGAGTAACAGAACTCAAAGCATCTCAAGGATTGTCAGATATCAGCTGCTTTGTGAGAAAATGTAGTAAGAGTGGGAAGCAACTGAGCTCTCACTAAGAACTCATTTCATATTAGAAATATTGTAATTAATAAAGATCCTAAAAAAAAAAAATGACGACAAAAACCTCGAAATATTGTTTACATAAAGGCAGTCTGGAAATTTTATATGTTAGCACCTTCAATAAATATTTTTACAGTTAAATCACACTTGAATTTAGAGTAATTGCCCCTCACGTTTTTGAGGAAAGGGTTTATTATTTTAAAAATGCATTGCTAAAGTATTACATGTTCTTACCTTGATCAAACTGCATGTATGGCTTTTTAAAAAAACAAAACAAAAGAACGGAATAAACCAGCAAAATAAGTGCATGTTTATTTTTCAACACAAAGTGATACAATTAAGTGAGAAGGAATGTGAGAAGGACATGATCAAAGATAAGCTCAAAAGCTGTTTTCCCAGTTAAGGTTCAGACGGAACAAAACATTCCTTAAATTTTCCAATGGTTAGTTCAAGATTTCTTCTGAAAGAGAGGTAGGTTAACCCCTGTCAGACAAATGTGGAAACTATCCTGGCGAAACCACTTTGCCGGACATAGAGCAGACTCTTGTGCCGGCTTCTACCTCAGATCCCAGTCATTCTCAATTTCCTTGAGTCCTAACAGAATCCACAGTTTTACTTACTGGAGTATTTATAAGCACTCTCCAAATACCTGGAATTCATTTCACCTAATTTGAAATATTTAACACATAGCCTACTAAGGCTAAAGTAATTATCTTGATTTCCCTTTCCAGTCAGTGGAAAGAAAGAAGTAGTTCAGAAGTATGTTTCACTTCACCTGTTTAGTAAACCCATTTAAAAATCAAATGTATTGTCCTTTGGATGTTTTTCTCCATATATTATGTATGACTAACTTAATTATCCCTAAAAAACTGACAATGACCCTCCAGACACTGAATTTACTATGAAATTAATCCCTACTTTTCTCTCTAATACCCTTGCTCAAGAGCTGGGTTTCTGCAGCCCAACTTCTTTAGCCGATGAACACCCTTTAAACATACATACAGCAAAATAAATTCACAGACCTTTCAGATGTTTCTCCACCTGTTGTCTTCATTATATCAGAGCACTGGTGTAGTTTAAGTCACTGTATTTTGCTGTCCAGGATTATTCTCTGTAATTTAAGACATTTATTCTGAAATACAGAATTTCTCTTCAACACATCTTGAAGTCCTCATACTCATCTCAACTACTTTGTTCTGGTCATTCCTTTTGGCCCGGGTTGATTTCTCTATTAAAGAAGTCACCTTCCACAAAAAGCTTTGCTTTCCCTCCTATTTATGTTCAGGTTGAATAGGGAGCATCGTTCAGCCTAATTCAAAGCACATTAACTCAATGTGGAAATTTCCATTGATTAAAGTACATTTTTTTTTTCCCTCTTTCTTTTATTTGTTTATAAATCAAAGGTATGACTTGTAGAATAAGATACCATGAATGAGAATAGCAGAATCTGCCCTAAAGTAAAATTTCTCCAAGAAATCTTTGAGGTTTTTCACCGGCACTTTAAAAACAAAATATTGAACATAATGTATTATAATGTAAATTTTATCAAACACTGTGTCATTAACATTTAGCAATCTTGTTTATTCAAGTCAATCTCTCTCTATATACAAATCTGATATTTGTCTTTTTAAAAATTTAACATGCGTAAGTGCCCATAAATCAGTTATGACAATCATTGTTAAAACAATCAATAGTAAGGAATATGCATTAATTCAAATAATATTGATAGTCACATGAACCTGCATCAGTCTTCTGTGAAATAAGAAAAATGAGACATCTTCTTAAAATCAATATTTTCTTTCTTATGTCATTCATTTGAAAAGTATCAATAATACATTATTTTATACCTTATGTGTTAGTAGCCCTACTTCTATGTGTAGAGATATGTTGAAAGAGCACTGAAGTGAGGTAAAAGAAAAAGTCATCGAAGCAATGACCTCCTAAAAAGCTTGCATTCATCCATTGTGTTGTGGATATCCATCTGAACTAAAATATGTATGGGCAGCATTACTGGTTGAATATATTATTTATAACTTAGACCTCAATAACAGATACTTGTACACTACGTTCATCCCGGACTTAAAGAGTAAGGAGAACAACAAGATTGTTCAGTATTACCTTTATCCATCCTCAGACTTAAGAACCACAAAGTTAGGCAGGTATGCAGACCAAATACAAGATGTGGAATTACAACATCCATTCATCACAAAAGAAACATTTTAATTGGTTATATGTGGAAAATATCTACTTGACAGTCAGTTTCTCACTTTTCACATAAGTGCTTTGCTGCTTGGATGCCTAATCTTGTTTAGTATAGGGAAAGTAATTTGACATGAAAGTACCTAGATGGCTGCCGAAAATTAATTGCCAATTAAAAAAGAAAAATGTTTGTGCTACTCTATAAACAAGCCAACATATAAACCTTTCAGTCTTGTTGCTTTATTTATGTCTTTGTAGATCTGGTTTCAAGCTATTTGCATACAATTTACAAATTCATATTATAATTCTCCAGTATATTTATGATTTTATAGTTGTATATATTTTACCTCTATGAAAAATATTTATTTCTTTATGCTTCTGTTGCTTATTATTTAACAAAAACATTTCATTGCATTTGATAGTTTATGTCTCTTCCTTAGAATGAGGCGTTTTTATTTGTAGGGCTCAAAGAGAGAGGTTTATTTTTCCCCCACATTTAGAAAAAATAGCCAAACCTCAAAACGATGAACTCCTGTCTCTAACTTTCCATAGCTTCCTCAGTCTGCTTTCAAGTGAGGATGAATACCCCAATGATTCAAAGTATAAAGGTTAATCTGAGTGGAAAATGAAGGCTTTAACAGGATTGTAAAGCTTAAGGACTCCTTTCAGCACTAAAGAGACTTTTGAAACTGGCTGAGCCATAGAAGTTTCATGAGTACCATGGAATGGCCCCCTAAGATTCAAAATACAATTCAAATGACACAGCTGGCTGAGCCTATCAGTAGAAATGAATATTGGCTTCCATTTTCTTCCTTCTTCTCCCAAAATTAACTTTCTACATATGCCAGGTAGATAATATGAATCAATGTTATGTCCACATAAACATTAACAGTTATTTGTAGGATAGATTAGTGAATATCATAATTTTAAGGTAGTAATAGAAAACTAATAGAATTTCAAACCTTTTGTGATTTTTAACAGCAACGTAAGTATATACATATTCAATTTTAAAGATTTTTTTTCTTTTTTTATATTTAAAATGTGTTGTTTGTGGATGAAATTCAGTCAGTTTACCCTCCATTAATAAAGAACTGGTCATATCTAGGGTTGTTCAAAGCTATTACTCCTTATATTAACCTTTTTATTCAGTCTTCAAGTCCACACGAGTGAGGCAAGTCAGAGTTCATTTGCTAAAGTCAATCCGCAAACTAGATTTTAATAGAGAAGGGGGAAAAAAAAGCACACACAAGAAAACAACAACAAGTCCACAAAACTTTCAAGAGCAAGTTTTGACTATTGTAAATCTCTTGGCAAAACTTGAGTTCAAGACACCCGATTCACAGATTTATCCAACCAGGAAAACTGACTACAAATCATTTGTGAAGATTTTATAGGCTAAAACTATCCTATAGGAAACTTCTGTGCACAATTATACACTGCTTAGGTTTCTCACAAAGCCTATGGTTCCATGCAAAACATCAATAGTGTGGAGATAATGTCAGGGTCACTTATTCTGACTGTGTCAAACAGCTCTGTAATCCCCTACAGACACACTGCATACAATAGCTGTTATTCAAGGCGTGAATGAACAAACAGTGACCTCTCTTATTTTCTTTTTCTATTTTAATTATAATTATAAGACTTAAAAAAATGAAAAATCATATTATAGTTATTTTCTATTTCCTATTTGTAGATGTTTAACATATAAAGGATAATAAAGATCAAAACATGACAAAATTAACCTCAGAGAAACTTGTGTTCAGTTAAGTCTTCTGGGACATACACCTTG
The DNA here is from genome assembly GCA_020746105.1 of Trogon surrucura. NCBI lineage: Eukaryota > Metazoa > Chordata > Aves > Trogoniformes > Trogonidae > Trogon > Trogon surrucura. Next base: position 45,434,840 of record CM036617.1, read on the forward strand.
GAGTGCCTTTAATATGAATTCCAAAAAAATTTCATTTGAAGCACAATATTTTATGAATTTTTAGTTAATGATCTTATCAGATCTTCTTTAAAATTTGTGATAAAAACAATTTCTAATGAAAATTTTGAATTACTTACAGATCTATAATCTATATATATGGATCTCTTTGAAAGTATTGGGTGGTATTGTATTTGGTCTTCCTTTTCTAACGTGATACCAGAGAAAACAGCAAAAATTACAAACCATCTGTCAAAATCTTGGATCAATACATATATATGCAGACATAATTAAAAAAAGAGATTTACGTGATCTTTAGTAGGTTACTGCATTTTTTCATGAGCAAGGGATAGGCACAGGGATATTTCTGACCTTGTGAGTCATCAGGAGGTGAAACAGGAACTCAATATTCCTTCTCTTCAGATGCCTACTGAGTTCAGTGATTTCTTTGAATCAACAGGATAGTCAGGTAGGGGTAGCTGCAACTAGGTATAGCATTTGAAAAAAATTAGCTTCTCTATAATAATCCCTGCTGTTGAGGACATTACTAAATTGGTTTAAAATTTTGTGGTCTTTTTTGGCTTCCTAAGTTCTGTGAGGAGTTGTATCAGCATTTGTAATAAAAACAAACACGAACTATCTACCCCTTAAAGTCTTAACAGATTACTGTGGTCTGTGCTTTTGGACACAGATCCAGACACAAGATTTTGATTTAATTATTTTAGCTTCCCTCTAGCAACTGAGACACGTATCCTGAAAAGTTCCAAACACCAGAATTTTCTTAGCCTATGTAGGTCACCACAAACCTATCACTTGCTCTTAACTGACTGTATAGAGGAATATAAAGTCCTCTTTGATCGACCTGTTTAAGACACCAGTGCCTTCCTGTGGCCCACAATACTCTGTTAGATTGCTTCCACTGGAACAATAAAATAGTATATTGCAAAGAAATCTTGTGAGAGTAGTGAACCTTTCCATGAGGGGGAATTCAGTGTTAAACTTCACCTCTGAATTCATTTCCCCACTATTCAGAAATCAGTAAGAAAGTATCCATCCTCAGTTGTACCTACACAAACTAAGGAAGAAGTGAATAAACAAACAAAAAGCTCCTACTGACATAGTAAACACAGTCCTTTCCTAGGATGGAAAAGAATCAAGAGAGAAACTTCTTCATTTTCACAAAATATGCATTTAACAGAGATATTGACATACCTCAACACATGCCATTTTAATAAAAAAAAAAAAGTCAAATAAACATCGGTTATTTAAAGATTTTTGAAAATCAGTTTAAAAACTTAATTGTAGGTCACACAGAAGTAGTTGTTCTTGTGATATCTTCATTATGCTACCCTTTCACGGACTTCATAAAGTTGCGAGCAGATAACTGACAGCAGCATTTAGTATGTCTGTTTCTATTGCAGCCTGAAAGCAGAATTTATAAAAGCAGATCTAATTTTCATTTATTTTTATTTGTTAGTATTTGTTTTTCGCAAAAACATTTTTGTTTGTTAAATGTTTGGCGCTGAACCACAGACTAGCATCAGAGCTGTTCTCACCTTTCTCTCCTTACACCCCCAGGTACATACATTGGTCTCCATGAAGCACATTGGGCACTTCAGTATCTATCGCTATTGGGCTATATTCTTTAAAAACAGTCATCAGCTGAGGATAGCTTTCAGTTGTTAAGTGTTTGGTGATCAAATTTATTCAACATCATAGCGATGCACGATATATAACTAGACCAACATAAGTATCACATTTACACCAGTTTCTATGAGACACAGTTCCAAGGGAGAAATTATTTTTCCAGTAGTGTCAAAAGAAAATTAGGCCAACAGTATTTTAACACTTCATATTTCAACCTTCTGGGGTTCTTACATGTCACATATTGAAAAGAGAGCTAACACCTTGTTAGCGATCACTGTATTCAGCCTTTCAAAAACAATAGAATATCCAATTTGGATAAAAGAATGTACACAAAATTTTAGACAGAAATTCATACTTGAAAAATATGACCAACTATTGGTCACTAATTATACAGCTATTTTGACTTGACTTGATGAGACTGATTCTTTTCTTGTTGTATGTGGTTAGTTATACATGAATAAAGATGATTCTTCCACTTACCTTTCTAGTGGAACAGCACCTGTTTTTCAATGAATAAGCTCACAAGGTTATTTCACTGATCTGTTCCACAATGGCTGTTAAAATCAGAATTAACCACAGCAGAGATGGAACAGTTTATATCGAAATGTTCTCAGAATTTTTAATTCATTCCTGAAGTTTTTACAAAGGAGGAAAAGAAGTCTCAAAGTCTTACTTAAATAAAGGAAAACCAAGTGACTTGTGACCACAACAAAATAATCTCCAAGCCTGGGAAATTCCCATCATGGTACCTACACATATCTCCTAGCCTTTCTATTTACAATGTTTCCTATCTCGTGATACCCAGCAGAAATAACATTTTGAAGCAAGATAATTCATTTTTATTTATGAATAAAATATGCCCACAAAAAAAAAAAAAAAAAAAGAGAAATCAGGAGCTGTCCATTTTAGGAATAGCTTTACTGATGCATAGATCACTTACATTTTTCTTTTCCTGGAGAAACTCTGTGACTTAACAAATAAAGACTGAAATATTGTTCCCACTTTTATCACAGCCTTCAAACAAGTTGCTTAATGTCTCTGTCTCAGCTACAGAGTAAATGGGAGGAATGATATTGGTCTACTTCTTAGGCCTTCTCCATTAAACTCTAGTAAAGAAGGACTTTTAAACAAAGAAAATTAATACTCAGTAAAAAGTGTTCTGTTTGTTAAGATCTGTTTGCTCTTTCTCACTTCTCATTACTCCTCTCTGATTGGTTCTTTTAATAAATGTACCTAATTTCCCGAAAATTGAGTCTGTTTTGCTGGGATGGTAAATGAGAGTGATCTCTCTGTCCTTACATCGAACTCTGAACCCTTTGAAATATTTTCTCCCCCTGTCTAGCCATGAAGAGGGAGTGAGAGAGCGGCTGTGTGGGTACCTGGCTGCTGGCCAGGGTCAAACCATGACACTACCTTTAAGAAAACTCCTTACTAGGAGAAGTGTAGCCACACTGGTGCAGAGCTCCACGTAGCCTCATTACTTATGCTGAGCTGCAGGATTTGTGAGTTTGGGCATAGCATCCTCTCCAAGGCTAGACTGTTTCTCCTGGTCCCAAAACCTGACTGCTCATAGTTGACACCAGCAGTTCCAACACTGTTGTATTTTGTGCAGACAGCTGTAGTCTAAGAAACATACAACCAGTCTAAAGCTCTTTCCCTCAAGAGAAAAGGATCTAGTGAAACTTCTGACAAAATCTCTTAACATTGACTGTCATGGCTGCATCAATCCTCTTTGTAGAAAAAGCAGCACATGGCTGTGATGTTGTTGTAATAAGTAGAGGTGAAATCCAAGTCATTATATAACTTTTATTTTTTCAGAGCAGTCTGACTTTGTTCTAGATAATAATGTGACCAAAATGAAAAAAACCAACCAACTAGTTTTTAATGAGCTGTCTCAATAGTATTCATCAAAAAGCAAGAGCAGGATTCATCAAAATCAAACATGTTTATTTGTGTAAGCTGTGGTATTAAGTGGAGCACTTCATGCGTTAGTACACAGCTGATGTGAAATTGGGAAATAAGAATGTATTTCTGATGCAGATTGTCTGAAGTGGCAAATTGAAGCACATTTTGTAATGTGCATTTTGTAATATAATTTTATATTTAATCTATATAAGATTCTTCCATACAGTCTTTCTCTTGTATTATTATTCAGTTTTTGAACTTAGCAGCTTTTTCCTATTACTGTTCCAGATATGAATTTTGTGATGAAGAATATTTATTAATGTATCATATTATTCACTTGTAAAGTAAATACACAATGCTGTTCTCTTCTGCTTTTTTTTTTTATAGTTTGAAATCCAACAATTCTAAAATATAGCCTCCTTATTTCTAATGGCACTGAATATGTGTTTCTTCCACATACTGATATAACTACAGAGAACTTCCTGCTGATTCTTAAACACACTTTGAAAAAGATCCACAAAAATATATCAGGAACTAAAATGAAAATTTTATTGAAACTATTGATGACCAAATTTTCTGATATTAAAATATTCTCCTTACACCTCATCTTCTTATGCTAGGTACTTCATTGTCTGCTATATATCTCAACCATGTGGCACCTGGACAGGTCAGTCTAATAAACAGTCTCAGAGCTTTTATAACAGATTAGTAGACAGAGTTAATACTGCTGTAATATTTGAAACCTTCCCTTCTGCCTCAGTTTCCAACAGACAAGTTTTCATCATACCTGTTCAAGAATATGCTTTTGTTAACAGTCGTCATGGTTTGATCCTGGCCGACCGCCAGGTGCCCACACAGCCTCACTCACCTCTCCTTCTCTGCTAGACCGAGGGAGGTAATATTTCAAAGGGCTCAAGGTTTGAGATAAGGACAGGGAGATCACTTTCCTGGGCAAAACAGACTCGATTTGGGGGAAATTAATTACATTTATTAAGAGAACAAATCAGAGAGGAGTAGTGAGGAATAAGAAAAAGCAAACAGATTTCAAAAGCAGAACACCTTCCCCCCATCCCTCCCTTCTTCCCGGGCTTAACATCAATCCCGGTTTCTCCACTTCCTCCCCCCGAGCGGCGCAGGGGGACAGGGAATGGGGGTTACAATCAGTTCATCCGATGCTGGTTTCACCACTTCTTCACTCCAGGGGAGGACTCTTCACTCTTCCCCAGGCCATTGTGGGATGCCTCTCATGGGAGACAAGTTTCATGCTCTCTTCTCCAGTTTGAGTCGTCCCACGAAGGGCAATTCATCACAAACTGCCCAAGGTGAGACACCTCACGAGGGGCAGCCCACCCCTCGTGAGTCTGAGGCGCAGTCCTTGGGGCGAAACTACTCCAGCGTGATTCCCCTGCACCATCCCAAAAGTCCCACCGGCCAACCTGCTCCAGCGTGGCAATTCCTCTTTCCCACAGGCTACAGGTTCAGGCAGTGACTTGTTCTGATGTGGGCTTCTCACGGGCTACAGCCCCCTTCAGGCATCCACCCACACAGCGTGGAGTCCTCTATACCATGGACATCTACGTGGTGATCCTCACGGTGGACATCTGCACCTCGCCCATGGGCTGCAGGGGGACAACCCGCTTCACCATGGTCTTCACCACAGACCCGGGGGACTCTCTGCTCCAGCGCCCGGAGCTCATCCTCCCCCCTCTCTTTCTTCGCTGACCTCGGCGTCTTCATGTATTCTCAGTCTTCCATCTCTGTGCCAGCTGTTGTGGTTCAATTCTTTTTCCCGTTCTTAAATATGTTTTTCACAGAGGTGTTCCTCTGCTATCACTTTACTGATAGGCTCAGCCTTGGCCAGCGGCGCGTCCTTCTTTGGAGCCCGCTGGCATCAGCTCTATCAGACTCAGGAAGCTTCTAGCAGCTTCTTGCAGAAGCCACCCTGCAACTCCCCACCCCCGCCTCCAAAATCCGGCCAGGCCAAACCAATACAACAGTTTAAGGTGTCTTTAAAGAAAAAAAAAAAAGAGAATGATATTGTAACTCTCACAGTCCCTCCCTTAAAAATATTAATAAATTTATGAGTACATTCACTGGATAAAGAGTAGATTTTTATAACCTATTTAGTAGATACTGTGTATGTTTGAATCCTTCCTCTTTGCTTTTATATTTATCATCCAGCAGTCCTCATCTCTTCCTTGCCTGACCTAGTTGAGAGGTGGTGTCCCTGTCCATAACAGGGAGGTTGGATTAAATGATCTCTAAATGATCTCTTCCAGCCTAGGAAATTCTATGATTCCTTTCCAAATATTCTGTCCACTTTTTCACATTTATTTAAAAGATTATTAGATTATTTATAATGATCTCTCTGTCTGTAAAATGATCTCTAAGGTCCCTTTCAGCCTAGGCCATTCTATGATTCTATGATTTTAGACTGAGTATAACTCAGATAAGTTGTGCATTCTTCCTTTTCACCATACATTAGACAATACTCTGCAGAAAATTACATGTTCGCAACAGGTAAGAAATATGTAAACCTCATCAGGCAGAAAAGGAGCTGAGTCCAGGATTCTCACAGTCTGGATGAATCTTTTAACTGCTGGACTGCTGGGTCGAAAGAGAAAAAAATTTTTTTTCCTAAAAAAAAAATTTAGTCTCCCAATATTGCAAGAGGATTGAGAAAGAAAATAATCCTACTTGCAAGTGCTTAGGCTTGAAAGAAGACAAGATTTCATTTGTAGACACTTTCTCTCACATTTTTGTTACTTCTAAAGAAGAAAACATTACTCAATCTAATCGGTTTTTGACATCTTTCTCTTCATCATATAACTGTTATCATATGTTCTATAAGAATACTACTTAGAGTTGTAACTAGGCACTACGAAGTTAATTCTTTTATGCCTCAATACGTCCTTGTAAACAGGAAAAAAATATACTACAATTTATTTCAGTCACTCCAAATGATAATTTCTCAACAATATTTGTAAACAGTAAAAGTTGAACAGGTATTAAGTCCTAAACTTACATAAAAATAATTGTTCATAGGGGAGGACTATTACTATACTTCGGATTCGCTCAACCATGTCATATTATCCTTCCTCATAAGCTTTAATAATTGTATTTCACTATGCTGCTTCTCCAAGGTGTAAATAGTCTTATGGCCTTCTGTTAGGATGGCTTGTTGGCTGTTCTGTACCATCACCTGAATTCTGCAGGATTTATGTGAAGTGCAGCCATATAACCTTGGGCTGTGATCTCGTCAGCTTTTACAAGCTAAACAGCATGAAAGCTGGTCAATACCTGGATGGCAGTTTTCCAAAGGAAAGGGAAAAAAAAAAAAAAGAGAGACTGCTGTAGGATGTAGTGTAGCTCATACTCCATATATCAAGCTTCCCTGTGAATCAGTACTCAACCAGCATTGCAGCATTTTGTCAACATGGCTGGTATCAGGCATATTGCTCAAAACAGAAAGAAAACAAAATAACTGTATCTTAGATTTAGATCTTCATCTTTATAGTTAGGTAAATAAAATAGTTTTGAAAATGTGTTATGAGTGTCCCATAGGGAATCTCCTATAAGGAGTAATTATAGTGACTAGACTTTCTGTAACAGTTTTGAAAATTATCAGTCCCTTTATTTAGATGACTACTTGCAAAAGTAAGGAACAATCTTTATACTCCTCATAAAATTCCCTTTCTCAAAGCCGATAAGACTTCCAAGACAGTTTAAGTCTTCCTTATTGCATGGTGGTGTTGAAAAAACTTTTTGTCTTCCTTCACCCCAGCCATTTTCTCACATATTCCTCTTCCCTTGTGAGTGTTCTAGAAATCGAACTTAGCTGGCTCAGATAATGGATAACTAGAGCTGCAGAATGGAAACCATCAGATCGGTATGTCCCAGATGAGGTAGAACGAATAGGAGAGTTTCCCTCATTTACACAGGCATTTTTTTTTTGGCTGTAGCACAGACTAACAGTGCAAGCTAGTTTTTAAACTGCGTGTTAAGTCTTTTGGGTGTTGCAAAAAACAAACATCTCACTGTGTATGATCACGAAGAGTCAAAATTTTCAATTTTTTTTTTTCTTAAAGTATGGTATGATCCTTTTTATTCTAAATAAATCAAAATTACTTTATTTTGTTAATTTATATGACTAGCTTTCTTAAATCCAAAGCTCAGCTTTAGTATGTTAAAAATTATAACATGTTATTATACAATGATCTGGATGGGCTGTTTTCAGAAAAGTCCAAACATGCAAAGAAGATTTAGGAAGTGTTATTCTGAAGAGGAGAATTACAAGACAAAGCAAGGTTATTTCTGTCAAAACTGTGTTTATTTACAAGGAATAGTAAAAAAAAAATTGTGTCTCTCTGAACAAAGCAAACATCAAACTGAAAAGCAGTTCTTTACTCTTCATACCAAGCTGACTTATCTTTCTATGTTATCCAGAGTTTTCAGGCAAATAAACTCAACCTGTTGCATTTGCTAATTCTCCCATACTTCTTTTAAGCTACCCACATTCATGTATATCTGTTTTGAAATCTAATAATATTCCTCAGCTTTAAGTCAAAGAAAGTATTGTTTCAACCCTCAGATTTTATAAATGAACCTGACTGCTTTTCAGGTTTTTTTCCTTAAGTGAAAGGCCTTTCATAACAATCTACATAATACATAATAATATTCCCTCTCTACCCATCTCTGTTTTGGACATTAAATAACTAATACCATGCACAAATGCAAATAAGAAAACAAAAATAAGAAAAAATCTGATTGGTCTAAACTGAGACCAGAATGGGGCTGGGGATTGTAAGGAAGGAGTGTAATAGTTGCATTTGCTTGTTATTTTCTTCCAGGAAATTTAAAACAACATTTTTTTTTCATTAAAAAATTGCTTATTTATTTTGTTGAATGTGTCCTTACTCTGTGAGATCCTAGATTTCTTTATTATTTCCTGCTAATATGGGTTACATTAAACATGTACCATAAAAAATTTGCAACTGTTGTTTTTGGTTTCCAGAAGTCTTGATCTGAGGGAGGGAGTGGAAAAAAAAAAAGAAGAACAAAAAAGAACTGATGACTTTAATTCACATCTATCATAATTACTGTAGGCTGTAAGCACGCATAAAAGACAGAATTCAGGAGGAATTTCAAAGTTATAGAACTTTATCATTGGTAATAAGGTCATTCACTTTCAAAATATGTACAGTTCTGTATCTATCTATTTAAGACCATAAAATGGTAGAAGCTTAGAGCCCAGACAAGGATTTAAATAGGGAAGAATTCTGTATATTTTATGCTGCTAACTATTCTATACAGAACAAAATAATCCCTGAAAGAGTTTAGTTAATCTGTAAAATTAGAAGAAAAAATGAAATTCCTAGGTAATTTTATAAAATGCGCTCTTCATTGGAAAATCTGATGCTAATAATATGATCTATTGCATTCAAGTCATAGATACGTGACATACAGTAGTTATCTTCAAAACTACTATGTCCGCATCCTGATCAAACTGTTAATTTATGTGAACACATCTAGGGAGGGACCCTATGCAATACTGGGGATGGCTCTTCATGACGAAAATTAAAGGCGAGCAAAAACAACAACAAAAAAAAACACTGTGAAATCAAACAGGTGGATGTAGAACCTCGCAGAGGAATTAGAAAACAAAAATCTGACAACGTTAAGTAAAGACGCTATCAATTACCAGGGAATTAATCTATTCCAAGTGAGAGGTTGTAAAGTCAATGAGATGTCAGACCTAACTCAGCATTATATCAACATTTTCAACCACAGTTTGTGGCATCTATATATTGGGGAATTTGGGGCGTAATCTTCATGGAGATAGATAAACCAATAACTTAACAGTGGGTGAGTGCTTGACTTTATTTAAAGTTTCATGAACAATTGCAAGAATATAGTAAAACTAGATATGACAAAACTCAGCTATAAAAGAATCAAACCTTCTGGTCTTAGTTAAATTAATCAATTTTATTATTATTATTAATGAAATTATATCAATAAGCCATTATGAAACACTGTTTCTCTCGTCTGAAAAGCTCTCCAAATTCATTATAAAAGAATTCCCTCTTTTTTCCTGCCAAGAATTTTTGTGGTGAAATTTTGTAATATAGTGATCTGAATACACAAATATTAGCAAAAGAGAGACTGTCACGTTAGGTGTTTAGGCTTTTTTTTTATGAGTTATAGCCCAATCTTAGACTTTGTTTTGTTTCTTCCATTTTATTGATAGAAATCTCTTTTCTGCAGACATTTCCTTGGCCTCTGCCATATTGATCGCTGCTGTTGAGGGAGAATGAGTCTTCTGATTGCACTCTACTTGAGAGGTTGTTAAGGCAGAACAAACCTGGAGATGCTAAGCAGGTCACTGGACAGTCCTTCATAAATATTCAAAAGAAACAAATATTGTGAAAGACACTAGTGCTGATAGAATTCACAGATATGCTAAGTAAGAATAAAGTATTACCTGCAGAGAGATCCTGTAGGGATTATATGGCCTTCTGCTTTAATGAAGTTACACTTTTGAGTAATGGCATATGATTTTAACATTTCCTTTTCACTAGTGAGGATTATTTTTATTGTTTAAAAAAAATATGAAATAAGAATTTTAAACTGAATTACAAGTATTTGCAAGCATTCTTGGGAAGAGGATGCATTCACATACAAAGTCAATTTCCATCTGAAGTGCAGAAACAAGTCTTTGATTATGAGACACAGCATTTGAAATACGATGGAGTAAACATGATTATTACTTTCACTGCTATCTAAATGATAGCAAAAAAACATTTGTAGAATTACAAATAAACTTTCCCTTATAGGTGGATTTCCTACTGATCAGTAGAAACACTCTGCTTTTCCATTTGATGAGCAGCAAAATTCATTCTCTGATAAAATTTACAGACTAGTTTAAAAACAGTTCAAAAGGAAGAATACTTTTTCTGGTCTAAAAGTCTACATTGCTTTGGTAAATTTTTGCTTGGTTTACTTCTATTCACCCTACCACACTGCTAAGATACATTTCATTTGCAGTCGAGGGAATCTTCCTAGTCTTTATCCACAGTTCTGGCACAAAATTGTGAAAATTCTCCTCAGTATCTTCTCAAAGAGTCACCCAGTGGATTGAATAAATATGTATAGAAATGATTGGCTAGAGTCCTGATCTTGTACCATGCTTAACTTGAATATTTTTTATAGATTCAATAAGGCTAGTCAACAACAATCAAGTAGTAATGCAAACAAGGACCAAGACATCTATCCTTTGAAAAAGACCCTCAGTCTTTTTGCTAAAAATACTTTCCTTTTTGAAATTTCTACCCTCTTAACTGTGCACAGTAGCAGTAACAGTGAAATCTAGTTGTTTTTACTTCATTGGACAATCTTTTTACACAGGGTGTTATGATAAAACATATACTGAAGGTTAAGTAAGAATTTTCCTAGTAGAGAAAAAAACCTGAGGATTTATGGGTGTGCACACAGACACATGAACTAACCAGTCTAATAGCAATGAATCAGACAAAGAAAAAAGGGTGTTAGATTCTGTCAACCACCAGAAAGTGTCCACTGAAGTGTGCAAATGTGCTATATGTGTTAGCATGACATATTGTAGGCGCTACAGATTTCAGGAATTAACTCTTGCTAGTGTCTGCTTTTCCCCCTCTACAAGATGTATTTTTTAAGCCAGCTTAGTTCAAAGGACAGTCAAATTTTGGCCCAGGTGTCATAAACAGCAGTTTTACAGGAGAGGAAGATACTCCTTTTCTGTGTCTTCGGTTCCCCAGTTACACTGATGAGTGGGAAGAAAAGTCTCTTTCAGTTGCTGTGTCATAAGATTCGTCCTTGCTTCAGCTGATAGTAACATTTTAAAAGAACACAAACACCCCTCCAAAAAAACTGTCCCTAGGCAGCATGTGAGGGTGAGCTAAACTAGAGATGTTAGAGGTAGAGGAAGAAAAGTCATGATTCCGTTTTATTATCCCACCACAAGAGGATGGAAGAGCTCTGAAAATTGCTTTTCAAGAACTGGAAGGGCAAATACAAAGAAACTTGGTTGCTGGTCTCGATTTTCAGCAGGGAGCTAGACTTGCCTGTGACTTTTAAAGCTATCTAAAGCTGCGAGTATCAAAACCTTTAATGTCAATAACTAAATGTAGATAGTAATCTTCCCACTTGCCTTAGACGTTTAAAAAAATAACTTGTGTAAATTCAAGCTTGTCACATAGGTTAACCATAGAGAAAAAAGATTTCTTACCCAGAACAGATTAAATGTCCTCCAGAAAGGCCTGTTGTTCTCTGTTAACTTTATGGGAAACCTCAACTTTTAAATGTCTAAGTTAGGCAAGATAAATCCTACCCTCATATATCTTAAAGATTCTACTCCCAAAGATTTAGATTAATTTATTTCTGTTTGCTAACTGGGAATATATATCTTGCCTATTGCCATTTATTTAGAGAGTTACGTCCAGTAAACACTCAGTCTTCTATTTTATTTTTTTTTTAATTATTTTACTTTTTAAAAAAAATATGTTGGGAAATACTGAAAGATTTCATTCACTTATGAGTTATGGCTATTAAATTTGAATGAAAACAAAAATACCTTAAATATGTTTAAAATAACGTTTTATATGGTTTTTATCACTTAAGTCAAAATCCTCAATGTGCCTTGGAAACCAATTGATATATTAGAAAAACAAAGTATTATCTGTGTTTCAGGAGCTGATTGATTTTCTCCAATCACCATATAATACCTTTCATCCTACACAGTTTTTCTTTTTTTTTTTTTTCTTCAGAGAATAGAAGAGGAAAAAGCATTGCTGCCTCTTTAACTTCCAATCAGTTTCTCATGAAACTTGCAAAGAAGAAAATATTTTCTTCACTTGAAGAAAAGGAACTGCTCTCAAAACTTAAATACTCCTACGCAGTGTTTCTAAATACTTAGCCAGTATCTTTCATCATCTTAGCAGACTAGAGACAGTACTTCTTCTTCTTAATTTAAATTACTTTGATGGCTTGTTGCTCAGTTAGGCAATAAAATATTTGTTGTCATAATTTCTGATTTAATCTGAAATGGATTTATATTGATTTTTTTCTAAAATAATACACATGAAAATTATTACAGGTATTTCTGAGTCTACCTTAGTGCTGAAGGCTGGACCAACCAGTCTCTGTAGCCTTTTTCAATCACACATGCCAGTGAATTGATTGATGAAATAATTTTCAGTGTATTTTACAGTTATGTGTGTACACATACATATTCTATATAACATAATTTATTTACATTACATATTTACATTGCATATGAAATAATAAAATAATTCAATATTTTTCATCTAGTGGCTGAATATACTATGACCAAAGTTTAATCAGCAAGAAACACCTTTATATAAATGAGAAAATAATTTTAAATAAAGCCAGATTCTAGTTGTCGTTACAAATTCATGTGTGTAGGTTAATTTGTCAAATTTTGTCTTGAAAGTCACTGATATGTATTAATAAAGCCATGCATTGCTATACTATATGTAAATGTACAAAAAAATATTTCTTTATTTTCATCTTGATTTGTCTTTGATCCTTTTAATTATAAATGTCTAAATATAGAGCTTACAAAAAGAAAATACCTTTGAAGTGGGTAGTGAAACCTACATCAGGTCATTATAACCTCTATTTCTGTTAATTAGGCAGTGGGTGTCCTGTGACCTTTTGACATTCATGCAAATATCATTAGCCAGCTATGTTTCTCTGTGACAGTAATATCCTTACTGTTTATTTACATTGATTTTTCTCTAACCATCTTCTAGTCAGAAGCAAAACTTCAGAGGAATAAAGTACTGTCAGTCTGAAATGAAGGTGGTCAATGGCTTAATGCCCAGATGGAGATCGGTGACAAGTGGTGACTCTCAGGAGTCCGTACTGGGACCAGTGCTGTTTAATATCTTCATCAATGATATAGTGGGGTCAAGTGCACCCTCAGCAAGTTTGCCAATGACACCAAGCTGAGTGGTGCAGTTGACACATCTGAGAGACAAGGTGACATCCACAGGGACCTGGACAAGTTTGAGAAGTGCACCTGTGTGAATCTCATGAGGTTCAACAAGGCAAAGAGTAATGTCCTGCACCCAAGTCAGGACAACCCCTGGTGTCAATACAGTCTGGGGATGAAGAGATTGAGAGCAGCCCTCCAGATAAGGACTTCAGAGCGCTGGTGGATGAAAAGCTGGACATGAACCGGCAGTGTGAACTTGCTGTGCAGATGGCCAGTCATATCCTGAGCTCTACCAAAAGAAGCTCGACCAGACGATTGAGAGAGGTGATTCTGTCCCTGTACTCTGCTCTCATGAGACCTTACCTGGAGTACTGTGTTCAGATCTGTAGTTCTCAGTACAGGAAATGCATGGATCTGTTGGATTGAGACCAGAAGAGGGCCATGAAAATGATCAAAGGGGTGAAACATCTCTCCTGTGAGAAGAAGCTGAGAGAGTTGGGGTTGTTCAGCCTGGAGAAGAGAAGGTTCCAGGGAGACCTTCTTTCAGCCTTTCTATATGTAAAGGAGGCTTATGAGAAGGATGGGGACAAAGTTTTTAACAAGGCCTGTTGCAAGACTAAAAAGGGTAATAGATTTAGATTAAAATAGCATAGATTTAGACTAAATATAAGTAAGATTTTTTTTATAATGAGGATAGTGAAACACTGGAACAGGTTACCTAGAGAGGCTGTAGATGCTCCACCCTGGAAATGTTCAAGGCAGATTTGGACAGGGCTCACAGTAACCAGATCTAGTTGAAGAAGACCCTGCTCATGGCAGGCGGGTTGGACTAGATGACCTCTAAAGGCTCCTTCCAACACAAACTATTCTACATAACTATGATTCTGAAATAGCGTGGAAAGTTCTTTCTCAGCTTGCCTGTCTCTGAAAATCATGCATAATTGCTTCCTATTGCGTTAAATGCACAAGAAGGTAAGTTTCATCTCAGAGAGCTACAGTTCTACAAAACGTTAGAGAGAGAATGAACCATATAGGTGTAAGGGAACATTAAACAGCATCTGCGGGTGACTGAAATAATTCTGGACACATATGAATGAAGTGCTGACAATGTCCAAAGAAGGGCAACAATGCTGGTGAAGTCTTTAGAGAACAAGTCTGATGAGGAGCAGCTGAAGGAACTGGGGTTCTTTACCCTGGAGAAAAGGAGACTCGGGGGAGAACCTTATCATTCTCTACAACTACCTGAAAGGAGGTTGTAGTGAGGTGGAAGTCAGTTTCTTCTCCTAAGTAAAAAGTGATAGGACAAGGGGAAATGGCCTCAAGTTGCACCAGGTTTAGATAGGATGTTAGGAAAAAATTCTTCACTGATAAGGTTGTCAAGCATTGGAACAGGTTGCCCAGGGAAGTGGTTGAGTCACCATCCCTGGTGGCATTTAAAAGACACGAAGATGTGGTGTTTACAGACATGATTTAGTGGTGGACCTGACATTGCTAGGTTTACGGTTGAACTAGATGATGTTAAAGGCCTTTCCTAAACTAAACAGCTCTATGATTTTATGATTCTACAATTCTGTATTTCTATGATTTTGTATTTCTCTGTTTCTATGAGTATTTACTCAACAAAATATCCCAAGTTGGAATTTTGAGGATTTGTAGGAAATTGGACATTCCATTATTATGTACAAAGAATTTATTTTATCTGTCACTGGAGTTTATGCACATATTTTTTGCCTGAAAATTTTGATTCATACCCAAAAATTATAAAAGAAAGTGTTTCTGAAGATAGATAATCAGTTTAGGACTGCAAGGAATTGCCACAGTCTTTTCATTTAGGCAATGTAGCACAATGCATAAGAAAATCCATCTCATATACAGGGCTTTATCGTGCTGATTTGTCTAAGCTGGTAGATATTAGAGCAATCTGAAGTATCTCCAGTCACTTCTAGCATTTATAGGAAATAATGCAATTTGGATATTTCTGAACACATGGACACCTGCTTGTAGTTAAAAGATGCAAGAAAATGCAAGGAAAATACTTTTCCCAGCATACTGTGGAATGGTTCTGTCTTCGTTAAGGCTGAAAATGGTCCTGACCTATTTTTTTAAAATACCATCACTACATACTGCTAAAGTAGCAGAAAAAATAAATGTGTTCCCTTGGATGCAGAGTGCATGTAAAAGCTTTTATGTGTTTAAAATGCTTTCTTTTAGATGATGTTTAATAAATGCAGAATATGGGAAAGGCAGAATTCCCTTCTTCCCCACTCCCCTTCACAGTCAAGATAATAAAAAGATTTCCTATAGAAATGAGCTACAATAGCTTCCAAGAGCGCAATGACTTTGTAGACAAATGCATAGTCATAAACACAATAGTTCATATTCAACACTGTATGCAATAATTATTTTAATGAGAAAGATAATGGCTAGTCAGGACACTGGAGCTAGTCCCTTACTATATTAGAGAAATGTTTTGTGAGTTTAAAATTTATCATAGGTAGCCCCCTAGACAGTGAAGGAAAGAGCTAGTGCTCAGTGACCTGGTAGTTACCATTTCTGGTGTGTAGAGCACAATGGGCACTGAGCACCATCCCACGTGGCAAGTAAAGAACTCTGAATCAGGGTATTCCAGCAGAATATTAGTTCTTTAAATTAGTGCCATGCTCTAGTATCGCTACAGAAACTGCACCACGCTGAACAGATTAATCCAGATGTAGTCTGAAGAATCGGTAGGGAAATTCACCCTCTATAGCTAAATGAAGTCTCATTGCATTCACGCGTTTAGTGAATGTTCTTGAAAATCTATTTGTGGTGCACCTTGAGTAGTCTTTTGTGATTATGAGGCAAAGATAGCAATGCTCCTAGCTCCACATAATAGAATTTTGTTTATTTTGTGGAGATCTAAATGACTACAGTAGGAAAAAGCAGTGGTGATTCAGGACAAAATCTAGCATTCACAAAGTAGGGTTTTACTTTTCCTTTATTTCATTAGTAAGCCACAAAAAAACCCTCAAAACTATTATGATGTTTTTTATTATGGGAAGATATATCATGCTGGATTCAACAGCACAAGAGAGGCAAGAGTGCCTCTAATCCATGTTCCCAGATGCAACCAGTGGCAAGGCTGATGATGTATTCTCGGCAGGCATATGCACACACAGCACATATATGTGCTACATATAGACATATCTATAGAACTTGTCGAAGTTTAGGGTTGAGCCAGCCGCTAAGCTCTCACAGATGCTCTCTGTTGTGCCCCCACCATCCTCACAGGGAATGATAACAAGGGAACGAGGGAGATAGAATTTGAGATTGGGGGGGGGAAAAAAAAAAAAAAAGGACTTGAACTGGTTTAATGAAAAAGAAAATAGAATACTAACAATGAAGATGTTGAACTATATACAAACATATACAAGTATATATTCAAAGATACAAATGAATATGCTAATACAGAACCTGCAGCTTCCAGATGGCAACTAGGTCCTGCGTGGAAAAGTCCCAGACTGGACTCTGCACCAAGTGGGAGCACCTGAGACCAGAGTCCCAATGACAGTCCAAAAAAACCGACCAGAAAGCCTTTGAGGAGCTGTGCTGTTCCCACCTGGGAAGGTAGGGGAAGGAGATCTGTCCCAATGAAAGGTGCTCCTCTGCAGTGTGAAAACAGAAGGTGGGAACACTAGCAGGACAGAGAGATGACAAAGAGCTGGCGAAAATCCTAACAGTACACTAGGTACTAAAGACTTCAGGGCTCTTCTTAGGGACCCTTTTACACTCACAGCCATGGGAAGGAATACTGCCATTTGTCTATTTGGGTCACCTGGCCCATTGTCTCCTCCCCATAGTCCCTACCCCCCGTTCCCCATTGTAATTGCTATGTATTCCAGGAGACCCCAGAATACTTCTATTCCGGTGCTCTCAAACCAAGACAACACATATATATGTATGTATTTGTATACAGTTGCTGGCATCATGGGCACAGAAACCCTCTGATCACATGTGCACACAGAACAGAGCCCCTTTAACTCAGGAAAGAGTTAGAGAGGAATTTAATAAGATCACTTCATCTAAGTCCTTCCTTCTCCTACCTTTGGTTTCTCCCTTAAGCATCCTCTGATAAATCCTATATAAACCCAAACTGTTCTTCCCCTGTATTACAAACTGTGTCTCACCCTTAAGCAGCAATTAGGCTGAAAGTTGATCTGGAGATGTTCTGGATGACTCCTCTTAATCATTTTTATGTCTGGACTATGTGGCTGATGTCTGTGCTAGGACAGCTCTGAGAGGGGTCCAGTCAAGGTCTTGTCTTCTTTGAAGGTCTGTGATTCATGTCCTGCCTTCCCTATGCTCCTCTGTGTTTGTGGAGGCAGGCCTTTGATGTTCTGTATAGGCTCAGCAGGGTATTATTTGGGTTCCTCACACTGCCATTGTTTCTTGTAGCAGAGTCTTTATTATACGACTTAAGACTTCTGAGCTACAAGGGCCTGCGAATCATCATGTGCCTAAGTATACTTCAATCGATACAGTGCACTTGATTCTCCAAAACATTTGGAGATGGCTCCTCACTAAAGACTCTTGAAGAAACTAAACTGACAGAGGAGTAATCACATCTTGGATTATTACATAATTAAAATGTAGAAGTAAGTGGTTGATTTTCACAAAAATCACCCATGAAGAAGCATGTGAATCTGTGAATGTGACAAAAAAATTGCAAAATAAACCAATACTTTCCAGAAATGTCTTTGCTAAAACACAAATAAAAAGTGAATGGGCAGTAAAATAGCAGGAGATACATCGCATTGGTAAGTACAATGGAATCCTGACCGTGCAAACAAGCTGATGGACTTAGATTAGGTATTACTGCACTCAGGAAAGAGATTTTGGTGGTCCCTGTTGCTCCATTAGCATGATAGTGAGGCAAACAGAATTTCAGTAACTATAAAAAAAAGAATACAGATAAAATTAGAAAATGTCATAATGGTACTGTAGAAATACATTATACACATTCCTACAGAGTAATGCACAATTCTCTTATTATTCTGCTTTGAGAAGGATACAGTAATACACAGCCATATAATTTAGCCAAATAATTGTAGCCAAATAATTTAGATCCCTTTTTCATTATAGCATACAGAACCCCTCATCTTCTACATTGCATGCATGTTACTTTATTATTGGACTCCCTTTTTTGTAGTGAATGAACTAGCTCCTTCCAAGTCAAATCTGAATGAGGTTTTGAGAGCACTTCAGGAAACACTACAGGCAGTTTGTCAAAAAAATGTACATGGCTTGTCTCCTAGCATCTGAAATAGTCCTTCAGTGCTGTCTGAATAGGACTCGCACCTTCAAATACTTCTCGTGTTTTCCAGGCATATCTGAGACTGTGACTTGTAAAGATATGTTATAAAACCAGCTTTCAGATCAGTTACACTTTGCTTCTGACATAGCAGCAGAGCAAGGAGTGGGACTCGATGATCCTTGTTGGTCCCATCCAGCTTGAGATATTGTAGGATTTTATGATTCTGTAACATAGTTAACAAATGAGTTAACAAGTGCCTGGCCAGATATGAACCACTGGATAAATGGGAGGCAAAAAGGAGACCTAGTTCAGGAAAAGACTGAACAAAATCATAGGGATTAGAGCATGTGTGGTTCTGCATCTCAGCTATCCTCTGTTAAGGTACCCCTAACTGATGACTTCCAATAGTTCTGGTGGTACATAAAGGAAAAATGACTGAAGAGATAGCTTCTTTCCAACACTGTTTCCTTTAGCATTTGCTTTCTGAAACATGATCTTGCTTGCATGGGCATTAATTCTGATGTACTACGTTAGTTATATTTTGACCTTTAATTCAGAGGGATTAAAAAGCAATATTGGAAAAATAAGGCATTTCAGTGATCCTTTTTTTGGAATGGAAAAATTTTAGTACAGAATCTATGTGGAGGAGAGAGGAAATCCAGCTGAACTGTCTGCTAAAAAGTCTGAGAAGGGAGGGGGAGTGAACAACATGCCTCTTTCTTTTGTTACTTCTATGATTCTTTCAACCTTTTTCCAGTCACAATGTGACACTCCCACAGGATTATTCAAGTACTGAAAGGACACATACTAGGATAACTTCACATTACTGCATACTCAAAAGAATCATTATGTGACAAAAACAACCAGTAAGTATTCTAAAAACATTTTTCTATGATATATGCATATAAGAGGAGCCGTTGAAAAAGCACTCATGGAACTAAATCTTTTTACCTCCTACCTTCCTATTCCATCCTCTGATTTCTAACACCTAAGCAGAAATCATTGTACTGCTAGAACAGAATGCGGTAGTAGATAGGCACCGTAAAAGGACTCATTACATGGTCATTAAAAAAAAAAAAAAAGCATTGACTTTTATACCTCCAGTGTGGAGGGTGCTGTGAAGAATCTGAACTTACTCCCATGTGAAGAGACGTCCATTTTCCCACTTCGATCACTCAACTGGAAAACTACAGTGGTTTTCGTGCTGGCGTACATTTTAAAAATCAATGGTCCAGGTTTGGTTACTTGAATGGAAAATTAAAAGCAGAATCAGAGGATACAATTTAAATGTGTCTCAATTATCTTCCTTAGCACTGTGATGTGAAGAATAAATATCTGCTTTTACAGAATTCAAACACTTACTCTAGGAGCTTTCAGAAAAGAAACAAAGCAAAAAGATAGAGACTGACCAGAATAATCCTTACTTGAGAAACTTTAAAGAATCATGGATTCAAACTTTGAAATTCACAAACCTTAGAAATATCTTATGCTGGTATTATTTTTTATATTAGTTCTTTCATTTTGATTTCTAAACTACTATGTATATATTCTGTTATTCTTAGTAACACACACACACATAATACATAATATATACTTAGAAATATATATTACAGACATGAAAAATATTTTTTAAATCTAAAAGAACTCAAACATTTCATGGCTTATAGGCCAAGTCCTGAAATATAAGTGCAACCATTACCCACACTCAGGATAGTAATCAATGGATGATATGTAACCTACGGTTAGCAAAGGACGCATGAGAATTATCCAATGGATAACCAGCACTTCTGCAAAAGGTACCAAAGAAGCTTTAATCATACTGTAGATTTAACGGGAATTAGAGTTTTAGAGAGTTTGCTTGAAAAACAAAGAGACCCCTTTTCATCCTGCCAAGTACCTAAAGAAGTAATTAATAGGTTTTTTTTAAAAAGCACTGGGGAGGCTGGATGTTTAAATTCTGTACCAACGGAATTTCTGCATTTAATATCCTGATGTACTTTTGAGTATGCCAATGAGACCCTCCTGTATCTCCCACACCCAAGACCCTTTAAAATCAAGTTTTGTATTACTTATAGGGATAAAGGGATGAAGTAACACAAGGACAAAAGGACTCTTGGCACTGATATATAGATCATTATTGTCTATTCCAAACAATCTTACTTCCTTAGAGAAATTGAGCCCCTGAGCCTCTAAATGAATAAAGGTAAGTCAGGTTTAACATAGCTACAGACAACCATTAAAATGAATGTAACCAGAGTTCAACTGAGGCATTTAAAACATGCATAAGAAATTATCCATTTTTTTCTCTTCATTTTTTACATGAAAAGAATGTCCCCTTTCTACTCAGCAATTGCCGCTGGTTTATTTTTGCTTGTGTTTAGTAGAGTGCAAAGACACATACACTTGCTTGCTTTCTCACGGATGCTTGCCTTTGTTCCTGCTTGTTTTGTTGTTCAATTAATATCAAACAAAGGTCAATCTGACAAAGTCTATGGTTGGTGTTTGTGTATGGAAAAACATAATGGAAAACTTGTAGTAACAGGAGTCCCATGTGCCAAAGAAAATGTTAAAAAGCCTCTCCTTAGTGACAAAGTGAGCTTCATTTGTACTGCATAAGTACCCTACTACAAAAGCCGTCTTGGACTTCCATGGGACTACTATGAATATGTTTATAATATGATTAGGCAGGCAAAGCGTTCCTAAAGTGCTGCATCACTAGTCTTGTGACTGTTATACTGCTGTAGTGGGACCTCTTAGACTTGTAGTGGGCTGAAATAGCACTACTTATAAGTGTACTTATATCTTACTTAAAATGAAGAGAATCTTACTGGTTGATGTCATGAGGCTTGAAGAATGATATTAGTGTTACAAACAGTGACAGATTTTTACTCACTTTCCTTCTGTGACTCAAATGGCAGTGTTACTTCACAATTTCTGAATCCCATGGAAGAGAGCTCAAACTAAATCCCTCTTCGCCAAAAAAAAATAGAAAACACTTACTGATCAAACAGATTAATTTAACGCACATTTGTGAACCACTAATATGGTATTCTCCTGGGAGACAGTAAAAGTATTGCTGTGGGACTACCAGCCATGGTGCTACACCACAACTGTTAGAATTTCTGGAGACTTCCAGATTTGCATTTCCTTTGTAGTTTCATTAACATAATTGGAAAACAGACTTAATTAGTGTTTTAGCACTATTCATTTTGTTTTATTTTTTTAAATTCCTAAAGAGATGTTTTTTCACTGGGGTGAGATATTGAGCTGACAACCCTGAAAAATCAATCTCTCTTTGCAGCTGCACAATGAGTATATGTAAGGCTAGTAGCAAGCCAGATTTACTGGTCAGTTTTTGGGTTGAGTTTTTTTTCTGTTTTGTTCCTATTTTTTTTCTATTTGTTATTTTTCAAATACGTGGCAGATAAAACTAACACCAGAGGCAATGTAGGCCCACTGATGAATGAGGTGGGTGCCTTGGTGACAGATGATACAGAGAAGGCAGAGTTACTCAATGCCTTCTTTGCCTCTGTCTACTCTGCCGGAGGCTGTCCTGAGGAGCCCCGTTCCCCTGAGGCCCCACAGGAAGTCAGGGCGGTGGAGGAGTTTACTTTAGTCGATGAGGACTGGGTTAGGGACCAATTAAGCAATCGGGACATCCATAAATCCATGGGTCCAGACGGGATGCATCCACGGGTGCTGAGGGAGCTGCCTGATGTCATTGCTAGACCACTCTCCATCATCTTTGCCAAGTCTTGGGAGACGGGAGAGGTGCCTGAGGACTGGAGGGAAGCAAATGTCACTCCAGTCTTCAAAAAGGGCAAGAAGGAGGACCCGGGTAACTATAGACCGGTCAGCCTCACCTCCATCCCTGGGAAAGTGATGGAACGACTTATCCTTGGTGCCATCTCAAGGCATATCAGGGATAAGAGGGTCATTAGAGACAGTCAACATGGCTTCACCAAAGGGAAGTCGTGCTTGACTAACCTCATAGCCTTTTACGAGGATATAACAAGGTGGATAGATGATGGCAGAGCGGTGGATGTGGTCTACCTTGACTTCAGTAAAGCATTTGACACAGTCTCCCACAGCATCCTTGCTGCTAAACTGCAGAAGTGTGGTCTAGACTCTCGGGTAGTGAGGTGGACTGCGAACTGGCTAAGGGGAAGAAGACAAAGAGTTGTGGTCAATGGGGCGGAGTCTGGTTGGAGACCTGTATCCAGTGGAGTGCCTCAAGGGTCGGTACTGGGACCAGTATTATTCAATATATTCATGGATGACTTGGATGAGGGACTAGAGAGTACTATCAACAAGTTTGCTGATGACACCAAGCTGGGAGGAGTGGCTGACACACCAGAAGGCTGTGCTGCCATCCAGCGAGACCTGGACAGGCTGCAGGGTTGGGCGGGGAAAAATTTAATGAAATACAACAAGGGTAAATGTAGAGTCTTGCATCTGGGTAGGAACAACCCCAGGTTCCAGTATAAGTTGGGGAATGACTTATTAGAGAGTAGTGTAGGGGAAAGGGACCTGGGAGTCTTGGTGGACAGCAGGATGACCATGAGCCAGCAGTGTGCCCTTGTGGCCAGGAAGGCCAATGGCATCCTGGGGTGTATTAGAAGGGGGGTGGTTAGTAGGTCGAGAGAGGTTCTCCTTCCCCTCTACTCTGCCCTTGTGAGACCCCATTTGGAATATTGTGTCCAGTTCTGGGCCCCTCAGTTCAAGAAAAACAGGGAACTGCTGGAGAGAGTCCAGCACAGGGCAACTAGGATGATGAAGGGAGTGGAGCATCTCCCTTATGAGAAAAGACTGAGGGAGCTGGGGCTCTTTAGTTTGGAGAAGAGGAGGCTGAGGGGTGACCTCATTAATGTTTACAAATATCTAACGGGTGAGTGTCACAAGGATGGAGCCAGGCTCTTCTCGGTGACAACCACTGATAGGACAAGGGGTAATGGGCTGAAACTGGAACATAAGAGGTTCCGCTTAAACTCGAGAAGAAACTTCTTCTCAGTGAGGCTAATGGAACACTGGAACAGGCTGCCCAGAGAGGCTGTGGAGTCTCCTTCTCTGGAGACATTCAAGACCTGCCTGGACACGTTCCTGTGTGGCATAGTCTAGGCATTCCTGCTCTGGCAGGGGGATTGGACTTGATGATCTTTCGAGGTCCCTTCCAATCCCTAACATTCTATGATTCTATGATTCTATGATTCTGCTGTGGCAGATCTTATTCTAAATTCCTAACTGTGTGAATATCTGGGCTTCGTTCTACACTGACTGCTAAACAAGAGCTTTCAGAAAAGGACACCTTTCAAACTCTCACAAATAAGGCACACAAAATCATTACTGTTTTAAAATAATATGCAATTATTCCTAAGAGTCAGATGACAGTATGTGTTTTTATGCTTTTGCTCTGCATGTTATCCTCTCTTTAATGTTTTCGAATGTCTTCATTTCATAGAATCATAGAATCATAAGATCATGAAGGTTTGTATCCCATGCAAGTATATTGTTCTAATGGAATACCGCTAAACAAATTGTCCTGAAAAAGTTGCTTATCTCCATCAAAACCAGTATCTCCATTTCAGTTTACAATTTTTGTATTAGTGTTTTCCCTCTGAGGTTTTTTTTTTCTCTCTTCTGACCAAACTGGTGTTGGCAGAACATTTTTCCCTCTTTTTTCACAGAATCTTTGCCTTTACAGGCAAAACTCTTAGTTGGTGTCACGTATGATGACTTTACTGATCCACCAGAACCATGACTGAGATTGTCAGGTCATTTTATGCAAGACTTCAAACAACCAACAGATTGTAAAATATCAGATTTACTTTTTACTTGATCGGATATGAATTAGCAACCTGAAGGTGAAAGGCTCCATATCTTTCCGCACGTTTTCTTTGTTATCTAGTTCTTCTATTCAAAGTCATTTATTTATTACAACAGGAAAAAAAATGCAAATGAATATCAAATGTAAAAGTGAAAGAAAAATTAGTCTCCTTTCAATGCTACTTAATTATTTTATTGGCTCAGTAAACTATGTTACCTCCAAAAATCAGTTGTGAAGGATGTTGAGAACTTGGGCATAAAAAAGAGGACAAAAGCAATATGATGTTTGCAAATGTTTGCAGCAGATAACTAACACCATGCAAATACTTTCAGTGTGGTCCCTTTAGCCTCATCTGGATGGTAACATATGACTAAAATTTACACTCTTAATGAATCAGTCATTTAGCACAGATGCATAAGATCTTCATTCAGTCAGATTTGGTCTATTTCAAAACCTTCAGGAAGATTCCTTGTGTCTCAGACACCCAAACAAGTCCACACGATGCTTGAACTCAAAGATGTTACTCAAGATAAGATTTTAGTTTCTTGTACAAGACCTTTAAATTTTCCATTCTGATTTTATGTGCATCTCGTAAATTTAGGCCTAACCCAGGGTTTGCTTGTAGAAATAAATTAGAGATAATAAACTTAACTAAAATGCAAAGATATTACAGAATCCGTAGTAATCCTCGTCTTTTTACAATATTTCTTCTAGTCCATTTATTAAATTAGTCTGTCCATTTATTAGTCTGCAAAATTTACTTACGTCAGTTGCTGTTCTGTATTAAATTTTACATTTCTTTTGCTGCTTTAAAGATTAGGTAGTACCACATTTGCCGAAAGGGAAATTAAATTAATCAGGGCAAAAGGGATAACTCCAATTTCTAAATCTTTCCCTACATCTGTTAAATCCTGGTACAATAGACTGAAGAAGTGAATACACACACGAAGAGCACTATTATTTTAGGCATTGAAAAGTTGTGTTGGATTTGACGCTGCAGACCGAATGCCAGTTTTTCAGCAGGACTAAACTGCTATAGCTTCATGGAAATTAATCACAGTGGCCACAACGACTGTAATAGCAGTGGGAACTGTAGGGAGGGAGCTGGCTGAGCAATGATAATCCGAGATGTCTCTTGTGAATGTTAGAGGGCAGCTTGTTAATCAGAAGTTGTTAAAACAGTTGTTTGAAATGTTGCCACTGGACAGGATCTTTCTAAGCAAATGAGTAATCCCGACAGTACTAATGATACCAATTTATCACTGAGGTTTCGTTTGTATGTTTTGTAGTTTCCAATCTGTTACAGGAAAATGGTGGTGGCTGGTTGAATGCTTTTTTTTCTTTTTTTAATGAACATTTTAAGTACATAATTTTACTTCATTTGTGCCAGAAAATTGCCCAAACACCTTCATTAGAAATAAGGCAAATCTGTTCAATACTATCTGAACAGCAGGCAGTATATGCTTTACTGAACAGAAAAGCTTTAACAAACCTTATCCTGTACACATGTTTATACTATCAAAGTCTGTTTATGTACTCACAAGTTTAGGGAAAATGTGAGTGCTGCCACATAATAAACAGTGTTTTTCTACTCTTCTTTTTTATCCAGGTGGTTGATTATATGGTATGGGGCATTTTTGCAGGTGGTATAGAAAATCATATATACCAGCTGCTGCACCCACTGAGCAACACTTTGCTAAATGACACAACACCAATCACATATAACAGCATCTAATGACTCTAGAGTGGTATCTTTCCTAGGTGTAGTTTTTCTTCATTGAGAAAGAGCCTTCCAAAAGAATTTTATCCACCTCTATTTTACTTGCATGCTGCATTAGGTAGAGGGAAAAAATATCCAGGAGAAACCCAAGTGATTTAAAAAACAAAACAAAAAACCAAACAAACAAAAACTAAAAACCAAAACAGTACAAAGCCATCTAACACAGCAAAGATGAACTGTGTGCTGGATGGCTTGGCACGCTGCCACTAATGCTTGGCCTAACTCGCTACTGGAACTGGAGATGTCAGATGTACCAGCCACTGGGACCCTGCTATAAGCACTTTACTATGTAGAACTAACATCGACATACTGCATAAACAACTGGATGAACCTTGCACAAAAATGATAGCAAGGGGCATTTCAATCACTTCACATAAATCTGAAAATAGTGCTTGGTGTTATATTAGTATTGTATCTGAAGGCCCCGATTATCACTGAGCAACACTGAATTTAGTCTATTGAACAGCGGTCCTCTGCTTCCTTTGCTTGTGGGTATGCCTGGTGTGAAGAAAGCAGCAGTACAAAAAATTCTTTTTGTTGAATTTGGTACCTTATGGGAGGGTATTAGGGGTGTTTTTTGTTGTTTGTGCAATTTATAGTCATATTGATCACTTGTTTATTTCAGTTAATAGTGGATAAGGTGTCTTCTTCCTGCCTCTGCTGTAATTAATGAAAGCAGACATTAACTGTTGCTAGAACAACATAACTGTTTCTTTACGTTCTGTGCTTCTTGTTCTGAAGGACAAGATATATTAGTAAATCTACAAGTTTGATCCTGGAGTGGCCAGGAGATTAAGAACTTTTCATAGTTGAATAGTGCAGGTTTGCAGCAGAAACACAGTCACTGCTTATATTTTCTCCTTTACTTCAGTAGAGAAATTAATATTTTTGAGAAAAAGGTTGCCCTCCCTTGGATTCCCTCAAATTCCTTGTATTTTAGATAATGACAATACTGTTTCTGTCTCATAAAAACCAGCATGATTTCTTCTTTCTCATGAAACATGGATGTAACAGAACTGAACAATATAACAGGGCTTGTGTGGAAGACATACGAGATCACGTGATTGTCCTAACACTCCGAGTTCTTGAAGTCAAAGATTGTGCTCCAAGTCATCTAAATCCATTTAAACGTGTGGACTCTTTTACTCAGTTGGAAGCTGTCAAACCACTGAAGAAGATTTAAACTACCACATGCAGTACTGCTTCCTGCTGTGGCTGCTGAAGAAGATACTAACTTCAGTGACATTATTATTTTCTTTCTTGTAATGAAATGTCCTCCTCTGTGCAAAAAAAAAACCAACCTATCATTCTCACCTATACTTTGTCATTGCTAAATGGTATATACTATTAAGCAATAGTAACTATGGATAAGTTTTCTGAAGGAAGGAAACAGGCTTAATTTCTGACATTGTATTGGGCTGGGTGAATATAATAAATGCAAACTGACTTTGGCAAGGACAGAATATGATGAAATAGATGGACTGTGTGATGTACGCATCTTTATGTCTCTGAAATACATGAAATGAAGGGGAAAAGAACACTCCCTTTGTTAAATTATTCAGATTAATTAAAAAAAAAAGAAGAGAAAAGCAATGGAAGCAGAATATATAAATATACACTCTTTTACATGAAGCCGAGTAGTAAAAGATGCTTGAACTTTTCCCAATTCTGATCATATTTTATTTTGTTAAGGAATTCAAGACCTTTTTTTTCTTTCCTTTTTTTTTTCTCGCTGCCACTAAGCAATCCTTTCAAGAGCATGTTGGCATCTTTGAGCTGACAGAGAATCATTATAATCAGTGTAGAAAATATAAAGTCACAATGAGAAAGGAATTCATGTTTACAGTAGTGGAGACCACACACTGTGATAGTTTGCATTAGAATCTCAGCAGGGGGAGTGTGAAAAGCTGTAGCTTTATAGTAGATGTGAGGGGTTTTTTTGGCATGAATAGGTCATGTGTGTTCAAGTACCTGTCTAACACGTAACAATCACAAAATATTATCATATTCAACAGGGCCATTATTGCTACTGCACTGAATATGTAGCCTCTTAATTTTCCCCATGCTCTAAAAATATGAGAAAGATACAACCTCAAATAATGGATTCCCCCTAACAATATCAGTAGTATATTTCAGTATACGTTGCCATGAAAAAAAGAAGATTGAAGCATACACATGAATAGATGAAAACTGCATGGAACAGGTCTTAAGTCAGAGTAAGGCTATTCTTTGAGGTAATTAAAACCTTTAAGCCAAAATGCAGAAATAAATGTCTGAGACAGAAAGAACACCCAAAGATTTACCTTTAAGCTCCGGAAAAAAAAGAACAAACCCAACTTATTTTAATGAGCAGAAACTTATAGCATCTCAAAACAGGTTTAAAAATCCAGGAAGTATTCTCTGGGGAGGAACATACATGGAGCAAAGATTCACGTCTGTGATAAGTCTCTGCAATTTTTTATTTCTTTGTGATCATTTTTTTTTAGTTTGAACTTATGAGATGAACTGTAGGCAGTTACAAATAAATCTTTAGGAGACAGAGATCAGAAGTTTGACTCCAAGATCCTTGCTGTGGTAGCAACAGCTACATTTTATCCCCATTATTACAGCAGCATGTTGGAAGAATGTTAAGGTAACACAGGAAGGCACTTAAAAGTTACGACATGCCAGAAATACTTTTCAACTATCTTCAGTGGAATGGAGGGGTGTTACTGTCTTCATTTTATGAAAGAGTGACCCTAATAGGCAAAGATTAAGGCCAAGGGATATGTTTATTTTGGCTGCCCAAATGGAGATACCATGGACTCAATTGTCAGAGCACTAAGGATTTAATCGAGTAGATGAAATCTACTTTAGGTTAGACACCAATATGGCTTGAAACTAGACATCTAAAGTTAGTGGAGGTGAATCACAGAATTATAAAATCCCATCACAAATGTTCAAAGAACATCTCTCATTGACTCTAGAGCCAATAAGCATTTTGGAAAACAAAACTGCCATCAAGAAAATTGAGACTGACCCATTATAATATATCTGTCTATAACATGAGAGACAGCTTGCTCACGATTTTAGTGGTCAGCTATCTTAACCGCAGAATCATTGTGTTTTCTCCACTACCATAACTGATCTGAATCATCATCACACCAATATCTGGGTACTTGATGTGCAGATATGTATCTGAATCAAATACATTTTCTCCATAGTTAGCATGAATGACTACAGTTATATTATGATGAAAAGGGACACAGGAAATAAACTTCCACAGTGCTCTGATTACCCACAATGCTTAATTCTTTTATTTTACTTTGTGTCTGATCTGATCTGTTCTAAACAGATTTTTTTCTTACAGAGAGACATAACTCCTAGCAGAGTGTCTGTAAGATAGTTAGCTATTCTTTTCTTAGGTTGAAGGACTGGTATCCTTTTATTTAGCTGAGAAACATTCTGATATTTATTGATGTAACCTCGTAAGAGCCTACTCCTAGATATTTTCATCAACTATGTCTTAACAAACCTGAATGCTCCAGTTCATGCTTACATTTTAGTACTGTTCATAAACTCATGCGCCAAGTCTGAATTGACAGACATGAGCAGAGTTATGACTTCTCCCCCACCAAGAAAACACTAGTGGCAGGTTATTCCCAAATATTATTCTCCTCTACATAAGTTTGAGACATTTTCCTAAAATTGTAACCTAGGCCTAAGTATCTCCTCTACAAGATGAGGCGTAAGATCACGTCCCAAGTGAACACAATAAAAAACAGGCTACAAGTATTTCTGGGGCAGGCATTTCTCATTCCTGCTTGTGCGATTTGCTCTGCTATGCATCAGGTAAGATTCACTGAAGCAACGAATTCAATCTTTCCTAGTAAATGTCCTAACCACTGGTTACTAGAAAAGGGTGGGGCGAGGGCATTGTCACCTACCCTTCCTCTTTTCTAAGAGTGGTGAAATGCCAAACACTCAAAGAATGGGCTTCGATGCCTATATCCAGAAAAACAAAGTGGAAAACAAATTAGTCTTACAAAGGAGAAAAGCTGTATAGTAGTCAAAGCCAGGAATCTAACCAATCTAACTTAAGAGGGAATTTACTTGAATACTGGCATTATCCAGAATGCTTTCTTCAAATATTATTCTAGGTTGGAAAATTTTATAATCAGATACTTAATCTGGCAGCTGAGGCTTTCAGGAAAATACAGGCTGTCTAAAAGGTATCTCTAAATCCTAAGCACTATTTGTCAGTCCAGTCAGAGGAGGAAATCTGTAAGAGAAATACATACTATTGACTTCAGAGACAGAGAATGTAGACACAATCTGCTATTAAAAAACCCAAGGTAAAAGCACAGGTTTTAACATTGACATTTAGGCAAAACATAACAAACAGCGATTGAAAGTGTGGTACTTTCCTCTGAAGAGGTGCAGGGACCTGCTGCTGGCAACCAGGGGTACAGATCAGAGGTTGTGTCTTTAAAGAAGACAAACAGCACTTCAGCAATTCCTCTCTTTCTCTTCTTCCCATTCTCCCATGTTGGCTGAAGCCAGGGCAAATTTCAGTGTGTATATTACCTTCTTCATGGTTCACCATATAAGAGATTCATTATATGTATTAGATGCAGAGGGTGTTTTTTCTCCTTCTTGGACTCTAAAGTGAATTCTACTTATCTTTTAAAGTTTCATTCTTACACAATCGTATATGGTCTGTGTTTATACCTTTATGGTCTTACGTACTGTCTCACACCTGTATTTTCAAAGCCTTTGCTATCTTCATAAGCTTTTACTCTTGGGAATCATTGTTATACAGCACACAATTGTAGAAGAAATACAAAATAAGAGCCTTCCTGGTGTCCTGGTTTGAGCTAAACAAAACCAATTCTGTTTAGTAATTTTTGCATCTCAGCTCAATCTCTGCTTAAAGACTGCACTTTCTGAAGTTAGCAGCATATTTTTGCAGGCAGTGCCTGCTACCAGCAGAGATAACACCTGATGTTTACAGTTGCTGCCTGGGACTTGGATGCAGAAAGGCTCTTGCTTATACCTATTCTTATAGTGACCAAGGCCACTGCTGGCTCTTGTGTGCCACGCTGGGGGTGCTGGGTAGTAAGAGAGGGGCACAAGGAAGTAAAAGGTTGCACCTCTGGGGAGTTACAGTCAGGACAAGTAACCAACAAGAGTATTCCATTCCATATACATCATATTCAGTATAAAACTGAGGGATCATGAGAGTTTCTTTCTCTTCTCTTCTGCAATGGCCAGTCTCTAGTGAGGACTCTGTCTGATCTTCTGCCTTTGATCCTGATCCTGAGTTCCTGAATCCAGCTCCTGCATCCAGCTCCCCTCTGCTGCTGAACCTGGGGTTTCCCCAGTGCTGTCTGCTCTGCAGCATCAGTGGTGATCGCTATCGGGGGGGGGGGGGGGGGGGGGGAGTCAGGTTTGATGTTGGTTTTGCAATATTTATATAGCCCACTATTTTTATTATTTCCTTATTCATTAAAGCTGTTTTAGTATTCCTTTTTCCAATCCATAAGTCCTTCTGCCTCATTCCCTTTTCCTTCCCATTTGGGAAGGGAGAGGGGTTTAGAGAGCATCTGTCCACATTTAGTGACCAGCCCAGCCCTAACTCACAACACCTGGTAAGGTGAAACTATGACTTTAATATTCTCATCTTCTCCTAGTGTTCAGAATTAGATTTTCTTTCTTCTGTGAAAATGAATTTATCACTGTGCTAAACCATATAAAGACATTTTCATGTCTTTCAGTAAGGCAGATAAATTATTCAACAAAGTAATCAAGAGTTACTGGAAGAGTAGAGGTGAAGAACAAGTACCCACTGTTGGTTTGGTTCTAATTTTGCCTTTATATTCCGTGACAACTACACAGAAAGAAGAAAGCCTCGATTACTGTTCTTAAGACTGCATTTTGTTTGTAAATTAGGTATCCAAACTCTACATAACTCCTATAATGAGCCTAAATATTTGTCGAAGATTTAGCATGAATGGACAGCAGAACAGGATTTGGTAACATCTCACGCTGCTGTGATTCTTTAATCATCAGACCATGTTGCCTCTATGATATTCTCGAAATTAAATTGAACTCACCTAATTAAGTGGAAATATTTCATAAACTCTGTTAAAACAGACTTCAGCATAGAATTTATGCCACATCTAGAGTTACATTATTACACAAAATTAAAATATTTCTTTTCCTTGAGACAGTTCTGCATGAGTTCTCATTGTTACATGCCCAGCACAATATTCTCTGTGTTCAATTTCAGAACTATCAAGTAACAATAGCAAAGCTTAAATTTTGTAGATAACTAAATAAATTAAACATGCCACAACTCCTCACTGCCCACTCAACAACTAAAAATGGATTTGTATAAGCAACATTCTATGTGCTATGTTCGTTTGTGCTAGCTACCCTAATTGCCAGAGCTGAGAGGATTAAAACTTGGAGAAAATAAAGTGCTGTGTTACACTACTCCATAGCTAGGAGGTTTTTCCTAAAGGGCAACAAAGGAAAACTATTAGAGCAACCCATTCTCCTCTATCCCCATTAATACTGGCATTTGGAAGAAAAAATTCACGTTCATTGCAATGAACCATGTTTGATATCTGAAGGCTGATTTGTTTCATATGAAAAACTAAACTGTGTTGTAAGGATTTGTGTACAATGCAAACCTGTTAAATACTTAACAGGGCATAACAAAAAAATGCATTCTTCAAGGAAGAATGCTGGCAGCAACATTGCTTCAGTCTGATTGGTACATTAACAATCCTGGCTGTGATAGAAGAACGCTAGTGTCAAGGAAATCTCATTAAAAATCCTTTCCGTTAGTAGATAATGGACTGTGTGGCTGAACGGTGCTACTACTGGTTTTCTAATCCAATTTTAGTCTCTAAGCAAGGTTTCTTTATTAGCAAAATCTTCTGTCCAGAATATACCGAACTGGATTAAACATTTGATGTTTACAAAATGTATTTGATTACAATTCTCATACCTTTTCAAAGACCAGGGCTGAATCCAGCCTACTTATAAGTTAATAAATAGCCGTGGAGTCAGGTTTGTTACAAGATGTCACATGATCTTTGCCGATAATATTGTGATGGGAATTTTTTACTTAGGAAAAATGGAGGCCCAGGATCAAGACAAAAAATAGGCCTTCAAAGAGGAATGGAGGTTAAATGCATCTCATTAATAAAACAAATGCTATTAAAAAAAGAAAGTGTTATTTTTTTTTTTTTTAAAAAAAAGGAAGAGAAGAAAACCCAGGCAACTACAGACCAGTCAGCCTCACCTCTGTGTCAGCAAAAATCATGGAACAGATCCTCCTGGTAGCTGTACTAAGGCACATGAAAAACAATGATGTGGTTGGTGACAGCCAACATGGCTTCACTAAGGGCAAGTCATGCCTGACTAATTTAGTGACCTTCTATGACAAAGCTACAACGCTGGTTGACATAGGAAAAGCGACTGATGCCATTTATCTGGACTTGTGCAAGGTGTTTGACATTGTCCCACACAACATCCTTGTCTCTAAGATGGAGAGACACGGATATGACAGATAGACCACTCGATGGATAAGGAACTGGCTGGTTCATCGCACTCAAAGAGTTGTGGTCAATGGCTCAATGTCCACGTGGAGACCAGTGACAAGTGGGTCTGTTCTGACTCCAGTGCTGTTCAACATCTTTGTCAGCAACAATGGCATCGAGTGCACCCTCAGCAAGTTTGCAGATGTCACCAAAGTGTGTGGTTCCATGGACTCATTTGAGGGAAGGAATGCCATCCAAAGAGACCTTGATAGGCTTGAGAAACAGGCCAGTGCAAACTGCATGAGGTTCAACAAGTCAAAATGCAAGGTCCTTCACCTGGGTTGGGCCAATCCTAGACAAAAATACAAACTGGGCACAGAGTGGGTTGAGAGTAGCCCTGCAGAGAAGGATTTGGGGGTGTTGATAGATGAGAAGCTCAACATGAGCCGGCAGTGCGCTCATGCATCCCAGAAGGCCGACCACATTCTGGGATGCATCAAGAGGAGTGTGGCCAGCAGGTCAAGAGAGGTGATTCTCTCCCTTTACTCTGCTCTTGTGAGACCCTGCATCGAATACTGAGTCCAATTCTGGTGTCCTCACTGTAAGAGTGACATAGATTGGTTGGAGCTTTTTCAGAGAAGGGCCATAAAGATGATCCAAGGGCTGGAGCACCTTTGCTGTGAGGACAGGCTGCGGGAGCTGGGATTGTTCAGTCTTGAAAAGAGAAGACTTCAGGGGGACCTAATAGCTGCATTCCAATACCTGAAGGGAACCTACAGGAAGGCTGGGGAGGAACTTTTTACAAAAGCCTCCACCGATAGGACCAGGGGAAATGGATTTAGATTGGATCTTAGAAAAAACTTCTTCAGTACAAGAGTGGCAAGACCCTGGAATAAATTGTCCAGACAAGTTGTGGATGCCCTCTCCCTGGAGGTGTTCAAGGCCAGGTTGGATGGGGCCTTGAGTAGCCTGATCTAGTAGAGAGGCGTCCCTGCCCATGGCAGGGAGGTTGGATTAGATGATCTCTAAGGTGCCTTCTATGATTCTATGATTCTATGATTCTATGATTCTAAGATTCTATGATTCTATGATTCATTCCACCCATCTTAAAATATTAAAAACAGAGTTTTATATATTTATATGAATATAACTCTATATATTTTAATTTGAAATGGATTAGATACAGAAAGGTATGTTCATTTTAATATTAGACAGTTGATGAATAAAAGTGAAGAATATTCAACAAGAGAAGAATTTGCAACTATTCTTTCTTAGAGTAGTACACTAACTTCTGAGCTATGGGTATTTTCCAGTTGCTTTCTCTTCTCTTAATTCCCCTCTCTTATGTCCTGGCTTCACAATGATCCAGCTTCAACAGAAGAGATGGAAGGTATCCTTTGGCCTCTTTGAATCCCTTAGTTTCTGCAGCAGAAGCTTTGAATCCACCACTTCAGTTCCATAGTTGTCCAAAAGATGGGTGCTTGTTATGTTATCTGCCATATTTTCCTTTTCTTGTCTGCTGACTGAAATATGTCTGCAGTTCAAAGACTTCCAGGTGAGAGGTATTTAGGAAGCTGGTTTTCACTTGGTTAGCTACTACTCCCAGCTAAGACACTGAAACTGATGGTTCACCCCTAGTTGACTTAAAAAAACACCAGCTTATGTTTTTGGTTGTGAGCTTGTAAATCTTTCTTTCTTTCTTTCTTTCTTTCTTTCTTTCTTTCTTTCTTTCTTTCTTTCTTTCTTTCTTTCTTTCTTTCTTTCTTTCTTTCTTTCTTTCTTTCTTTCTTTCTTTCTTTCTTTCTTTCTTTCTTTCTTTCTTTCTTTCTTTCTTTCTTTTTCTTTCTCACTCTTTCTCTCTTTCTGTCCGTCTGTCTGTCTGTCTGTCTTTCTCTCCTACAACAAAGACCCCTGATCATTCCAGATCTTCCTAGGTTTCAGAAAATAGGGCTTTAAGGAGATAAAAGTCTCTGTGTTCCAACATTTAGTAAAAATAGTCCTATCTCCATGAAGATTAAAAGATTCAGGCTAATTTAATAGTCACTCCATGAATGGCTACTTAATCACATATTTCTAATGCCTGCAGTTTATCTCATTTCATGACATATATCAGTCTAACTCTTGAACTGAGACTAAGCCGGCTTTCAGTTTCCTGTGTATTGTTGGTCTAAAAAAGAGGAACAGATCCATAGATCTCTCAATTTTACAGACACTTCATTTATTAAAAAATAATATAAAGATTTAATTAAAAATAAATATTCCATTAGAGGTGGAATTTTGGCTTTTTTGAAAACAGTAGACTTTGTATATATGTAAAACTACTACAAAAAAATTACACAATTTAAGATAAACACCATAAAAAGTCTAATTTTTTCAACCAAACATGCTTCTCCTTGGTAGCCTGTAATAATTCTCAAAGAAAATATGAATAGACTGGTTAATATCGAAAGAATATTTTACCATTCATCAAGAATAATGAATAATCACAATCCCCTGTGTACAGTGTTCTAACTGAAAAATACAGTTTTCTGCTCAAATGTGGTAATGTACTTTGTGTGAAGGATTAAAACTCCCTGAAATTCTACATGTCTCAGAAAATATATTCTTTTTTTCAAATTAGAAAAACTAGTGTCAGTTTATTTTACAATATTAAAAGTTTGGTAGACTGAGCGAGAACATCTTCTTCAACCTTATTCAGTATAAAAGCCAAAAGGCAAATATAAACTGTGTAGTTTATTTAGTCTAAGATTCTCAAAACACATCAAAGTGTACAATAATTTTATTACAAAAAAGTGCGGAAAATAAAACATAAATATGTTTATTGCATTGTGCATGCTTTTGGCTTTTAGGGATCTACGTACCTGCTCAATACGAAATTCCTACAGCACCTCTAATTCTGAAAGCTTGTTTTAAAATGCAGAAAGTTTCAAAAAAAATTTTTGTATATTATCTCTGCACTCTTTATGATAGCTGATAGCATGTCAGATGAAGGCAGAAGGTTACTCTCATAAAAGCGGAAAGACCCTTTTATTTAATTTTTTTCAGAGTAAACAAAAGTAGCTGGACAATAACAGGGAAAGATCAGGAAAGTTTATAAAATGTAAATGTGATTAATCTCATCTAGTTTTTGAGATACTTGCAGAAAATAGTTTACATGTAAGTTGAATTTTCTGTATTCTGCTATAACCAGTAAAAAGAAGTAGATTTCTCCAAAGGGCAGTTTTTCCCTTTCTAAGACAGAGAGTTCTTATTCAGTGATGTTGTCCAGAATCAACTTCGATGGTATTTCATTACTACTGGTTTGCATAACTTGTATCTCTAGGTTTCAGTAATTATCTACCTTAAAATTGTGGAAAAATCTCTCAATATTTGGATCGCTGTTCTGTTTCTTTTAAATTTACCCAAAATGATTTGCAAACAGTTTCGAGGGTGTATACTTTCCTCCACCAAAAGGAAGGCAGAGGGCTTAGTTCTGCTTGGTTCAGCTGTCCACATACTTCTATTGCTATGTCTAATTCTGGCCTCCACCAACAGCTTCAGACATCTCTCCCTAGAGTCCAGCAACATCTGCTGGCCTTGGAAGATAAATATTTTAAGTAAACCCTAAATTCTCATGCAAGTCTAGCTCAAGGTGATCAGCTATGTCTTAGCTGATTTGCACAGGAATTCATTCATCTACGTTCAGATATCTACAGCTACATGTGATCTGGACAACCTCAGCTTCTACTGAACTCAAAGGATATAGTGGGTGGGATTCAACTAATGACACACAGATATCTTGTTCTGTTTGAGATGCCCTACGCTCTTCGAGGCAATGACAGCCAACAAGACTTACAGGAGACTTGAACCCTTCTGAAGATGCATTTAAAAGCCAGGTGGAATAACCTCATGGCATATAAAATTGCACTAGATATTTATGTGTCATCGGTTTAATTGCTTTTCTTATCAATGCAGTCCACGAGGTGCAGAAAAGTTATTTGTCTCATCCTAGATATCTACTTCTGATCACCTGAATAACTCTCCAGATTTCAGTGACTGCTGTCTAGAACTGCATTGGTTGTAAGGGGAAGCTTAGACACTGCTTAGAGGTCAACTCTTCTGTGTGAATACTTTAACTCAAGTACCTTATTCTGAAAGTTGATTGCACTCAAAGGAGTTAGGATGAGCAGAATCCCATCCCTGAAGTTAAGTGACAGATATTCCATCTTGGCTGTTACTGATGAAGTCAGTAACAACAGAATTAACCCTAAATAATACAAAACATCTAATATTTACGTGGTAGGATGTGTTAAAACATTCACAGGCTTGGTGAGTTTTTGAAGGGGCATCTAGCTTTATCTGCTTAGGGACACTGGCAGAACAATCAGACTTATGATTTCCATTCATTGTATTCTTTCTCTGAAAATCAAGATACAGAGAAATGTTAGTTACTCAAATTATAAGCATTTTATGGTCTGGTAACATATATCTCTAACTTGAAAATTTGCTGTGAAGTCTCTATTAAACCTAGTAAGTTGATCTGAAAAATGGGAAGATCCCATGTTGAGGATTTATAAGATCATGTAGCTTTAAATTTTAGATGCACCCATCTAACTTTTATTTCAATCAATATGCACAGTACATATAATAGTTTACATGGAAGAAAATATCTCCCTTTTACTTTGGGGAAAGTAAAATTTATGGGAGTTTTTTCAATGACTTGAGCTAATCAGAGTCTAGGGCTACGTTTTGTTTTGTTTCATTTGATGTTGTGTTGCTTTTTTTCTGTTTTTATAATACCACATTCAAAGCAGAGTTAAACATACATCACAAAAACACAAATGTATGCATGCGTATATACATGCATACGAGACACTTTCTGTCCCAAGAAGGTAAGTGTAGAAACAGAACTTCCAACTGACATCAGGAAAAATATTAATATTTAAAACAACTGTATGCCTTTATCTCCTGCTGATAATAGGTTTCCTTAAAAGAGCTGTAAGAGATATTTTGAACAGATGGTAACTGGTTTGCTATATCCTGCATCTCTTCACAACTGCCACAGAGCTCTACCATTCATTAATCTTCCATAGACTTCCAGTAGCACAGCAACTAAATTACACACATGCATACTCCGAGTCCAGCACTGCTGTCAAGTTTAAAATTAAACTGAAGTACACAGTGCCAAGTGTTTTAACCGAACTCTACTATAAAACAGTTAGAAAAATAAACATTTAGCTTGGAGCCTGACCCATAAATGTTCACTCCTAAAAAGAGAGAGCACTAGTTGATCATTACATCTAGGACATTCTATGCAGCAAGTGGAGTTGTGATTTGTAAGTGGGAATAAAACCAGAAAACATCTGTTTTGAATTCACCTTGACTCATTAAGGTTTAAGGAGAGAGCTATTTCCTCTACGTTTGAAGCAACGAGGGGAAAAATACATACGCCCACAACACCCCCTATGATCCTTACATTTGTAACGAGGTCTCTACACAGCAGGTGATAACTAAATAAAATTGCAATCCGTTTTCTTGGATTAGACATTAGACCACAAATGCTAAAATATCCCTGTTGCTTGGAGAACAAACACATGAGTCAAATTCCTAACCATCCATGCTTCATTTACAAAAAAAAAAAAGGTAGCTCTAGCCCTTATAGCCCATAAACTCTGCCAAAGCTTCTGCAAGTTTTTCTTTAATATATTTTTTATGCCTAGTCGTGGTTCAAACATTTTTTTAGTGTTGAATTCTTTCTTGCAAACATTTTTATAACTTTGCTCTCTGCTACTTCAGAAAATCAATTTTGGCACCTATATAGGGAATTCAAACTGAGCTTTGACACCGATGCTGCCCACTATGGGAAGGTCAGCTTTGCCATTTCCACCTTCGCTCTCCTCCATTACTGTGGCTGATGCACGCCCAGAAGATACTGTAAAATGAGAAACTCTACAATACAAGCAGCAGCAGTTTGGAAGCCTAACTTATCATCTATCTTTTATGGCAGCATAGATATACATATTACATGTGTGAACAGATGTTCCCGAAATCCAGAATTGAAATGTTCCAGTGACTAGAACAAAGCTATGCTGTAAACAATTACATTGTTCCTTTAGTCTTTCTCTTCTGTTCTTTATTTTCTTTTGTTTTTCCATGGGAAAAAAATAAAGATTACATTTTTACTTCACAAAGTTTTATTGACTAATCTAATTGTTATCTTTCAAATGCAAATTTGAGGTTTTAATTTTGAACTACTACTATCTTTTAATTGCATCAGTATTACTGGAGAATTAGTATTAGTGTGCAATCTCTATAATCTCTATAATTATGGAGATTTCTGCAGTGGGATTCATAGAGCTCTAGATATTATGTATCTGAATTTCTCCGTTTACCTTAATATACTTTTGTTGAAAATACCTCCAGGTACAGTTATGCAAAACCACAATGTTAAAAGAAAAACTTCTTGAAATTTATCTATACACACTGAATAATTTTAAATATATTTCCTAATATTATTCTATTTAAACCTGACTGTGTTTCTGTTTCGTATGTAATTTGTACACGTACTTCAATATCTATAGTCTCTTATTAATGCAAAGCAAAGAAATTAATTCAGTTAGCTAAACTACTCACATATCTATTTACTACTTAACGCTGCATACAGAGTTCCTGAAGTAAGTGGAGCTATTTGAAATCCATACCAGAAAACTTACTTGTCACTAAAAACATATAAAATCCTCTCCAGGCTTTTTATATTTCTACATATATTTTTCAGATTTTATTCTTTGATTGTTGATCTTAACAAAAAAACAAACAAGCAAACAAAAAAATAAACAAAAAACCCCAATCAACCAAACAACAAAATACGTTTGAGACTAGTCTGTGAAGAGCTCTTCCTGAACATGAGACAGTCTTTCTAAATTTGCAGACAGAGTAAATCCATGTTGAGAGATTCCATGGTCTGGTTAATGCGTCTGAAGACCCGTGGCCATTTGAATTGTGATCCTGGAATTAACTATGCATCTTGGATTTCTTAATAAGGTAAAGATGTAAAGATGAAGAAAGGCATATATTTACATGTACTATATGGCACATGGTCACGACCACTCTTCTATTTCTGAAGATTTTCGTGGTATCGCACAGAATACAACATTTAAATACAAATTTAATTTGTTCCTATATCTATTAATTGAAAATGAGGAATGGGTTGTACCAAACTTAATACACATTATTTTCATCACATAGCTAATTCTGGGGAGAAAACAGAGAGACTTTGTGGTAAATGATCATCATGTGGCTATGCAGTGGGGAACCTCTAAGTAAGAATACTGACTTTTTACTAGCTCCAGCACTTGTCCAAACTTTTAGATTACAAATTTAGATTTTCATCCATAGAAATCATCTGCCATTTTGATTACCATCTAAGTCTGTGTCTACACTCATGAACAAACTAATGGGATCAGGTTTCGGCATTAATTACTAGTACTACATCCATATTAATAAATTCATACCCTCCAAAACCAGAAGCTGTATCCATACTGTCTTGGGAGCTGTCTCTTTCTCAAACTGGCATTGGGAGCTATTTGTGAGTGCTTTTGTCAACAAACCAGAAAAACACACAAGGGACTACTATAACGTAACAATATGGAGAACAGCATTCCATTGTGCAGAAAAAATT
Organism: Trogon surrucura; assembly: GCA_020746105.1. Classification (NCBI taxonomy): domain Eukaryota; kingdom Metazoa; phylum Chordata; class Aves; order Trogoniformes; family Trogonidae; genus Trogon; species Trogon surrucura. The sequence goes on from CM036617.1 coordinate 45,476,469, forward strand.
CTCTGGCCCTGTTTAATTCACTGATAGAGATGCAGGCCAAAAAACTTACGAATACAAACTAGGCAAATTGTTGTCCAGTACTACTTCCGCACGAGAAAGAACCTTTTACTCTTTTGGTGGGTAAGCTTTGAGTGTATTTGTATTTAATAAGGGTCAATAAAAATGTTCACTATCCGAAAGAGATATGAAAACTATGTGTAATCCAGGTAGTCTGCTCTGCCAAAGTAAATGTATTTTTATGGACACTAAGAACTGCAAAATTACTACTTTTTGTTGTTTCCATAATATAGCAAAGTAAATATATACGCACCTTATAGACAAGTATAAGACAAGTCCCTGACTACAAAAGCATGCACTCTAAGACAATAGAGATAACAACATCATGAAGGTGTTAAGACCTGGATAAAGGGTAAGAGAGAGAATATTTCTTACAATGGATTGACAGAGACTGACAAAATAATGATGTAATTACTGCATTTTGCTATTTTGGTACCAATATTAAAGAGATTATTTCAACCATATAGAGTAGATTTTCTTTCCTTTTTTTTTTTTTTTTCCCTGAAGAAAGTTCAGGTTTAAAAACACTTTATCTCTTAAGTTTCTTTGCATAGTGAGCATGATTATTTTTACAAAAAGCAATTGTAGTAGTATATGTTCTAAAACCAACTGTGTTCAACACAGCTCCTTGTCATTGTTTTTAACTCCAGCTGAAATTTAAACAATTAAAGGTTAATCAAAGACAAAGTGTTTCGAAGAAAGATCATAGCAAGATAGTGCATTTATCTGCTAATTGTCTGAGGGTAAATTCACAGAAAGCTGTTTGGTTGGGTTTTGTTATCTGACTGGGGGCAATGAATTTCAGATTGTTTGTTCTGCTGATAATCAAGTTACTCATCAGGTTGTTTAAGGATTAGACATCATTAGATGCTTGATAAATATGTGAGTTTTATTATTAAAGCATTTTTTCTTTGCAATGTGAAATATGTACCCTCAGTCTAGTATTAACTTGCTATTCAAGGGCCAGTGTAGTATAGAACACATTGTTTGCCTCCAGTTGGATGTACTTTGGCTACCATGTGTGGGGAAAGATCTGCAACATTTTCTCACCCTTATTAGAGCCTTTCAGGATAGTCCAAGAGATGTGACAAGTGGTGTAAACTTCCCTAATATGTTTGGAAACTGTTTTTGTCTTGTATGTTTGCATTCCAGGTCTTTGAAATGGAAATGAACCCAAACGACTCAAAGCAAACTTTGGCCAAAAGTTTAAATGTGTCATGGTTCACATTTCAGATCATAAACTTGCCACTTCTGCTAAAATGCTGAATTCCTTCATTTTATTCTTTGTTTTAGTTCTGTGTTTTCTGACAGCAAAATCTAATAAACTTATCTCAAATGTCTTCTGTGCTTTCTTCCCAAAATTTGGGGAATGTAAATCTTTCCTGTTTTAAATGTTCAGTGAGTGCTTGTACTGCTTTTAAGAACACATTTATTTTGTTAATATCATTAAGGATAAAATTGTCTGAAAAGTGTAGCTCTAAAGATACTGTCACATGAGCCAAATGAGAAAGTAAAAGTAACTGGCGCTCAGTGACACATAGTCCTTCACCTCAGCTGCAGGAGGAAATGATGCCACTACTTTTAGGCTGTTTTAAATGCAACATGTAATGCTTTCTTGTAGCAAGTTATTTCACTCACATCAGCAATAATCAGGAGGGTGATGGAACACTATCGCTGTAACACAATCAGTAGTGGCCTTTACACTCAATGGGTAGTGCCCTTTACACCGTTCTGGGCTTTGGCATCCACTCCTATAAACCCCTTAGGAAGATGTGGCATGTGCGTTCTTTCAAAGTTCCCAGTTTGGGTTTTGGAGGACCAGAAAGTAAACAAGTTTCATTGTTTTCTGAAGGTATCCTGTGGAAAGGTGCCATCAACGAGAGCTGGAGGAAGATACCTGCTGGTCTCCCAAACCCAAACATTTTGTTCTTGTAATTTAAAAGTAGACATGCTTGGGCCTGTGCATTCATGACAGGCTAAATGGTTATTATAATGGAACAAACAAATCTTACTAACATTTTTTAAAAAAAAGAAATCTCATCCAGTCATGCTTAAAGTAGTTTAGGCCAAAAACTCGAAACCAAAATTCACAGAATTTTCTACATTTCTTGCAGGTGTGATGCCATTGGCAATGTATTGAACGGAAATCACACATTCGTCCAGAGTATCCCTTGCCTACATATGGGAGAAGTATTTATGTAATGAACTGGACTCATATACAGTCACCTATACAATCTGTTCCAATATTATTATTTTTAAATTCCCCTGCCCAAGTACAGAATAGATCCAACAGTATTAGACTTCAATGTGCACTTACTATTCACACTTTGAAAATATATCTCTGTTGCTAAACATCCAACTAACATTTATCTGTAATTTAGCCCATTTTAACCAAACAAAACTATCAATGTTGAGTCATCAAAACCATGTTCTTTTCTGTGTTCATCCATTTCTTAGAATTTACAGCAAAGTAACTAAGTAATTCCTTCTTCCAGTGAGTTAATGCAGTCTAGGACTGGTGCAGTTCTAAATGGCTTCTGTTACTCTAGATACATGCTTGATGTGAGTTCCTTTTAGTATTATCTTCCAGTCTGTACATTGTATAATCTGACTAATATTTCTTGACAGTGGGAGGTTTTTGTGTATATGGGACACTAATATCTTTAGCACTGGCATCCCTGCTTGAATGAACTGAGGTCAGGAATGTACGTTTATCTTGCCTAGGTTTTCTTAGATTTTCCTTCTCACACATTTCAGATACTAGCTTTATTTTCTTGTAGAATGACATTGGAAGTAGATACAGTCAAAGGAACATTAGAAAGGCTTTTATTATTTTTAAGGAGGAACTTAGCTGGTAATACTGTAGTTGAACAAAACTAACTCAAGGTGCCTGCAAAGATAATTAGCACCCTTGAATAAAGGAACAGAATATGTGGAATATGACACGAGCTTAATTTTAGGGAATTTGCTGTTTCTGAAACTATTTCAGCGAAAAATAGCACCTTTTCTGCTTGCATGAGGTAAGATGTCCATAATTATTTACTACAGTTATCCCTGTTTTCCTACAGAGAATGGACCAGTAAAGCAAATATAGTTGTTGCAATGATTTGGAAGATACATCTTTGTAAATGTAGCAACATCATTTTGTTTTCTGAACTCCAGTTATAGCTGGAATCTTCCTGGTGGATTACAGGATCCATTTTGTAGTAGGGACTTGACACCTTGAGAAGGTATTACATTGAAAAAACTCAGGACAAACAGAAGCTGTCATCATTGAGGAGCTCTGCCCTCGTAGAATGAGGTGTTCACCAGTACCACTTAATGGATGATATATTTCTTGGAAAGTGCCATTTCGTTGCCAGAATATCAGAATCAGATGTTGAAACTAGTGGTTTCAAGGCCTCCATCACTGTGTGAAATAACAGGAATGAGAAATCTGTCTCAGACAGCAGCATCTCATATTTTTCTAGCTAACTAGTTTTATCAGAAAGCTGCAATTTTCTTGCACTTTCCCAGTAGCAAGAACCCTGCATGATAAATTATCCTTCTCAATTTCTATGCTTTGTTTCATTTCCAAGAAAACCCTTACAGTAGAGCAGAAAACCAGAGTTCCTTTAGTCAGGTGACTCCATGGTAGATTCTTTTATCTAAATGATTTCTGGGTGTCTCCTGGATGCATCCTTTCCAAGGTTTACTGTTGTTTTACCATAGCACACAATGGGAGCAGCCACTTTGCCAAGTTATCTTCTAACTGTGTCGTTCCAAGGAAGCACTGATTGGGGTGAGGCAAAACCATGTCAAGGAACACACAGTGAACAGTGAAATGGTATGAATATTTATCTGCTCAAGACCATACCTTGGTCTTTTTAATTTCCTGATAGAGTCACAAAAATTCAGAGACGGGAGTACTGGATGGATGCTCCCTAGGTCTTAGGAAATTTCCTGTGGGTCTTTGGCTGAAATCAGTCACAAAAGAGTAGCTTCCATTCGGAAAAGAAGACTGTGATGCCTTTTAATGGCATAACACCAAAACTGAACTTAATGCAAAGTGTGGCCACTAGCTCAAGCAATATTTGCATCAGAGTATAGAGCAATCTGCTGAGGTCCAGAGGTTATAGCTTCTGCAGCAATGGAGAATCATATGCAGGATGGAGCACTGCAGTGCCTGTCCTGATCTGTGAACACACGATGTGCCATGTGTAGTACGCAGAGTCATTCAGCAGAGAAGAGCCAAATTTGAGGAAATGTGGGGCGTCTACACACAAACCTGTAAATCTGTTGGCTTTCATTCTCTCTGTTTTCATATAATGCTTCTGCAATAAGAGTTAGCTACAGTAGCAGTTATCTAGAAGCAGCTGGATTTAAATGCAGTAGTCAGTTGGACCACTATATCAAGTTTATTATCCTTTGATATCCACTGCAGAGACCTTTCAGACTTGTTAAATTGTGTAAAACTTTAAAGATTTTCCTAAAAAGTAAAACACCTTGATCAACACATCATATGCATTGTTCACCATGACACATGTTGACAGTATAAAAAATACAGAAGTTTTGCTGTCTGCGCAAATGATGCAACCATTCTTAAAACACTCGAGTGATAGAGTAACTGCTGGTTAGCTAGATATTCAAAGCATGATAAGGGCACAGGACAACAACATCAAGCATTCCACATTAGAAGCATTAGCCTGCATATACATTGCCACTTGGCAGCATAAAAACTGTACCTCTGTAGTGAGGTAAAAATGGTATGAATAATAATCTGTAGAAAAAAAAAACATAGCATCTTCTATATTAATAGTAGATGCTGTTCATTGGTACAGGTGTTCTTGCTACCAGGCACTCAAATGATACACGTTTGACACACATTTGCACACACAAAAAGGCAATCACATATTACTACCTGCAGTTCAATTAGTATTAAGACACTGGCCTCAAGGTATCTTACAGAGATATCTTTTAAAATATGCTTAGCGATAACACGTAAAAATAAGGAATTTCAGGGAAGTTAAATTACTATAGAAGCTGGACTTTGACAGCAATAATTGCTGCCCTCTGTCCTTTTAAATAGAAAGAAGAAACCAGCAAAAATAAGGAAATGAAAGAAAAGGGATTTTACAGGATGTCAAAAATGAATTGCGCAAATCAACAAAAAATAAGGTTTCCTAAGTTGATCAACATGCATGAATAAAAGGCTAATTGTAAACAACATTGCTGTGAAGTTAGTTTAATTGCTGGAGAAGGAAGAAAATCTTAAAAGACAGACAAAGAAGCTCACACAGAACACAACACAGGAACAGAACGATTAATGCCATCAAGGAATTTTTGAACAGTGTACAATAATGGAAAATAATGCAGGCAAGTCACAAACTGTTCAAGTCCTGTTGAACATCTAAGTTGGTACAAATATAAGTTGGGAAAAAGATATTCAGGAGTCAAGCTGTAATTATAAAACATACAACAGCAGTGAAACAGGAACTTAAGTAACCTGGAAAATCATCATAGAGGTGCTGAAAGTAACTAGCTCTTACAAGGACAAATCCAGATTCTTTCCCTCTGTTTTGAAATATTTTCAGTAGTGAAAAATAAGAATACAATAAGGATTGAAATTTTTATGGTTATGATAAGAGAACATCTATTATTTCAAAAGAGATGTAGGCAGGAAGTATTTTGATATGACATACATAACACTGACCTCATCTTCTTTCAAACTTCATAACTGTCATCAGATAAAAACAGTTCCCTGAATGTTGCTAACTCAGCATGGTGCTATTGGCCACTGTATTATTATAGCATGTTTTTAAAACATTGCAAAAGAAATGTGGGATTTCAGAAGTGCTCCAAGGTGGATTAACTCTACTCATCTTGACATCGTGATAAACTCTCAGTGCATTTAGTACAGAATGCTGACAGTGGATTCTTCTCTGACTGTGTTCATCAAAGCGTTAGGTGTCAGCTCTAAACAAGCTACCTGGGATCCCTCTATGTTAAAAGGAAAAGGACAGGACCTTTCAACAGGTAATTATCCCTTCTGAATATAAATTCCTAAAATAGGCAAAATTAATCTCTTGCTAGAGGTGGCTCCCTAAGGGACACAAATGGAGACCAAGACAACCAGGCAAGATATGCATATTTTATACAGCAAAGTTCAACAACATGATTTTCATGGTGCCTGCATCCAGAAAACCTCTCATTGTTATGTTTGACCAACGAAAAGAATATAAAAACATGCTGAAAGATACAGAATTTCATTTGTTCCTAAGAAATTGGAAATGCTTTCAAAACAGAACGTTACCTTTTACCAAAAATATTGTGCAAGGCAATGTAACAGAAAAAGAGAACTGCAAATTTTATTTTAACTGCTTAGCATATAGAATTAGTTGTTACAAAAAAAAAAAAAAAAAAAAAAAAAAAGAGTGTATTGGCACAAAGTATTTTTTCCAATGAAGAAACTTGCTAAAAACCATCAGGGAAAGAGTAAACTGAAAAGATTTTGCTGTTCATTTTTCCATCTTCACTCACATTTATTCATTCAAAATAAATATCTTTAGTTTTAGCACTAAGACATCATATTTTCCCCATGACCTGTATGTTTCTACCAGTTGCCAACGTTGTCAAGGGTAAAACGAGTTTGGTTAGTTCCTGAGATGGCTGGAGTCTGGAAGGTATGACTAGGAAAATAAAGGCCACATATATGAATTTTAACACACCCACACTTGAACCTTTTTGATCCCCAAATAAAGTCAGGAACTTTACAACAGCCTGCAAGTTTTTCACTAGATTGCCATCTTTTCCAAATTTCTGAACACAAAGCTAGAAGTGCAGGATGGCACAGATAAAAGGAGTTTCTTCTTCTATCCCACCCAAAACAGACAATTTAGACTGATCTATTGCTTAGGAGACTTGGAGAGCAACTTCAGTCACACATCTTCTTTCCAGTCAGATAGTGCCTCTTTTATAAAAACTTCTAATCTTCAGAGATGGCTTTATATATTAGTCCAGCTGGATTCTGTGCAAACATTTGTATTGTATGCAACTGCTGTGTGGAAATCTGTTTTCTACCAACTGAGAAACATCTGTAGATTATGTCCTAGTTAATACAGAAGGTCTTTGTTCATTTCTTTGTTTCAGCTTATTTATACTAACCCTCTTTTTATTAGTCTCCCTGTTGTCTAACGAACTTCAGTTGATATAACACACTGCTGTGAAAAATCTAGACTACATTAGGCTGATCAAACATATACAGCATCTTCAGCTTTCACTTGCTTAAGGTTATATTCTCTCTGCATGTTGCACATATAATTCCCACAAACGTTAATGGGCTTTAAGATTGTGTACTGAGGGCAAACTGGAGCTCTTATATTAGTTGCTGGTTAGATTCCATCATGCTTCATAAAGTAGTAACTGGTAAAATGTAATTGTTAGAACAAGGTCCATAACAGAAAATAATTTAAAGAGACAAAACCTTTATTATTCCAGCTTAAAATTAAAATGTGTATGTATAGTCCTGTGATAAGAATTCTGGGGTATTTATGCATGTACTAGCAATTAGTTGATCCTGCATGGATTTGCTGCTGTTATACATATTGTGGACTGATGAAGCAAAAGCTGTTATCAAAGAGAAAAGGAACATAGGCTTTTATAAGGTCAGCAATTTTTCAACGATCTAGCAAAGCAAGGATTACAGCTTCAGACATCTTGGTCCCTATTTAAATATCTGGAACTTTGAACATTTGTTGGTGTTTCTGGGGATAAAATAAATCATTTAGGAAAAGAAAAAGAAAAACGGCCTCTTTATTACATGTATTTACTTCCCCTTTGAAGTTCATGTCAGATTTGCTCATTTAAAAGAAAATAATTCCACTACAGTCATTACAGTAATTCAGGTTCAAACAGCCGATGAAACCAAGCTATATTCTGTCTGCTTTGAAGATCTTCACTTTGTTTTCTCACACATATTTTGAATAAATCTTCTAAAACACAATGCTATGGAAAAAAATGACAGACTGGAATGCAGTAAAACATGGTACGGGAGGTATTAGAAATGAAAAAATCTTTCTCAAGAAGGTCATGCAATCTCTCCCTTGTTACAGCAGATTTTTATTTTTTCTAGAGAGCTTTTTTCAAATCCGGTTTAAAATTGAACAACTGGCATTTCCATCACTTCCCCTGGGAAGCAATTTCATACTTAATGTATTCTCAGTGTATATAAGGTAGGGAGGGACACCCACATCTCCCACTTTGTTGAAAAGTGCTCTAATCATTTGGGAGAGAGGGCAGGTGGGAGGGAAGGAAATGTATTCCACCCCTCTTGTTGAAGCTGTGTGACTATGCAGAAAAGATTTCAAGGTATCGTGGAATGGAGGAGGGAAAGGGAGAGGGGAAAGAAGAGGAGGAGTTGTCTTCTAGTTAACACATTGAGTGTGGTACAGGGAATCCTAGGTTATCTCTATGTGTTTTACTCTAGAGACTATTTTATCCACTGGTCAGGATAAAATAGGAAACATTTCTAGTTAATTTGTCTATAGCTCTTATTTTTATAAACTGATACACAGAAATACGTGACTGAAGAGGCATGACCATCTGTTTTTCTCAGATGGTAGTTTGCAATAACATCATACAGATAGATCTGGAAAAATAAAACCAAACTTCTCTGGACAGTTTGTTGATGTTTCATGCAATGCCTTGTGCAATTTCCAGGTTAGATTTTAATCCCTCTAGTGGAGTACTCCTTATTAATGCATTTTTAAGGGGAAAAAAAATCATGTCAGTAGGAAAATGAAATCACATTAATTAATCTTACTTTGTCCACAAAGATATTTTTTTGACATTTCAGCATCCTCCTTCCTGTATCATTGAAATCCAAAGTCCAGCCAGTTTTAAGTAGATTAAATACACATTTAAAGTTATGCTGTGTTTGAGCTTCATGCTTCATCAGTGTTAGCATTCTTAGAACAGCAGTTTGGTTTTGGTAAAGCTGCATTCGTTGTGACAGGCTCGTTTCTTGCCACATGTAAATAGAACTGTTACTTCAATACCTTTGGTAAAGAGGCAGTAATAGGACAGGGTTAACTTTAATAAGTAGAATAAATCCCCATGAATACCTGAAGGATTAGGGTTTTCTCTAAGATATAAACTTAATGTTCCAATCAGTAAATGTCAAGCAGTGGTGTAATTTAAGTTATAACTCTACAACAAAACTAAACTAACATGATTTTTTTTTTTCCTGTTCATATTCTGATTTCTGAGCAAGAGGTTTCTACTGAATGCCTCACCACAGGAGGATTTCTGGATTTTGTCAATGAAAGCACCTCTGTGCTTAGCGGAATACTTTTGCAGTGGATTAGTGGCAGGAGGAAGTAGCTGGAGGGGTGAGAGTATATGAAAGTCAGAAGATGAGCGTGTTATGACACTTAAGCAAATTCAGATAAAGTACCTGAGAAAACTCAATTTTAGCTCCTGTGATCTGTAAACTAAAGAGATTAGAATTGACTATAACTCTCATTCAGCCGTAGTGATAAGTCTTTGTCTCCAAACTCTCTCTCTACTCTTTATTCTTCTCTATCTGTTTAATCCAGCATCACTCTTAGCACCTTCCTTCATGTGTTTCCTTCCCTCCCACAATTCTAGAATGGATGAGTACATCCCAACTACAATGAACCCCCACTAGCTTCTTTCTGTACTGTCCTCTTTGTTTTGTGCTGAGCCATCTGCTGTCCTTAGAATGTGAGTCCATTGGAATAAAACATTCATTAGTCATTAAGCACTGATTTCTGAGCAAAATTTACACTTACAACACCACAGACATTGCTACATTTAGAGTTTGTAGAAGTTAGAACAACACATAGTAAATAAGTTCATCTAATACCTATGGAAGTGATGGTGTGCGTGATTATCTATGCTATCACATGCAGTTTGAATGAATCTTTGATACCTCTCTTAAATTTCTACAGTACAAGTTGCTCCAACTCACAATACATACCACTGATTCTGGAAATCGCATTCCTGCAAGTGAAAGAAAGATGCCCTGCGCCACTTTCTTCTCTCTCCATTTCAAGCACCCATTGCTGTTGCAAAACAGATGAGACTTGGGATATTTACTGCCTGCTGTGCGCAAACTCAAAATAGACGACACAATTCTTAGTTGTCTCCCAGATAGTGAAGTAAGGCTTCCAAGAGTGAGCTCATTTGTCTGAGTGCTCATTTCACTTTCTCCAGGCACATATCAAGATTGAGTAGGAAATCACTATATCTCTATGTGCTTTTACAAAGAATGAACACAGACTTAAAATGACAACAAAATTCCAAATTGATATTCTCAGCTCAATGCCTGTCAATACAAAAGCAACTCAATTTTTATACACTCAAAAGAAAAACAGAATAGCAAACTGGAATAGTAAAGTAGGCAGCATAATCTAACACAACACCGACTCCAGAAAACATACTTTGATCTTGATCAAAGGTAGAGAAACTGGATGGGTACCTATCTTCACATCATCTGCAGTGTTTCTCCTGTAGTATCAGATAGCAGCTGCTGACTTCCAAATGGTGAGTAGCACATTAAAGTAAATGGGATTACTCCTGTGAGTAATGCCACCAATGACAGAGTTTCATAATCTGACATTTGGGGAATAACTTCTAACACTATCCCGTAGTCCTGAAGGTGAGTTGTTTGCAACAATTCCTGAGTCAAGTTCCAGGGTGTTTTGTTTCCCCAACAAAAGGCAGTTCAGGCAAAATATATAGATTTTTAAAGAAACAACTGTCTCAGAAGCAAAAAAAACTTTCAGAAAAAAAAAACCTCACCGAAGACATGCTGAAAAGTAGACATCCCTGAATGTAGATGAGGGCTGTGACTGTGACATGTTATAATAATTGTATCTTTTTCAGGGTCTGCATGAAGAAGATAGGAAATGAAAAATATGGCACAGATTTTAAATTACTGTGACAATAGAGATCCTATAGGACTTGATTAAAGCTGTCAAATATAAAATGCATATACAACATAGGGTATGAAAAACATACATATTATTCATGAATTGTTTCACCTCTGGTTTTCAAAACCCTAAAAAGACACCATATAATTTCTCACTAACCTCCTTGAACTAATTAACATTTCACCATAACAAGTTTATCCAGTAGAACACTTCTGAAAAAGATCCCCTTCTTTAAAAATAAATAAAAATTCTATCACTATAGTCAACCATAAACACCTTCCAAAAGCGCAGTTCTTTTTGAACTTCATGATGGCCCACGTCTCAAGTCCATCCAGGCCCCTCTGGACGGCAGCCGTTCCCTTCACTGTCAACAGCATCACACATAATATAAATCTTGGTCTCGCCAGAGTGCAAAGAATTTTCGAGAGTGTAGCAATAACACACAATACAAGCAGAGGATCGCTTCGGATTTTTTCTTCAGCACCTCTGCAGATTTACTTACAAAGCCTTGAATGCCTTCTGTGTCAAGACAGTAGAAGAAGGACCTATGTAAGTTTATGTCTCTACTCTTAATTACGGGCTGCAGGTTGCTCCTTGGACAGTAAGGTTTAATACACACTTGAGTTCTCTTCTATCTTAGGAAGTACACCTAGATTGCTCACAGGTGCATGTATTATTTGCCAATACATGTAGGTTTTGGCTCTTTCCCAAGCCCACTAAAATTTGTTGTAGTCTATTCCAATGAGCTTAGTTTTCTAGTTTCAGTGGAAGGCATTGTTCAATGAATAGATATAATACAGCACAGGTGAAATCTCTCAGACAAAATGCTTTATCTGCAGGAATTTGTCCTAGTAATGATTTTTTTACTTCAGTCACCAAATTAGAAAAGTGCTTACATTACATTCATTTATATTAAGCATATTTTTAAATATCATTTATTGACCAGGGGTATTTATTGTGAGTAACAGATAATGATGTAGAAGTCTTCTGGAGGGAGACTATGTCAAACCCAGACTTTCTATGCTCTAAACCAATAAATCTTCTGTGAAACATTGTGCTATAAAGATTTTGTAACAGCAATCAGCAATTTAGGGTTTGTGATACTGGCTGTTTTTGTGTCCCAAAGGTATCAGATCCTTAAACAAACATTGAAAGATGACACCTTTTCAAGTGCCTCTGCTTCTTTTATAGCCTATCTAGTGAAGGAGTGTTTAACAGAGCAATGGCTTGAACACTAAGGAATGAGGAGTTTAATGGTTCATACATACTTTATCTGAAAAATATCAATAACCATTCACAAGTCTCTTCTTGCATAAACTACATGAAAATCTCTATGTAAATGGTGCATAGCTTCTTTATGATTCATGCCATTGTTTGCTTGGTGATTGTTTTGTGGGTTTGGTTTTTTTTTTACAGTGTCAAATCACTTAAAAGTGTGGCTTTATATACCAAGCTTAAGGTAAAATTCCATTAAGTGTTAAATACCTGTTTGATTCCATCCAGTCTTTTTCAGTTAAATAAATAGGCTGGATAGAGCACTTTGCTTTCTATTATTATTATTATTATTATTATTATTATTATTATTATTATTATTATTATTATTATTATTATTATTATTATCGTAATCTTACTAATATTCTCTTATTATTAATTCTCTTATTATTAATTCTCTTATTATTAATAACTCAAAATGGTCATACTGAAGTACTCAATAATACCTCTTTGGTAAGATCAGCAGTCTAATTTATTCAACCAAATTCAGAAAGCAGAAACAAGATTGTATTATAAAAATCCTGACTGTTATTTCACAGCATTTAACTATGTGAAAAACCTATACAGAGACTTAGAATACTGATTTTTCAGGCATTCCCTTACTAGACACCCATAAGTATAGTGATTTTATGCCATGACCAACAGGAGCACAGACCAGTGACCCAGACAATTCCATGGAAAGCTAAATGTGTAGTCTGTAATTTTATTTAACAGCACTTAGATAACTGTCCTCCAGCTATCCATTTGGGCCAACAGTTCTGCTCTGGATTTCAAGCTAGCAACAGCAAGCTGATGTTTGGAAGGTCTGAATTATCCTCTGTTCATGGACCACCATGTAAGAGATTTGGTCTGCATAGCCAGAATGCATTTTTTAAAAAATAATTTGAGGTGTAATTCCAAAGGACACCATAAACTTCTTAACCAGGACCAGTACTTGTATAACACCGTAATGTAGATTAGTACTTTTTAGAATGAGACTTACCCTACTGTTTCCCAGGAAAGATGAAACACCTGAAAACTACATCTCTTGAAGGAAAAGAAACATTGATTTTTCTCTGTGTGTGAACATGTTTTGATTTTGTTAATTTGCTTGTTTCTTTTGCTAGTTTTGCTGAATATATGACTCAGGCTAATATGAATAACTGATAGAAATATTACCAAATAATTATATTTTCTGGTTGGCAGAAAGTCCTTAATATCCCTTTTCACTACAGATGCCTGACACATTTTCAGTTACAAATCCATCTACTACTTTTAGTGCTGTTGGAGATGAATTACATTCTCCCACCCTATGGTCCAACCTCTTGCAAAATACTTGAAGGTGACCTATGAAAGGGTCTTTTTTCCACTAATATATGTCAAACAATTCAAAACATTTTTAGATGAAAATTTGGTTTTACATTCTCTACTTTCTTTATGAATATTTCGGGCATCTAACTCCAGGTACATGTTTATAAAAATATTTTGTTATAAGATAGAACCTGTGCTTTTGGACACTAGAGTTATTCTTTCCCTACAAATTATAATTAGGAAGGGTGTGGCTACAGAAAAGTGTTAAATTTTTGCCCAATCATGTCTACTTCTATAAAAAGTGAAATGTTATCTGGTATTGTCCCATAAAGCTTATGAACAGAGGGTTTGATTGAAGATTTAATAAAATTAACACTACTTTCTTATTTTCCTCTTTTCTTCTTAATCTTCTCTTCAAGATGAAACTCATCAGCACTTGACAAAAACTGCAAATAACAGCCAGATGTAGGAGCTGGTTTTATCTTTTTATGCAAGTATGTGGTGCTAATTAGTGCAAATTGATTAAACTTTAATTGCCTGATCCATGGCTAATTAATATTTATAAGATGAATGAGCAAGAAAACCAGACATTTATTAAAACACTTTAATGATTTTTCATATGTTTTGACAAAGCAAAGCAAATAGATGTTATGAGTTTAGATGTGCCAGACATAAGTACAGTATTTCTTCTGTTTTCTGACTATCAACATAAAAAGCCTAATCATTTTCCCCCACAAACTACATACAAAAGTAGTTTTTCTCTTTCATACAAACATTATGGTACAGTGTTCTAGTTTGTACTTTATAACACTTTTTGTTGAACAGGACATAGCACTATCATGCCTCGTGCAAGCAAATACACAGCTATATCTGACTGAATCTGTGCGCAAGTGTGCTCTTTAAAATGGACTGAACTGAATTGAATAGACTCGTTTTCTTCTAAATAGGTGTCCCTAAGATAAAAAATATTATGTTAACCCCAGTCTAACAATATGATGCTACTGCTGTTAGTGAATTATTTCTTGCAATTCTCTAAAAGTTCATCTCTCATTAACATATAATATATTCAAACAGTATTCCTTTGCTAATGATAACCTCAGTGCTTTAGAGAACATTGGGTGATGAAAAACAAAAAGAACTTGTCTTACTATGATGGTGTATCCTAAAACTATTTTGAAGCCATTATGCAGCTTCTTTTTTCTCAGTCCGTGTTGGTGGGGTTTTCCAGTAGTTCCCTTTTGGAGATAATGCATTGTTAACTAGGCTTTAATTTCAGGAAATGTGTCCTCAGAGCACCTCCACTCAGCCTTCCTACATTCTTTCCCTTCTGACCAATCTATAGTCTAAGAAAGAAATAGTTAGGGTGGCAGGGGAAGCGACTTCAACTTTCACAATTCCTCTAGTTATGTGTAGGCTAGTAAGCAGAAAAATAAAGGATCTCTAGTTTTGGCCTATGATTATTCATAGTGTTTTATTGCTACCGTTCTCCCCAGCAAAGTTTCATCACAAATGTTCTAGGCTTTATTCATATATGATTTAATTGTTAGCTTCTAGAAATGTAGCCAGTTAGGACTCAAATTTCCTGTTCCTTTGTATAAATGACATTTGGGCACATAAGCAGCAAGGAAAACATGTCACACCTCTGGCAATCCAGCCAGAATAATTTCTATCATGTTTTATTTGGTAGCATAGACATCATCTTTACTTCCTCAAAGAATAAACTCAGGCTCAGTAAGTACCAACTCCTGATGGAACCTTTGGGCTACATTTAAACTAGCAAATAAAATGATACTGCTTCTCTTTGCATAAAGACATGTACTAAATTCATTGATATTGCTAAATAAAAAGGGGTGATCACTGACCACAGGGCCATGTGTTACAAACTGGCTTGCATCCACACTTAAAACTGTTCCCATCTGTAATGTGTCTAGATGGCATGTCCAGAATAGTAAGAAGGAGAATAGCTAAGCAGTTAATCAGATGCTAACTGCTCTCTCCCTAGTCCCATTTCAGCAGATTGCACTCAAAAAACCTCAGCAACTTTAAGACCAGGTCAGCTCTGACAATATTATACAATGACAGATTCTAATTTTTAAACATGCTGATGAAATTTTCTTTATCTTCATTTTTCTTTTTATCTTTTTTTTTGACACAAGCTAAGTTAATGAATCAATTAATTTTATATTAATAGGTGGTCCCCAAATAAATACATTTTGAGCAATCGTATGTTAAAAACCCTGAACTGAAAACCATTGTAAACTTTCTGTAGGCAATTAGTAAATCATTTCAGATAACAGAGTTTTGAAGCCCTTTTGCCCACACACTCACACACTCACACATCCACACACGATTTTTGATCCATTGGAAATGTTCTGTAGTGAAAATTTTAGTAAAACACTCTTCGTGTGATCCGGTTACGTACTGTAAAAGAATTCTGCCACATAAAATGTGATCCTTTTAGAAAACAAAAATCACCTGAACTACTAAATGGTACTCCATAGTAAATATATTAAAAGACTAAATTTTTAACTTTCACATTCAGAAACATTTTATAAGTAAATATATTTAGACATTAAAGAAATAATTTTAAATTAATGAATAAATGTACTAGCCTATAAAGTAGTAATTGTAAAATCCTTGAAGGGCAAAAAGCAATTCATCATGGACATGAAGAAGTCAAAAAGTTTCTACTAAACTCTATTATAGATATTATTGTGTGCTACAAATCTTTAATTAAGAATTTGAATTACACAACAGACAGCATTTTCTGGAGCACATATCAACAAATGTACACATATTACAGGGCTGTATTTAAAGAAGAAGTCTCAGAATCACAGAATAGTTGAGACAAAAGGGGACCTCTGGAGGTTGTCTGGTCCAAACCTTCTGCTTAAGCAGAGACACCTAAAGCCAGTTGCCCAGGATCCAGATGGGTTCTGAATATATCCAAGGACGGAGGCCCCACAACCTCCCTGGGCAACCTGTGCCAGTGCTTGGTCACAAACGGCTATTGCCATTTGGATCAATGGAGCTTCAGGAAAAAAAAAAAAACAAAACAAAAAAACCCAACTAGGATAGGCTAAATCTAAGTCTTAAGTTCTCAGTCAGACAAAATGCTACTAAAATCTTGATCAGATTTAGCTTCCTTTTGTGTTCAATACTAGTGTATCATTCTAATCAGATTTGTCTAGTATGTCTCCTGATGTTCACTCACCTGCTCACAGCTATCTCCCTATTTGTGGCCCTCACTTTTTTTAGGGTTACGTGTAATAAAGAATTAAATAGACAAATACAGAGATGTGTAACTGTTTGGACCATATTTCAAGTTAAAGGTGTTGAATTCAGTTAGCTAAAGAGAGATGACTTTGAGGTGTGCTAGTTTATCCAAGATATTTGTGTGACATGACACAATACATTTTGAGATCTATACCTGTTGAAATCTGTAAACTTTTGAAATGCAGAACTCATAAGGCATCTAAAATCACCCTAGACACTTAAGGATACATAACTGAATCTCATCTTCCTTGACTTTCTAAACCACTCAAGCTGAGCAGTTGCTACAAACCAGATGCCCCACTTTTCTCCTCCTACCTTGATTAGGATAAATAAACAAAACAAAACACAACGTTAGCAACAAAAAGAAAAAAAAAAAGAAAAAAGCCAATAGAAACAAAACAGAATTTTCTCAGTTATTTTCCCTCAGGAGTGGATTCAGCCCTGAGTTATGGCTGAATAGAATTTCCTGTGTGAAACCATGAACCAGACAACTGACATGAAATGAGACAGTTTAGATGTGACTGTCCTCTGTGCCCTGCTTTTTCTAAACTGGTTCTGCTTGTCCCTTTTAGGCATCGACATATCCCACATTATATGTAAAGAGACAGAAAACCTTATGTGCTCTGAATTTCTTCTCCAGTGATGCTTCAGTGTTCTGTCCATTGACGATATGGGAGATACGAGGTGTTGCCAATTACCTTTCTGAGACTAAGTATCTAAGGTGGATCTTTGGCTATAGTTCAAAATCTGAGTTTGACTCCAGCTTTTAGACTACAAGCTATCTGACAGGAAGACTGTATTCTGAGTACTTTTTAATTTATTATATTATTTTTACTTTTCTTGCAGTGAAATTCTTGCCTATGGCAAGTTTTTATGGACTGTCATCATCCGTTGAATGTATCCAATGTTCAAAAGGTCCTGGCAATCTCAAGAGATAGCATAAGAAATTCAGTAAGTCTCTTTTCTTCACGAGTTCTGTAAGAACTTTAAGCTAAAAGTTCTTTTATTTGTCCTTTTCTTCTCATGTTGACACCTTGACTAGATAATGCACAACCAGTTTCTATAGAATAGATTATTTTTAGATTCTATGACAAGGTTCCAGGTTTTAGGATGTATTATTGGGTACTCATTTTTTAATGGAGAGAATGTGAGTTTTTGTTGGGGGGGTTAGTTGGTTTTGTTTGGTTTTTGTTGTTTTTTCCTACAGAAATCTGATAATAGAAATTAGTGGAAATGCAAAGATTTGTAGAATAGCCTGTTTTTATTGATATTAGAGAACAAAAAAACCACTGTATAAATCTGGGACCTGTTGCATCATTTATTCATTACAGTTGGTATATCTGAAATAGAAAATGGCCAAGTGACATCCATGAAAGACATAATTTGGAAAAGATCATTTTCGGAATTGTATATAACGTCAAAAGCTTCATTCATGTTCTCAGCTAATGAAATTTGATTTTTCTAAAGAACGTATCAATCTGGAACCTAACGTATGTGATGTTGAGCTCTGCATATGCACTTAGATAATCAATAGTATATTTTATTTTCTTATGCTGAGAACTTTTGGATACTATTCAATAACAAACTTTTTTCAAACTGCTTGGTTGCAATTAAACACCTTGAGTATTTTTTTTTTGCTGTTTTCAACTCTATTCAGAATCTGTCTCAGTTGTTGATACTCGTGTTGTAATGCTTGGGTAGATTCAAGTTTCTTGAAGTGTATCATAACCACAAATTTAAAATAACCCCTGTCATAATCTGGATTCTCTTAACAGTAAAATATCTGTGTCTTTAGGAAATCAAAGAGAAAATAATAACCATGAAGGAGAAAGAATGAGGAGAAAAAGGAAAACAAAGAAAGAAGTGATCCTTCCCAAACATATCAGTTGCAGGTTCTCAGAACCTTATCACGTTTCTTAAAAGAGAATAAAATTTGCAGAGATTGACTATAAACAAGGGAGACAATACACTCCTGGAACTCACTGACTGATGTTCTTTCAGGAAATGCCAGTAAAAAACCTAAAATTAAAGGATCAAATCTGTTCTCAAACTAGTATAACATCTAGAATAATTCCAATGTAGTGTCATGTACATGGAAATACTGATTTTACTAGTACATTCACTGTTTTTAATACAACGTACAGCAATGCACATCTGTGTTTCTGAAGGAAGAATTGAATTTCAGTCTTTGGGGAAATGAGCAGCTGAGGATTTCATTCATTTCTTTCTCATTTTTAAAAAAAAGTGGCATTTCCTTCTCTTGAAACAGTCTATTACCTCATCTGTATGTAAGGGCTAGAAATCAGTTTCAAATATTATTCAGGAAGATCGCTGTTCAACAGCTGAACAACATGTTATTAATACCCTAGTTGGGCACCATAACAGTCTTTTTCCTTTAGCTATTGACAAAATTTCTCCAAAAGAGTTTCTTGGCTTTTGTTTTGTCAATTTGTTCTACAGATGACCTGCACCAGGCAACACAGGAAGAAAGTATTTTAAAATATAGAAGTATATACACACATACCCCTTTGTGTGTATGTATGTATGTGGCACTCCATTAAAGTTTTTAGTTTTTCCAGTAACTGAGGAAGTTTGGATGTCATTCTTGATATCCAAGCTTCTTCTGCAAGACTGTTGGGTCTGCAGTCACCTTTGCTGACTGAGGCAAGTGTCAGAGCATTTGAAGTTCTGGTCATCCTGTTGGTCAACCAGACTAAGAAGATTGTCCTTTTGTTTCAGTCTGGTTTATGAGCCTGGTGTTGCTTTTCATGGAAAACAAAACTTAAGAAGGATGAAGAAAATCTAACATGCTCCTGGATCTCATCTCAACATGTATTTTGGAAAACAACTGGATCAAGGAATCAGGAAACAGTCATATATTCCCATGACCCATAAAATTCCAAAAATCAGAAAGAGGTGTCTAGAAAAGACTTCTGGGTTCAATGTAGTATTATTGCAGGGGATTAAGACACACAACTCTGTTTACATACTTACCAAACCTGTTTTAAAAATAGTTAGTATGATTATCTGCTTTTCATGGTGGAAGACAAGCAAGATATTTTTTACTTCTGAGGATTAAAAAAATCACTAAAACCCCATCTTAGTTTTTTTTACTTAGCTCTTTGTTCACAGTTTAATAATTACAAGCTCTTGACCCAGCATTGTTTCTTTCTCTCGTTGTCACAGATTCATATATTTGTAGGAGTTTTCTAATGCCATTTTAACCTTCACTCTGACTAATGTCATTTCAGTTTCTACATAACTTCCTTCACAGGTTTCTTTGTGTTCTAGTGGTTATCCCATTTTGAACAAGTACCTTCAACATCAAGTAAAGACATCCTGTCATAGATGTACAGATTATTGCCAAACTGCCAAACAAAAAACAGTGAGGCACCAATCCCTGACCCAGATCCCAACAACATCGACTTGCTCATGCACACATTACTTTATTTATTTTTCTCTAAAGTAGATTTTCTAAAAGAAACCTAACTGGACCAGTCCAAAGCAGGTAGAGGAAACGAACTGACGTTATGGTTTTCTCTCACTTAGCAGCATAAATATGTTGAAGGTAATGAGAAATATAATGTGGAAACAGGTCTCTCTAAGATTTTTCTAAAGATAAAAAAAGTTGATTTTTTGAAGTATTGAACTGGTTGGGCAGAGGTTTAGACAGATTAACTCTAAAGTTTTAGCAATGTCAAAAAATTCCTTTTCCCATTTTTTCACTGATCTTCTTCATGAAAAAGGGAAAATTATACCCCTTTTCCTTTACTATGTTTTCCTCTGCATAGTTCACTAGTAGAAAACTCCCTGTAGTTAATTTTCCATGTAAAGCACTGAAATTACTGCATCAGAGAAGTCTCTGACAATAACATCTTGACCAACTGTTTGATGCTTTTTTGCTACACTCACTTTTGGGACAATATTCATTTTGTAAAATTAGTTCTGTAGTAGAAAAAGCTATCCTGTGAGGAAGCCCTAGGTTAATTATGTTTTTCTTGACAATTGTTAAATTAGTTAAAAGTCATATCAAATGGCATACTCTGGCATAACACCATAGACATGAGTAGAGTTATCTGTCTTTTATGCTGGATGATAAATATATAGTGTTAGCATCCACAAACATTAGACTTATTTTCCTGAAAGACTATTTCTTCAAATATATTCTTGTCTTCTATGATCATTTCTAACCATTTCATTAACTGCAACAGTACATCAACACATTCAAATGTAATGAAACCATTCTTAAATCTATGGAGTTTGTACATAGTCCATAAACAAGCCTACTTGATGTGCCTAAACTTAGACAGAATAACTTTTCATGAAGAAAATGTATACATTTAATTTAGAACTACTTTAAGAAACACGTTAAATTCAAGTGAAATTTGTATCCCCAAAATGATACTCATGTTTTTGCTAGGGTATAGACTCTAGGAGGAACCATGATCTGTTACATTCTGGTTTTCCTCACTAACAAGAGTTTCTTCTCTGCTCCAGAACACAGCTGATAAGCAAATTAACATCTAGGGAGGAGGGATCAGGGCCCTGGAGTAAAGCAGAAAAATAACGGCAATTTCAGTTATTGTTACAGATTTGCCACAGGCACTTCAAGTGATCCTTGGCCCTTAGGCAAAGAGAAGCAGAGCATCTTGTGTCCATGGTGGTAAAGACGTTTTATATGTTACATCAATTGTGTCCCCCTTCAGTTTATTCTTTGCATGTTTAAGTCTATTTCTATACATACACAAACAAGTTTTTAGTAAAATTGCAGTAGATTTTTGATTAAGACACTTTCTCATTTACTCATTGTCTTGTAATTCTTAAATCTGTTAGCATATTTCAATATTTCATATTTAATATGACCAGTTTCATCTAGGAATGAAGAGAAAGAGAGAGAGAGAGATGGATGGATGGATGGATGGATGGATGGATGGATGGATGGATGGATGGATGGATTAAAATGTTGAGTACTTCCATGTGGAAGCTCTATATTTTTGGGTGCATATCAGAATGCAGAGAGCACATCACACCTCTGTTCACTGAGAAAATCATGGAGCATCTTTGAACCAAGTCAGGGGACAAAGAAATTTCTATCTTGCCATATTTACCAGCTACACAGCAGAAGAAGAGAAGATAGGTAACAACTGTCTCTCAGCCTTCCTTATGAACAAAAGCCCCACCCATAATAGATTAAAATAACTAGTTAACTGCACCAGAAGTTTGTTCTTCCTCTTCCTTTTCCTTCTCCAGCTCTACTTTCTACTTTCAGCATCAGATGTTCAGCTGTGTCTGTCTGCAAAAAGTCACTCATGAAACAAGTTAGATGTTGCTCTTGCAAAATTCTAAGTGTTAGGGCCCGACTCTTTCCACAAACAGATACAATTCCCTTCCCAGTTAAGTGTTGGGGTGCACTAACATTGAGTTGAACTGCAGGCAGAACCAAACCTTGATCTTTTAAAAGGCTCCTTAATAACTGGAGTGCTTAATTTAACTGTTCCACAGGTAAATCAATTACTATGTTAAGTGAGTCTGCCACTAGAACAATGAGAAAATATACCTGAGCTATTTATGTAGTGGCATATTTGTACAGAACATGGGAAAATTAACTGACTGTAGGTGTTTGAGATTTTTCTGGTCTGTTTTTTATTTATATATTATTTTAAAGAAATAGAATCAGAAATACACAAAAGAATTGTGGAAAACATGTTCAGGCTTTGAAAAATAGCTATAATTTTGGCTATACTGGGTTTATTAATTTTTCTCCGAGATGTAACAATTAAATGGATCTATGAAGAACTGAGTATGAGGCCCTCGAGGTCATACTGGACATGTTTTCTCAGTTTGCTCATGCTGAGCTAAAAAGCTGTTGTGTAAAGCAGTAGCAGCAGAAAGAAAATGCATTAAAAAAAAAAAAAAAGAAAAAAAAAAAAGGAGGCTCCTGTGAATTTATGAGGAGTGCATCACAAAGACAAATATTTCAGCCATGCAATTCCATTCGGCCTTTTCAGTTGTGTGTCCATAGCAAGTCAACGGCTAAATTGAAAAATCAATTCCAATTTAAATTATTGGAATAAAGAACACCAGGAGTCAGAGATAAAATGGCTTTGTTCTCTGAGATCCTTTTTAATTGGAAAGTTATTTCTTCAGGGTATTCTAATGGTTCTGAGGAAAGATTGCAAAACAAAGTTGATCGGCTGGGGGAAGGTTAATAGCTAATGTGCTTTTCTTGCTGCACAGCAGCCTCCTGTCTTTATGACAGCCTCCATCATATGTGAAAAGAGCCATGATTCTAAATCATTTGATACATGTGACTGTAGTGTCTCCCTCAGTCTCCCAAAGAAATCATGTTATGGATGTTACTCTGACATATTCATAGCACTCTGACTGGCATTCTGACCCAAATTTCTTTGTTTACAGATGTGTATACGGTCATTTGCTTAAACCTTTCATGATGTTGAGTGGTTTTCCTGAAGATTAATATGATTTTTTATGCATCAGGGAAATTTTAAATAAAACACTGGTAGCCCTACATATGGAAAGAATTTTGCTTTAATTTCAGGACTACTAAAACAGTAACTGAGGTGGACAATCAGCAACTGCTCCTAGAAAAACTGAAGAGAAACTGCGATTACAGAGAGGAAATGAGATTATGTTGACACAGGCCAGAGTGAGAAAGGTAAGACAAGAAATTACCAGAAAGAAAAAAGCAGATTAATAAACAGTTATTATGTCTAAACTAAAGCAGAGCAGAAAGGAAAGCCTTAGTTCTCATATAAGTCTCATAACCGACCCCTAGAAATGTCATGGCGTGGTTATAACATCACAGTAACCTTTGCTCTGTTAGCAGGAAACTGTTTAGGGCAGCTGTAGATTAGAAGCCTTAAATGGGCATTTAATTTGAAATTAATAAAACAGTTATGGTATGTGTTAAGAAAAGTTACTGAGGTTTGCTTAGTATATTTAATTAGTGTAAAAGAGATAAATCTAGTTGCCATGTAATGAACTCAGAACTGCAGATACAGTAAATGTGTACTTACGTTCCTATTATTAATGCATTAAACTTGTAAGAATGTTTAGGAATTTAATTAGCATTTAATAAGATAGCTATAGCAAATTACAGTAGTTAGATGTTAAATGTAAATTAATATTTTTAGTATTTAATTGATATTAACTAATTAATTACTGTTTATTACATGGCAACTAGATTTATCTTTTTATGGAGTTATTAAATCTAAATTAAAAGTTCTATTTTAAGTAGCCTCTATTCAATTAAAAATATAGTCTCTGGGATTATCAGGGTTTACCTTCATGCAGGAATTGGGTGAGCTTGGGGTATTAAATCTGAAACATAAATTATATAGCATATAAGGAGATTAAGCATCTTCACACAGGAGGAATATTATTCATGTGGATAATCCCAAGAAAACGAAATTACTCAATGGAGTAGAGATCTTCTATGGAAGTACTCCCCAAATTAGACAACAGAAAGGAGAAAGTTAGGAAAAACAAACAAAAAATTGTTTTGGAAGATCAAAAAAGGTTTTCTCATCCCATTAGGGACTAACTTGCCAGTAGCTCAATGATATGTTAGAGAAGGAGATAGGCATCCAAATTTTCAAAGACCCTCTATATGAGATAATTGTTAAAAATAAAATCTCACCACAGACAACAAATTATGGTTTCTGGATGTGGAATACTTCGGAACGTCTTGCCTTTACTTCAGCGGGAATTGCACTGCTCTGCATCCCCATTTACATCTTATAATTTAAGCCACCTAATGGCGGCACTTTGAAATAATTTGATAATTATGACATCTTATAAAACTTATTTCTGAGAGGAAATATTCTACAAAGGCGAAAGAGGGTGCATGTTTAGTCTTC
The DNA here is from genome assembly GCA_020746105.1 of Trogon surrucura. Taxonomy (NCBI): domain Eukaryota; kingdom Metazoa; phylum Chordata; class Aves; order Trogoniformes; family Trogonidae; genus Trogon; species Trogon surrucura. The sequence continues at coordinate 45,501,178 of CM036617.1, forward strand.
TGGTCCACTGGTATGCCAAAAAAGAAGTTGCTGTGAGCTCCTGGGTCTGTATTTGAACAAAAGGCTGAGGTACCTAAAGCATGACTAAGAGGCTATTGTTTGAAACTCAGCACATGACTTGAAATTCCCACAATTCCTTGCCCAGGCACAGACATATGTAGAGATTTACCAACTGGGAAATGCCGTCTAGTCATTTGTCTAGCATGTAAGACTAGACTGGGATGTCTCAGCTGAAGTCCACTCAAGGTGCAGTGCAAAAGTCCTACTCTAAGAACACCTAAATGGCAGAAGTATTAGGACGTTCAGGCAATTCACTTTAGCTCCCGAGCTTTACGTTCTTCAGCTGTGAAATGAGAGTATATTTAATTACACTTGTGAAATAAACTCCTTTTTATGAAAAATTATTTGTAAAGCCTAATTTATCCGCAAACTCTGCAAATCCCTGTATATTTTATTACCAGTTATTTTTTACATCCTTCCAGATAATGAATAAAGATATGAAAATCAGACTTAAGAAAGATCTATGTGAGGCCTCTAAATCTTGGGGATTGTAGAGACTTGCAAAAATGTTACACTGTGGTTTTTTTATTACATTTATTGCTGTCTGGATCCTTTTAACCTTTAAGAATTTTATTGTAGAGCTACTTTGGCCTTTTAGAATTTCTTTCATTTTCCCTTGTTGCTAGAATAACACATTCTTGTAATTCAATCTAGTAGTTCTCATTGCCATTACCTCAGTATAAAACAAAACCCGATCTTACTCAAATCATCAGCAAAACTCTAACATATTTGAGTAGACCAACGATTTTGACAGTTAACTGTCCACTATTCTTTATTCTCCATTACTGAAACTGAATGCATTTATACTGTTGCTTTTTACAAATACCTTCATAGTCCATTTACTTTACACTCAAGCATCTAAATGAGCACTATTTTCATAATCTTTCCTATCGATACTTCCCTAACGACAAAGGCTCTATTTTCTAGATAACCCTTCTGTCTGAATCATGACACTGTCCTCTACATACCCAGCTCAGGAATGCCTTTGGTGATTCATAGCTGGATGTACTTGTCACCTACCAGATGGCTGCATGGTTAAAGTTTCCCATGAGTACAGCGCCTTGAGATTTCAAGTTCCATGATAGTTGGTCCAGGAATTTTTCATACTTGCTCTCATCAAGTCTTCAGGGTCTACAGCAGATGCTGCTGCAGTTTACTTATTGGAGTGCTACTATACCTCTTCCATTATCGCACCGTCCTAACTGGCTTAGTAAATATTTAAACCTATACTTCTAATGCAGAGTAAGTAGGATTTAAATTATAAGTTAATACATCTGTCAGTGTGTGAAAATAACTCCTCTAAACGGAAATTTCTGCTCATCCTTTTCCTGGGGGATTATTTTTTTTGAATGGGAAAAAAAACCCCATCCCAACAAAAGTCCCCGACCAAACGACAAACGACAAAAATAAAGTGAGAATATACAGGTTGATCTAAATGTTTTTGAAAGAAAAATAAAATATCTAACTGTGTTCTTTCTTCAGTTACTTTATGCTTCATAATTCCTTAAATCCCACTGAATTTGATAGGGAAAATATATTAAAAGGATCTAGATGTGGAAGAAAAAAAAAAAAGAACTGAAGTTTCTTCTCACAATATTTACATTCTTTGGATATTTTCCTATTGTCCTTGCAATTGTCAAACATTTTTTACACTTTTTTTGCCATTTACCTTTGCAAAAAAATGGCACCTTCAATGGTTTCTGACATGGTTTTCACAGATTTATATATCTGTACTATAAATATATACATGTATGAATATACACATATATGCACATATATATTATTCTCCATGTGTCTTCTAAGTTCTTTTTTAAGAACATGGATAATTAGATCCTTTGTGTAAGGAAGTATTGTAGCTACCTTTAAGTTCAGATATTTTTTCTTCTCCATCAGGATTAATTAACATCTGACAAGAGTCCAGACCAAATCTTCTTCTCACAATATCCTTAATGAGATATGACTGTACGAAGCCCATGTACACTGTATTTAACTCAGGGAGGCAGAGGATGTATATGCCTGAGGTTACTAAGTGGAGCATCTAATAATTATGTTCTATGATGTTGATTGCCCTGTTTAGAATAATATGTATTTGAGGAAGCAAATGTATATTATTTCCTTGCTGGTTTTTTTTTTTTTTTTTTTTGCAATTGAATCTTAGAAGCCTCTAGGAGAGACTATAAGACCTTAATTACTCTAAAATACTATTGAACATGTTAAAACTGTAAACTGAAAACATGAATTCTTTAAAAGCTTTTTGGATTGTATCACCATCAGTCTGCAATGTAAGACCTAGAGACAGCAATCCCTCCTGAATCATGCTACAGTTAATATGTACTTGCTAATATAATTTATCCAGCACTCTAAATCCATATGACACTGTATGGCATTCAGTCTGAAAAAGTTCATCAAGAGTTGTAAGTAAAACTGAATGAATGCATTATAGGCTCTTTCCATGCAGTGTTTTCACCTATCTGTCTCCTTAAACCATTTCACACTGAATGGTTTCCTGCGTGCTCTGTTGCAGATTTATTCTTCTCTTGATGCATGCATGTAACTCCCCATTAATGTTAGCAGGAATGAGATTTACGTATGTGCACTGAGAGAAGAACAGACCCCATGGTATTTTATTCGCCTATACAGGATTATAGCCTCTGAGGATAGATTTGATTTTTTTGTTGTTAGCAAAAAAGCAGCTTGACAAGTAGCTTTTTGATTGATAATACACTGGGAGTCATAATTTATATAATCTTACACCTGTTACTGAATATAAAGGTCACTTTAAAGGTGTGAGTTGTGTGTACTGGGGCAAAGCATAAACGAGAGGGTCAGCTTTCAGCAGCTACTGTACAAGAGAGAAACAGACAAAAACTCCTACCAGTGCTGACAAAACTGAAAATATCATGGCAAGCATTGTAATTAACAGCAAGTTTCGAGAATTTGACATTCTGAGCAAGTGTCATTCCCTAGGTTATTACAGAGGGAATTAGAGTGGCCTCTCACTGTCAAACTGATATATACCACTGGAGCATTGCTGAAGAAAAAGTACCATTCTTGATGTCTTTTCAGGATTTAAACATCTGCTGAATTCCATCTCTTTCTATCATCTTCTGAAAATAGACACACAGCTCAAAAAGTCTCTATATGGGGCATTGAATAGATGCAATATTTCAACATTTTTCTGCTTTTTAAAAAAAAAATTAACTCTATTCCATACGTAGGAACTCTCTTGTACATACAGCATCAGCAAGGCATTCTTAAGGCTTAAATATTTTGCAGGTATTCCTGTGATAACTCACTGCATACAGCCATTTTTGGAAAAAAACCTTGTTCATAAACTGGGGAAAAATAAGACAAAAAGAAGCTTCATACTATAAAGTAGAAAGATATTTGGTTTTATTTTTGCTTTCTTTTTTCCTTTTTTTTTTTTTTCTAATAGACTTGCGAATGTGTAAGGAGGTAACTAATGTGTGTGCAAAGCATTCTTTGTTACTGGATAGAATCCAAATTATTAACCTTCTTGTCCTAACCCTCATTGCCTGCTGCTACAGAAGGGAACTGTATTTTCAAGGTACGGAGATATTCCTCCTTTGAGTTTTTCAGTCAAACATTACCAGCATGTGTACTAATATATTCACATTCTGTGGTTCTAATTATTGTGTCTTTCTGACTTGCTGTATTTGTTAATTATACAATAGATAGGGTTAACTTCACTCAACTTTCATCTAGAAAATGATCCAAAGCCTGGAAAAAGCCAATAAGACCTTTCTAATTGTCTTTGGTTGCTTTGATCAGCTTTCTCCAAACCCTGAATATGACCGAATCCTGAATCTGTTGGATGATTTTAAATTCAGTATTGATGATTAGGAATTCCAAGCGAATTTAGGATTTCCGGTCCATGTTGGCAACCAGCAAACCTCTCCAGGTGATTGGGCAACTGTAGTGTCTATTGATTTGAATCATTTGTTTGGGTCAAGATCAGAGAGTTAGAATTTGGAAGTAATATCTACAACATGGAGTGTTCTTTGTCTCCTGTCATGAGAGGAGAATGTATTTCTCTTTTCAGGATGGGGAAATGGTTACAAGAAATGACTTCTGACATTAATGGAACAGGGAAAAAATTCACTTTCAATGAAAATAACTGCTTTTAGGCCTAGCTTTGTCTTCATAGATCACTATGGTTTACAAATGACCTACAATAAATTAAGTAGACACCTCCGTGATGGGGATGAACGTCTTGGCAACACTGATTAGTTGTGGCAATTATTTAGAGATTTATGCAGTGTTTGCCAGAACCTTCTCTGTCTTTACCATTTTATCACTAAAATCTTGTTATGACAAAAATAAAAAAAAAAATTGTAACATACAAAATAACAACATTTCTTTAACTAAGGATGGAATGAAAACCACTTTCCTCACATACAAGCTATTTTAATAAGATTCTATAAAGTTTATTTCAGTGTCTTCAAAAGTAATGGTGACTGACATTACAGAAGATTCATGCAGAACTGTAAATGAAGCTAATCTGAAACTGTATGGCAATATCTTTCATTCATGTGTACACAGCTAAAATTTGAGTTGATATTATTCCACTTAGTTTGCCCAAAGATACTTGTTTTCCTTCATGATGTTAATTCCATTAAGTTAAAATCTTGTTATCAGCTTCTCTACTGACTGGCAAAAGATTTTATGTGTCATAGGTAGAATTCAGCAAAGGCTGGCATTGTTTCTAACCTTGCTGTTCAATACTATTCATAGTAATTTAAATTTTACTCAAATTTGACAGAAGAATTGTAAAATACTCTGACATTATTAATCTTAAATGTCTTTTCATGCAAAATATCCAACATTATTGTTTTTATCTATCTAAATAAATCTTCATTTATCACTGAATAAAATGGCTAAATAGAGTACTGTTTATATGTATTCGTCATTTGGAATGTATATTCATAGAATGTCAGGAACCATAGAATGTCAGGGATTGGAAGGGACCTCGAAAGATCATCAAGTCCATATTCTCTTATAATAGCATTTTTACCTGCTACTGCATGTTCAGGGGAGGATGCAATTGATTCAGGAAGGACCAGAGGGATTTTTCATGGAAGTACATGTAATATCATATTTTGTGGTTGAGGATAGTTTATGAAAGAAAGCGTTTTGTGCCTTAGTGGTAGAGCATGAGAGACAGTTTTTGACACTAACATTGTTCATTCTCAGACTGGTCATCCAAACCTTTGTTTATGATGTCAAGTTATTATTCATTGCAAAAATGAAAAATAAAGAACAACAACAACATCAAAACTGCTTGAAGAATTGAATAATGATTTCATGTTTTCCAGAAAATAAAAAATGCTGCAATAATTAGCCAAAGGGACATAAATACACTGCAGATCCAACAGTTTTATATCTCACCTTTCAAAAAATTCATGAAATAGGAAGAAAACTTAACACAGTTTTAGAAATCTGGTTAAAAACTGGCTGACGCTCTACCACGAAGGATCTGCAGATAGAATCATAGAATCATAGAATCATAGAATGTTAGGGATTGGAAGGGACCTCGAAAGATCATCAAGTCCAATCCCCCTGCCAGAGCAGGAATGCCTAGATTATGCTACACAGGAACGTGTCCAGGCAGGTCTTGAATGTCTCCAGAGAAGGAGACTCCACAACCTCTCTGGGCAGCCTGTTCCAGGGCTCCGTCACCCTCACTGAGAAGAAGTTTCTTCTCGAGTTTAAGCGGAACCTCTTATGTTCCAGTTTCAGCTCATTACCCCTTGTCCTATCAGTGGTTGTCACCGAGAAGAGCCTGGCTCCATCCTCGTGACACTCACCCTTGATATATTTGTAAACATTAATGAGGTCACCCCTCAGTCTCCTCTTCTCCAAACTAAAGAGCCCCAGCTCCCTCAGTCTTTTCTCATAAGGGAGATGCTCCACTCCCTTCATCATCCTAGTTGCCCTGTGCTGGACTCTCTCCAGCACTTCCCTGTCTTTCTTGAACTGAGGGACCCAGAACTGGACACAGTATTCCAGATGGGGTCTCACCAGGGCAGAGTAGAGGGGAAGGAGAACCTCTCTTGACCTACTAACCACCCCCCTTCTAATACACCCCAGGATGCCATTGGCCTTCCTGGCCACAAGGGCACACTGCTGGCTCATGGTCATCCTGCTGTCCACCAAGACTCCCAGGTCCCTTTCCCCTACACTACTCTCTAATAAGTCATTCCCCAACTTATACTGGAACCTGGGGTTGTTCCTACCCAGATGCAAAACCCTACATTTACCCTTGTTATATTTCATTAAATTTTTCCCCGCCCAACCCTCCAGCCTGTCCAGGTCTCGCTGGATGGCAGCACAGCCTTCTGGTGTGTCAGCCACTCCTCCCAGCTTGGTGTCATCAGCAAACTTGCTGATAGTACTCTCTAGTCCCTCATCCAAGTCATTGATGAATATATTGAATAATACTGGTCCCAGTACCGACCCTTGAGGCACTCCACTGGATACAGGTCTCCAACCAGACTCCGCCCCATTGACCACAACTCTTTGGCTTCTTCCCCTTAGCCAGTTCACAGTCCACCTCACTACCCGAGAGTCTAGACCACACTTCCTCAGTTTAGCAGCAAGGATGCTGTGGGTGACTGTGTCAAATGCTTTACTGAAGTCAAGGTAGACCACATCCACCGCTCTGCCATCGTCTATCCACCTTGTTATATCCTCGTAAAAGGCTATGAGGTTAGTCAAGCACGACTTCCCTTTGGTGAAGCCATGTTGACTGTCTCTAATGACCCTCTTATCCCTGATATGCCTTGAGATGGCACCAAGGATAAGTCGTTCCATCACTTTCCCAGGGATGGAGGTGAGGCTGACCGGTCTATAGTTGCCCTTTTTGAAGACTGGAGTGACATTTGCTTCCCTCCAGTCCTCAGGCACCTCTCCCGTCTCCCAAGACTTGGCAAAGATGATGGAGAGTGGTCTAGCAATGACATCAGCCAGCTCCCTCAGCACCCGTGGATGCATCCTGTCTGGACCCATGGATTTATGGATGTCCAGATTGCTTAATTGGTCCCTAAACCAGTCCTCATCGACTAAAGCAAACTCCTCCACTGCCCTGACTTCCTCTGGGGCCTCAGGGGAATGGGGCTCCTCAGGACAGCCTCCGGCAGAGTAGACAGAGGCAAAGAAGGCATTCAGTAACTCTGCCTTCTCTGTATCATGTGTCACCAAGGCACCCACCTCATTCATCAGTGGGCCTACATTGCCTCTGGTGTTAGTTTTATCTGCCACGTATTTGAAAAAGATACATTGTTCTATTGTAACTATAGCACAAAGCCTCTCCCACAACTTTTTAACTGCCCTAGAAAACACAGTAGTGATCATATTCATTCAAGAAAACAGCAGGTGTCTGCGTACTGATAAGCAACAATTTCCTGTTAATGGAAGCTAATTTTGGGTTTTTTTTAAATTAAATAAAAATAGTAAATAATTAACGTAAAATAAGGTTCACGTTCTCTAGAAGAATCACAGAATGAGATTGTAAGGGACCTCTTGAGATCATTTAGTCCAAGCCCTGTGCTCAAGCTGTCCGCCAGCTCAAGTTTCTGAGGACTGTGTCTAGATGGGTTTTGAATATCTGCAGGGATGGAGACTCCACAACTCTGGGTAACCTATTCCAATGTTTGACCACTGTCACAGTAAAATAAATAAATAAAATATATTCTTGTATTCAGGTGAAATTTTATTTGGTTTATTTTGTGCCTGCCACTTGGCATTACTGAGAAGAGTCTGACTGCTCCTTTTTCAGTCCCTCCCATCAGGTATTTACACACACTGATAAAATCCCCTTGAACCTTCTCTTCTCCAGGCTGAATGTTTCCAGTTCTCTCAGTCTCTACTCACATGACAGCTGCTTCAATACCTTAATCACCTTGGTAACATTTTACTAGACTTAATCCTTGTATGTCCATGTCTTTCTTGTACTGGGGAGCCCAATACGGGACCCAGCACTTTGTACAGGTCTTACCAGGGAGGAGTAATGGACAGGATCACCTCTTCTGACCTATGCTGAATGTTTTTTCTAATGCAAGTTGGGATGCTGTTGATCTTCTTTTCTGTAACACCACTGAACACTTATAGTTCATGATCAGCTTGGAATCCACCAGGTTTTCTAGCTCATAGAATCATAGAATCATGGAATCATGGAATCATGGAATCATGGAAACATAGAATGTGTTGCGCTGGAAAGGACCTTTAAAGGTTATCTAGTCCAACTCCCTGCAGCGAGCAGGGACATCTTTAACCAGATAAGGTTGTTCAGAGCCCCATCAAACCTGACCTTGAATGCCTCCAGATATGAAAATTCCACCACCTCTCTGGACAACCTGTTCCACTGCTTGACCACTCTCATTGTAAAGAATTTCCACCTAACATCTAATATAAATCTACCCTGCTCTAGCTTAAAACCCTTGCCCCTTGTCTTGTCGCTACATGCCCTTGTGAATAGTCCCTCTCCAGCTTTCCTGTAGACCTCCTTCAGGTACTGGAAGGCCGCTACAAGGTGTGCCCAGAGCCTTCTTTTGTCCAGGCTGAATAACCCCAACTCTCTCAGCCTGTCTTTGTAGGAGAGATGTTCCAGCCTCACGGTCATTTTTGTGTCCCTTCTCTGGACCCACTCCCACAACTCTATGTCTTTTTGTGTTGAGGCCTCCAGACCTGGATGCAGTACTCCAGGTGAAGTCTCACCAGAGGAATAGGTCTTTTCCTGTAGAACTGCTTTTCAGCTAGTTGACTCCCAACATGTGCTAGTTCAGTGGATTATTCATAGAATCATAGAGTCATAGAATGGTTTCATTTGGAAGGGACCTTGAACATCACTTAGTTCCAACACCCCTGTTATGGACAGAGACACTTTCCACTAGACCAGGTTTCTCAAGCTTCATCCAACCTCACCTTGAACACTTTCAGGAATGAGACATCCACAACTTCCCTGTACAACCAGTTCCAACGTCTCACCACCTTCACCACAAAGAACTTCTCCCTAATGTTTAATCAAAATCTACCTTGCTCTAGGTTAAAACCATTGCCTCTCATCCTCCCACTACATGCCCTTGTGAACAGTCCCTCCTAAGCTTTCCTGTAGGCCCCCTTCAGGTACTGGAAGGCCATTGTAAGGTCTCCCTGGAGCCTTCTCTTCTCCAGGATGAACAAACCCAACTCTCTCAACCTATCCTCATAGGAGATGAGCCCTCTGCTCATCTTTGTGGTCCTCCTCTGGACTTGCTCCAACAGGTCCATGCCTTTCTTGTGTTGGGGGCTCCAAAGCTGAACACAGTACTCCAAGTGGGATGTCACAAGAGCAGAGTCATGAGACAGAATCACCATCCTTGACAAATAGGTGCAAGGTGCATCCTCAGGTGCAACACTTTGTATTTCCTTTCTTGAACTTTATGACATTCCTGTCTAACTGATTCTCCAGCCTGTCCAGGTGCCTCTAAATGTCAGTACATCAATCTGGCCTATCAGTCACTTCTCCTAGTTTTTGATTTTTTTATGAATTTGTACAGGGTGCCCTCTGCCCCATCATCCAGGTCATTAATGAAGATGTTAAACTGGAAGAATTTCAGCAGCAGAGCTTTTTATCCGTGATCTGGACAAGGGGATCAAGTGCACCCTCACTGAGTTTGCAGGTGACACCAGTTTGGGTGGCAGTGTGATATGCATGAGGGTAGGAAGGCTCTACAAAAGGATCTGCACAGAATGGATTGATGAGGTCAGCCATATGAGGTACAACAAGGCCAAGTTGCAGGTCCTACAAGCAATGGTGCAAGATTGAGGAAGAGTGGCTAGAAAGCATTCCAGTGGAAAAGAACCTGGGAGATGTTGGTCAACAGCCAGTTGAATATAAGCCAGCAGTGTACTCAGGTGTCCAGGAAGGCCAACAGCATCCTGGCCTGTATCTGGAATAGTGTGGTCAGCAAGACCAGGGAAGTGATTTTTCCCCTGTACTCAGCATTGGTGAGGCCACTTCTCAAATCCTGTTTTCAGTCTTGAGTCCCTCTCTACAAGAAAAACACTGAGGTGCTGGAGCGTGTCTAAAGAAGAGCAACAAAGTTGGTGAAGGAACTGGAGAACAAGTCTTATGAAGAGCACCTGAGGGAACTGGCATTTAGCTCTGAGAAAAGGAGGCTGAGGGGACACCTTATTGGTCTCTATGACTACCTTAAAGGAGGTTGTAGTAGGGTGGGAGCTGGTCTCTTCTTCCATGTAAGAAGCAATAGGGTAAGAGAAAATGGCCTCAAGTTGCTCCAGGAAATGTTTAGATTGGATATTAGGAACATTTTTTTTCCCAAAAAGGGTTTTAAAGCATTGGCAACGCCAATGGCATCCTGGAGTATATTAGAAAGGGTGTGGCTAATAGGTTGAGAGAGGTTCTCCTCCCCCTCTACTCTGCCCTGGTGACACCACATCTGGAATATTGTGTCCAGTTCTGGGACCCTCAGTTCAAGAAGGACAGAGAACTGCTTGAGAGAGTCCAGTGCAGAGCCACAAAGATGATGAAGGGAGTGGAGCATCTCCCTTACGAGGAAAGGCTGAAGGAGCTGGGTCTCTTGAGCTTGGAGAAGAGGAGGCTGAGGGGTGACCTCATTAATGTTTATAAATATGTCAAGGGGGAGTGTCAGGACGACAGAGCCAGGCTCTTTTCAGTAATGTCCAGTGATAGGACAAGGGGCAATGGGTGCAAGCTGGAGCACAGGAGGTTCCACAAAAACATTAGGAAAAGCTCTCTTACTGTGGGGGTGATGCAGTACTGGAACACGCCACCCAGAAAAGTTGTGGAGTCTCCTTCTCTGGAGACATTCAAAACCCACCTGGATATGTTCCTGTGTGACCTACTCTGGGTGATCTTGCTCTTGCAGGGGGGTTGGACTAGATGATCTTTTGAAGTCCCTTCCAACACCTAACATTTTGTGAGTCTGTGATTCTGTGTGACACAGGCTGTAGAGAGAATTGGATGAGTCATCATCCCTGAAGGTATTTAAAAGACACGTAGATGTGATATTTAGGAATCTGATTCAGTGGTGAACCTGGCATTGTTAGGTTAAAAGTTTAACCTTATGTTTTTAAAGGTGTTTTACAAGCTAAATGGTTGTATGATTCTATGATCCTATGATTCTGTGATTCTGATTCTATACTGGCCCCGACAACAATGCCCAGGGTACGCAACTAGTGGTTAGACTCTAGCTAGGCTTTATGCCACTGATTCCGACCCTCTGGGCCCAGATATTAAGTCAGTTATCAGTCCACCTTATTATCCACATCTATCACCCATATTTTGTCGTCTCATCTATGAGGATGTTATGGGATACCTAACCTTTACTAAAAGCCTGACTGAAGTCAATGTAAGCAACATCCCTCACCCTTCCTCCCTCATCCACAAAGCTGGGCACTTCATTGTGAAAGATTACCTTCATAAATCCATGTTGACTCCTTCCTATCACCTTCTTGTCCTTCATGTGTCTGGAAGCGGTTTCCAGTATTAGTTCCTCCATTGCCTTCCCAGGGACTGAGGTGAGGTTGACTGGATTGAGGTTCCCTGTATCTTCCTTCTTGCCCTTCTGGAAGATGGGAGCGACATTTCCTTTCTTGTCCTCAGGAACCTCCTCCAGTCAGTCTGACCTTTCAAAAATAATCAGGAGTGTCTTCATGATGACATCAGCCAGCTCCCTCAGCACTCATGGGTACATCCCATCCATTTATATTATGTGGTCCTTTACTTCCAGTGACCGAGTTTTAGTTCTGCCCCGAGGGACAAATACATACAGAAATAATTCTCAGACAGGTTCTTGCTACCAACTATGAATAAAATTACAGACCTGGCAGAAATACAGTTTAATCCAATAGTTGTCCTTATATTTAGCAGCAAACAAAATGATCAGTTTGGAACAGAGGTTAAGCCTAGGAAGATCTGAAAATTGCTGATATAGTTTTCAGTGACTTTCAGTCATGCAAGTCTTGAAATTCTTGTAAGGGAAAAGATGTTTTTTTTATCCCAGGACTGGTAAGGTTGATTTTATTTGGCAGTTACCTGAGCTTTAAGAAATTTATATCATTCGAAGAGATCAGGTGTCCCCACTGAATCTTCATAGCAGTGCTGTTTTTTCTTCCTTTCTCCTTTATCTTACCACACACCTCTTAACATGTACTTTCTATACCTAAAATATTGTTCTCAAATATATGTCTCCCTCCTGATATGTTCTGGCATGAGATAAAGTTATTTCAACTCTAAATATTTCTTTTTCAGCATTCCATTTTGCATAGTTCTTCATCTAAAAAAAAGAAATGAATGTCTCGTGTAAGGTACTGATTTCTCTTTTTTTTTTCCTTGACAACAATGATCACCAACAAATAGAGAACAATATGTACTTTGATTTGTGAGATTTTTCTTTATCATTTTATACTCTGGAATTCTCCCTCTTTTTTTAGAGTTAAACACTGAAGCAACACCTAAGAGCAGAAGTAATGCACTAATTCACACACATCAAAATGCAGAGCACATCACAGTATTGTTCTGAAAATAAAAAATGTATCTGCAAGCCAGGAACTAATTTAGATTATAAAGGAAATATTCCTCTCTGAGGTCCACCCACATGCACTAGTTTCCTTTTAAATTAAGTAGCTTTTTATTTGTCAGAACAAATTAAAATACCTGAAAATATGAAGCACTTTATATCAGAATGCAACTCAGCACACATCTATACCTTTCAGATAAAGTTCTCTCTTTATAAGAAAACGTCATGTGAATCTTCATTTGACTGGTCATGGTCATAATAACATGGGACTTCCCAAGGAAACCAAAAGCCCTTTTGCCTTCACTATATCTTCAAGCACACATTACACCAAATGCAAAATGCAGTGACATCAATGATCTATAAAAGTGTGACCTTCAAGTTGATGGATCTAGAGTAATAAAAGGCCTCAACAACAGCTGACATAAAAACATAAAAAGAAGTTGTAGGGACAACCCACTTCAGTGTATAATGAGTAAGGAATTTACTGTTTACAGATTTCAAGGGCTGTGCTAGTTTCACCTGAGAACATTTCTAAACACCAGAGGCAGAAGGAGACTGGGGACAGGGTGGTGAGTGTGGGATCTTAAATTACTTGGACATAAAATTGAGAAGAAAAATGATATTGGAAAAGCAGCAACTGAAAGTAATCTGTAGGGGGAAAATATATATACACACATATACACATATTTCTGAAAAGATATTAATTATATTATCACAATTAAGATTTTGCAAGCAGATTTTCAGAATACTACCTTGTAGGGTTTTGAACTACAAAAATGAATTTCAAGATTACAGGTGCTGATATGTTCACTGAAATAAAGCTAGGACATTGATTTAACTATAGTAGTGAGACAAAGAAGGGAAAATGCTTCCAAAATCATCATCAGTCAGTAGTCCATCCATGCAACACTCTAGTGAACTGGTCAAGTGCTCTAAAATGCAAAAATTGCGAAGAGTGGGAAGCAAAACATTGTGTAATGGGAACTCTCCTGTCTCCACTGGAATCTCACAGAAACCAAGATACAAACCCCTATTCATTTTGCAGATCTTTGCCAAGTTGGGGTTGAACCTGAGAGATAGTCTGATGTTGTCAATATCCGAGAAAAGAAGCAATTGCTTTAGCTGTCTCAGAATAGCAGGACTTGTCTGATTTTCTAGAAATTCTTCAGGTGAAGCCCAATTAAAAATCATAGAAAGTTTTGAAAAGCCTTCAGTACTCCTATATCTCACAAACAAATGCTATAAATAGTTGTCTACTAATTCCAAGTCATGACAGTATGTCATCTGCTGCCTAAAATTTAGAATAATCACGGAATGAAGGATTATTGCCTAAATACATGGAGGCCTCTCTCTAAATAGATAGAAATCAACAATTCTACATGCATTTTAAGTACCTACATATGCAAAACATATGCAGATGTATGTCAGATTTACATATAAAAATGCAGTTTCTTGTCCACTGACAAAATTTGATTGTACATGACTGCAGTCCCACTTTGAATCCTTTGCGTACACAAGATTTCTAAATTTAAAGTTATTTGCATGCAGAGGATAAATTCCTACAGTTCTACTAACATGCCATGTTTTTCCAAACCTTTCATCTGTCTACATAGCTTCTTAGGTAATCGCCACCTTCACACTATCTAAGGTGCCTAATGACTCCTTGTTCTGCCAGGCTTGCACTTAGAGCTTTTTATTGCCAGTCTTTAGAAAGGTGTTTGAACTATGGCAGGTAGGACAATCCAAAGACAGATCTCATTTCAAAGTATTCTGAAGGGAATAGCTAGTAAAGAAGAGCAGTGATTGATGCAGTAGAAGACATAAGAGGATTTTCTTTTTTTCTTTTTTTTTTTTTTACCAGCTACAGAAAAGTCTCAACTCTTTACTTTAAACTTGAAGTGTTAAAGGGGACTCTTAGATCTGATCATCTGAAAGTCTCTAATCTATGCAAAAAATGGGCATTGATGTAAAAATAGTGCATGTATGAACAACTCAGAAGCATAGCTGGAGTGCAATGTATATTTGTGGGTATTTGTATTTCAAATGCTTTGAAAATGCTTGCTCCTGCCTGTGAGACTGGCAGAAGGTGAGAACAGTCAAAGATTCATTCTGCGAGAATCCTGCTTTTTTTTTTTAGCTTGTATATTATTTTTTTAGCTTGTATATTATTTTAGAAACAGAGAAGTGGATGAAAGAATATCTTTTCTTTGCAAAGTGTATAGGTATATATCTAAGTGTATAGATGTGTAACAAAATGCATATAGCTTCCTGCAGTACAATTAAGTTACGTAATTTTTATTTTAAATTGTTTTAACTGTTCAGTGTAAGGAAAATTGGGCTCTATGAGCACAGGCTGTCTCATGCAGCTAACTAGATAAGTGCCTTACTTTTATTTTCAAGCATGTACCTGATTTAAACATTTCCATGACTAGAAAATCAGGCCTTTAACTGTAGAGTTGGGGATTTGACATTTTGATAGAAGAAACATTTAGACTTCACCTTCCATTACTTTAAAGCACAGGTTATTAGAAAAAATAATGTGTCACTATTCCCCCCAAGAACTGAAATCAAAGAGAATTTTCTTGGCCAGCCCTTCTGAAGTACAATCTCATCATTGTTACATTGAAAGGCAAAACATTTTCTCTCAGGCCTTCACAATTGGATTGGGCAGAGACCAGAAACACACAGTAAAAAGTGTGTTACACAATCACATTTATTCTTTTCAGAGATAACAAAATACAAAGTCTAGTCCTAGCAAATTATTTCTCAAAGCTACATAGCATGATTGTCCAGCAAACTGAAGCAGGAATTCTGGAAAAAAGTACTTTCTGTATCTCTAGTCATATTAACATTATTAGTCCTGTGAATTTTCAGGTAATTGAAACATTTCATTGTAAGGTGTGTCTTTATAGAAAATAATTCATCACAATCCATAGCAGTGTTCCCAAGAAACAAAATGAATGTTCTCTCATATAGATCCACAGACATGTGAATTGAAATACGTAATTCAAGTACTTAACAGTTCATGATAAAATGGTAGAGTGCTTGATATTGGTTTTCAGAACCAGTTCTTTCAGTATAACGAGAGCATGGCATAAAATACATAAATGACATAAATTCTGCACAATAGCGAGTTCTTTGATACTATATCTCAGTCCCAAGGATACTCTCCTGCAGGTAATATCACTGTGGATATATCCAGCATGAGCCAGGAAACTTGGGAGGACACTACCATGTCACAATGTAACATCACACCAAGAAAGACATGGAAGAAAAAAAGTTGGGGTTTTTTTTTAGATTTGTCAGGGTATTTTTCAAAACCATGATCCTAACATAAACAAAGACCATTTAGTATTTTATTCTTGCTTAAACTCTAGATATTAACGTTGTGTTATTTAAATTTCGATATATTGAGAACAGCCCTGACAAGTACTTTAGGATGTGGGATAACAAGAAGCTCAGCATGAGCAAGCAACGTGTGCTCGCAGCCCAGAAAGCCAATCACATCCTGAGCTCCATCAAGATAAGAGCAGCCAGCAGGTCAAGGGACATGATTCTCTCCCCCTACCTTGTTCTTATGAGACCCCCATCTGCAGCACTGTGTTCAACTCTGGGGCCCCCAGCGTAAAAAGGGAACGGACCTGTTGGAGCATGTCCAGAGGATGGCCACGAAGATGATCAGGAGGTTGGAATGTCTCCCATATGAGGACAGACTGAGAGAGTTGGAGTTGCTCAGTCTGGAGAAGAGAAGGCTCCAGGGAGCCCTTACACAGGCCTTGTAATACGGAAAGGGGACACAGAGGAAAGCTGGAGAGGGACTTTTTGTCAGGGGAGTGTAGGGATAACACAAAGGGTAATGGTTTCAAACTGAAAGAGGGTACATTTAGATTCAATATCAGGGGGAAATTCTTTTCTGTGAGGGTGGTGACACACTGGAACAAGTTGTCCAGGGAAGCTGTGGATGCCCCTTCCCTGGAAGTGTGCAAGGCCAGGCTGGATGGGACCTTGAGCAACCCGGTCTAGTGGGAGGTGTCCCTGCTCATGGCAGAGTGTTGGAACTAGACGGAGTTTAACATCCCTTCTAGTCCAATCCAGTTCATGAGTCTATGATTCTATGAAGTCACTTTTATTCTTTTTTACCTGAAAAATGTATTAAAAACTGTCATATACAATTAACAAACTGGAAAATTATATAACTTCAGTCAACTAATTATATTTTCTGTATACAGTTATGAAAAGGTATTAGTATATATCTATGGAAAGGGTTAGAACAAAAAATGGTTTAATGCTCACTTATCTTTTACCACGTGATTTGAAGATTTTATAAAATTTCCTTCAAGAAATAATTTTGTTTGCCATTCTTCTGCATGTGGAAAGTATGTAACCCATACCTCCTTTTAAAATACATATGTATGTATTTCTATATATAATAATAACATACATGTGATTGTGACTTGGATTATGATATGGATTATAGTATTTCAGGTCCTTAACTGATCAGACCTTGGCTGTCTGAAATGTACTCTGAAGTAATTTTCCTTTTCCACTGGTTATAGAATAAATCTGCGACCATCAGTTGAGGGTCTTAAAACCTATAAAACTATATAGAGTGAACACAGTCCTATATGTCTGTTAATGTTGCAACAAGTGACAAAGTCCAAGAAACATCTTTGAGCGGACCAGCCCTTTTACTGGTCCTTGCTGGAGCGAAGAATTGGAAAGAAAATTTGGTACAACACTAAAGAACCTGTTGGTGTGCAGTTTTACCCTCAAGTCCATGTAGAATCAGTCCTCTCATTACAGAGACATGACACTGCTGCAGAAGGATATACAAAAGGAATCAGAGAAAAGTCAGGGGTGTGGCTGGTTAAACTTGCTCTAAGGCCAGCAGTCATTTCCTGAGACTGGAGGAAATTTGGCTCCTATAATGCAGTGTTTTAACTACAGGCCAGGAATTCATGTGAGTATCATGACAGAGTCATAGTTCATAAAAACAATTGTATTTCCTGATATGAAAATAAGAGATTATGAAGATTTACAGAGTGTTCTCTTTAATTGTGTTTTAACTGAAAGCACACTTGCTGGATGTAGCACAATCTAGGCATTCCTGCTCTGGCAGGGGGATTGGACTTGACGATCTTTCGAGGTCCCTTCCAATCCCTAACATTCTATGATTCTATGATTCTATGATCATCTGATGTAAGAACAAACCTTCACAGGCTGGTTATTTTCTCTAGATAATTCAGTTTTGCTGGGTTCTAGCTTTCTACAAGAATATTTGTGATCTCCAGCTTTTACACTGGAACTTTAGCAACAACTGTCACTACTTAAGTCTGAAAAGGAAAATTTTTTCCCTCTCCTTGACTGAACAACAAGTGGCCCAATGGCTGTAACAGTCAGGTTTTCTCTACAGATGCAGTCACACCTGTTATGAGAAAGAACATCATTGTATGACAGAACCAGTTTTTATTAGGCGACATTCAGTGGCACCTAAAAACCTGCCTTTTCTCCTTCCCTTCACTTCGCTTCCCTTCCTTTCCTTTCCCTTTCCTCACAGTTTTATATGGGACTTTTACACTAGAATGATGTGAAAAGGAATACTTATAAAGAGACTCATGAGTCAAATTGAAAATCTGATGGGTCAGATCCATCACTGTACAATTAGAAAATCATATATCTGTTGATCTGAATTAGTATAGTCTTGTTGAAGTTTATGGTACTACTCCAATTTGAAGTATACTATTTTAATTCACACAAGATCTGATAGAACCTTATTTCCAGTGATCACAGGAGTGGCTGATATATTACAGCTATTTCCTTTGTAAGCATAAGGTCATTTGAGAGCTCAGATTCTATTACTGTCTTATATGTGTTGGGAAATACTGACTTTTTAACAGCAAATAATCACTTCATGAAATTTAAAAATGGCATTTGTTTTTGGCTAGTTATGCTCCTGTTGCCTAAGGCTAGATCTTGTTCTCATTTCAGTCAAATGGAAACTAGTCAGTTCCATTTTTCAAATTGTCTTGCATTAATACAGCGCTGTAATGTTTGTATTGGGGTTGAACAAAAGAATTATCGTTGAAAAGGAAAATGCTTTCCTGGTTTTTATTTAAAGAAACACTAATTAAAATAATTTCCCTATGACAATTTAATTTGTCTTTTCTTCCCTAAAATTACTGTGCGATATCACTCAGACAACTTTTGTTTTGCTGCTGTGCCTTACTTGTTCAAAAGAAAATTTTTCAAGGAATACTGCTTATTATATTTTGTATACTGCACAGGCAGGAGGCCTCACAGATATGCTACCTGCCTATGTTTCCCTTTCCCAAGGAAAGTTTTGCTGATATCAGCAAAATGCATAAAAGCATTTGGTAATCACCGTGTCTTGAGGGTAGGTGAAGCAAGGATTTTAGGGAAATATTTACCCAGCTTCAGCTGTCTGAGACATCTACATATGCACTACTTGTCTAAATTCAGTTAAGATGCAGTGTTCAGAAACAGGCACTACTGAAGTACAGTTCCTCTGACCTATATTTACTGGTTGCATTAGGGTAAGATGAATGATATGAAGTACTTATTCCTCTCCATTGACTATATGGTGAATCTAAATGGCAAGCTGAAATGAAGACTTTTACACTCTAGACATCTATTTTTTCTGAAGAATAATCCTACCTTAGATGTTGATGCGCTGTATCGCAGGCTTAGAAAGGGTATCCACTTGTCATTGGGCAAGTCGGTTCATCTTTCTGTTTCGAAGAAAACATAACTATAAAGGACTTCAAAGGTGAACTGACTTGCCAGTGAAACCAATACTATGATTGCTAATACAACAGATGCAACCAGATTTTGTTTGCTCATGTATTTCTCTGTAAACTAAGTCACAGCTCTTCTCTTCAGGGTGGATCCTAGAGACTGCTAAAAACTAAACCTATGAAATAGGTGTATCACTGTTGAGCTACATCACTTGGATGTACAAGCTGATTTGGTGCATTTAAGTAGTAGTTAATAAG
This sequence comes from Trogon surrucura, assembly GCA_020746105.1. NCBI lineage: Eukaryota > Metazoa > Chordata > Aves > Trogoniformes > Trogonidae > Trogon > Trogon surrucura. Next base: position 45,520,814 of record CM036617.1, read on the forward strand.
TGTTTGTTGTTTTAGGAAAGAAGCATTTATATAGTATGTAATTAACTGGACATAATCTATTATAAACTTTGAAATATTTTCTTAAATTGGCTGATAATCTACTGCAGATCACAACAGATTCAGATATACTAGTATTGTCCATAGAGATACAATATAATTTATACATAAAAAAATCCAATCTTCTTTGTCTTCTAACTTTTGTTAGTGACTTTAGTTACTTCTTTAAAAATGAACAAACAAAAAAGCCAAGGAATTAGCTTAGGCCATATGTCAATAGCCTGTTACCAGAATGTTTATACAAGCAATTTTCAAGGGTGGAAGAAAATATGCCATTCACTCTGAAAATAAATGCAGTTATTTCAAACCATGAGGACCTATATCTTATTATAGAACATATGCCATGGGAATTAGAACACTGACACTTGGAAAAAAGCTACATATCACTTTCAAATGGTTACCAATGTTGTTTAATGTCATGTTAGGTAATTCTCCAAGTCTTATTTTAAGAAGATTTGTTTGGGTGAAAATAAATGAGAATATACTTGAAATAAATTTTACTGATTGTATTACATTCTATGACCATTCATTAGAAGTGAGGCCCATAATCTGCAAAAAATATACAGCCATACTTGCCCACTCATATTTGCAGGCATAATTACTGCAATGATTTATGTACTTTAGATAGATGTGGGTGCGAAATGTACCTACACATCTAGGAACTCCCTTTACGTATGGGAACACTACTGATATTCATCTAATTACAACACACAAGTTATTGCATGTAAAAAAGACTACCTTTGCTCTGCAAGAAAGAGATTTTCATTGGCAAAGGGTTCCTGAAAAGAGTGAAGAGGTGACTGCTATTGTAAACCTGTAGCAAAAATACAGTGCAAATTATGCAAGTGCTTAGAAGCTTTGAGGTGTTCTCTATTTATGAAAAAAAAAATTGGGTTATGTCATATCGTCAGTAGAATTTAAAAGTTTAATTTTGGTTTCTGTGTTCATTTGTACAAATACTTGTCAAAATATAGAAGTATATACATGTGTATTGAAATAAGGAGTTTTAGGGGAAATCATATCCATGGTTTCCCCGTGAACACCTCTAGATGCTTGTCTGAGTTCAAATGACTAAGTTATATGCATGGGTAAACTGAGGCAAGGAGAAGTTAAATGGTTTAACCAAAATTACAGAAGTAACAAGTCACTAATGAACTAGAAATAAATGCTGTTGTATGTTTCAGTTTCCTTCATTCACTACTAGAGTACTCTACCAAAAAAAATATAGAAAACTGAACTACACTAAATTATTTCAAACCTCAGAAACCAATTGAGTTCAAGCTCTGGGTGAAAGTTCAGGTTTTATTTTATTTGAACCTATTCACCCATTCTTAATTGAAAAGTAGGTTGATAAAATATCTAATTTGAAATGTGCATAAACTGTAAAGCAATAAGATTGAAGTACATATTCTGTAGTTCCTGCCAAAAAAGTCTTAGGTATGGCTTGGGCTAATTTATTACTGGAAGAAATTACAAACAATGCTGAACACTGTTAGAACAGAGAGATGAATCAAAATATAACAGAAATACAGATAATAAAACATTTCATCTGATATTTCACAATAGTTATCTTGTTGGAGGAAACTGTGAAGCTTGATTGAACAAGAGATAAAGTTAATACTACCTAATAAGAACAGACCATTATAGATCAGTGAAACTGCAAAACAGAATTATATGACAGGGGGCAAGCCACATTATCTAAATTAACATTTTTCCAGCATGGACAAGAAGGGCCACTGTACAAAAACGAGAGCTAAATAGTGTGGCCTGCATTTAGTCAACCTGAAGTAATTATTAATTTATGGTTGTCTGTGATTTTAATGAAAATGAAAGCTGAGAGGAAAGAATTGAGAGAGATAATGTGCCGTGAAATTGAGTTTCATTTATTTGGGGGCCACCTTTTTTCTCTTTTCTTTTCTTTTCTTTTCTTTTCTTTTCTTTTCTTTTCTTTTCTTTTCTTTTCTTTTCTTTTCTTTTCTTTTCTTTTCTTTTCTTTTCTTTTCTTTTCTTTTCTTTTCTTTTCTTTTCTTTTCTTTCTTTTCTTCTTTCCTCTCCTCTCCTCTCCTCTCCTCTCCTCTCCTCTCCTCTCCTCTCCTCTCCTCTCCTCTCCTCTCCTCTCCTCTCCTCTCCTCTCCTCTCCTCTCCTCTCCTCTCCTCTCCTCTCCTCTCCTCTCCTCTCCTCTCCTCTCCTCTCCTCTCCTCTCCTCTCTTTTTGTTGTTAGAGGAAAACACATTAAAGCAAAATGTCCACATTAAAAATTCACCAAGCTTATGTAACTGCATACGTACTTTCATTGCTTTAATAATGGGCTGTTAAAAATGGCCAGAGACTGAACTCACTAGCTTGCCCAGTTGCTAGCCGGTATGATCAAGGATGGCTTCTTTTTTACCTTTTTCAAGATTAGCACTTTTCAAAGACAATATGGTGCAACAGCAATTTCGTGTCATCAGGCAGCCAGGATTAACTGATAATATCTACACCTTTCGGAAACACTCTATTGTCAGCAGTCCCTTGTGGAATTCTGGAGCTCACAAATATGGACAAAGTCATAGGTGAGGAATGTAGACAGATGAACTACAGTAGCTGCCTTTCAGTTTAATTTGTTTTGTTCTCCTTCCCTGAAGAAGTTGCTGTGTATGAATTGATGGATGCCATTTTGATATGCAAAAAAAGACTAAACAGTCTAAAAAATGATAAATCACATCTGTAATTTTAAAATGGATTAAGCTTTGGTTAAGGGAAAGTTTGAGAAGCACAATGAATAGTAACTTTAAAAGCATATGACCTACTTTATTATCTTTGGGATTTTATAGACAACAGTCTGTACCACACCCATAGTCTTCATTCAAATTTACAAGCGTTCAGAAGTCTTTAGACTTCCATTATGATTGGAAAAGGTCTTCAAGATCATCAAGTCCAGCAATTATCTAACTCTACTAGGCCCACTTCTAAATTTTAAAATGACTTCCTCAACAAGTCGACTTTCTTGAGCACTTTAGAATAGCTATAGGTTTTGCACTTTACCCTCCTTGTTTTCAGGAATTATATTCAGTACATCCTGAGAATCAGAATCTTGCCTGCTTTTAACTTCTAATGGTATTTAAGAAGCTCTGCAGCATATGAGACATATATCTTTTCAGAGATCTTTTTATGTATCTATTCAGCCTCACCTCTGTGCCAGCAAAAAATCATGAAACTGATCCTCCTGGTAGCTGTACTAAGGCACATGAAAAATTACGAGGTCGTCAGTGACAGCTAACATGGCTTCAATAAGGGCAAATCATGTCTGACTGGTTTGGTGGCCTTCTATGACAAAGCTACAATGCTGGTTGACATGGGAAATGTGACTGATGTCATTTACCTGGACTTATGCAAGGTGTTTAACACTGTCCCACATGACATGCTTGTCTCTAAGATGGAGAGATATGGACTTGATGGATGGAACACTTGGCGGATAAAGAACTGGATGGATGGTCGCACTCAAAGAGTTGTGGTCAACGGCCCAATGTCCATGTGGAGACCAGTGACAAGCAGAGTTCCTCAGGGGTCTGTTCTGAGTCCAGTGCTGTTCAATATCTGTCAGTGACATGGACAATGGCATCGAATGCACCCGCAGCAAGTTTGCTGACAACATCAAACTGTGTGGTGCGGTGAACTCACTTGAGGGAAGAGATGCCATCCAAAGAGACCTTGATAGGCTTGAGAAATGAGGCAGTGCAAACTGCATGAGGTTCAAGAAGTCAAAATGCAAGGTCCTGCACCTGGGTCGGGCCAATCCTAGGCACAAATACAAACTGGAGCGGGTTGAGAGTAGCCCTGAGTAGAAGGACTTGGGGGTGTTGATAGACGAGAAGTTGAACATGAGCCATGAGTGCGCTCATGCAGCTCAGAAGGCCAACCACATCCTGGGATGTATCAAGAGGAGTGTGGCCAGCAGATTGGGAGAGGTGATTCTCTCCCTTTACTCTGCTCTTGTGAGACCCCACCTCGAATACTGTGTCCAATTCTGGTGTCCCCACCATAAGAGGGACATAGAACTGTTGGAGCGTGTTCAGAGGAGGGCCACAAAGATGATCCAGGGGCTGGAGCACCTCTGCTACGAGGACAGGCTGCGGAAGCTGGGATTGTTCAGTCTTGAAAAGAGAAGACTTTGGGGGGACCTAATAGCTACCTTCCAATACCTGAAGGGATCCTACAGGAAGGCTGGGGAGGGACTTTTTACAAGAGCATCCACTGATAGGACAAGGGGAAATGGGTTTAAGTTGAAGGAGAATAGATTTAGATTAGATCTTAGGAAGAAATTCTTCAGTACGAGGGTGGCAAGACTTTGGAATAAATTACCCAGAGATGTTGTGGCTGTCCCCTCCCTGGAGGTGTTCAAGGCCAAGTTGGACAGAGCCTTGAGTAGCCTGATCCAGTTGAGAGGCGTCCCTGCCCATGACAGGGAGGTTGGATTAGATGATCTCTAAGGTCCCTTCCAACCTAGGCCATTCTATGATTCTATGATGATTCTATGATTCTATGATGTACTAGATATGGGACAGCTGTGTCCATCTGAATTGGCAGCTGAAGCCCAGAGTATCCCAGGTTATCTCAAAAGGCACCAAGTGTCTGTGTATGACTAAGTAAAGAAGGAAGGAAAGAAGGAAGGAAGAAAGAAGAGAAAAAAGCAAACTTACTGACTTGATTTACAAAGTGAAAAGGCAGTAATTATTGGTTTAAGATGTCATCATACATTCACACCAAATCACACCAAAACATAATGATAGCTATCTGAGGTCATACATTTCAAAATATATGTTGGCTGATCCTGTAATGGGACAGAGGACAAGGAAATCTGATGTGATCAAAGCTGACATTGAAGAGAAGAGACCATGTATTTACTTACATCCTGATTATCAGCATTTATTGCTGATTAATCAGTTGACCCAAGACTGAAGTTTAAATAGTGATGTGCTGTGAGAGAGATTATCCTCCATATGCTGTACAGTTCTGAATAAATCTATGTATTTTAAATTCACAGTGACCAGCATAAATAATTTATTTCTCAATATATTCTACTAAAATCTGGTGTTCAATGTGTTAACTCTTTCTTGTGGAATTGGAAATGAAATAATGCAGAGAAACGATGAGTGAAAATTATGTTTTCTTTCTCTACTAGGTGTCCTACATGTAATTCCTGGGTTTATATTAAAAGGAAGTAGGGAAGAAAATGAAGGAAAGGTATAAAATAGTCAGTGAGTGAAAAATAATTGTTGACGAGTTAAAATCTGGATTATATTTTGTTATAATTTAACATGATATTTCTGATCTTATCAAAAGATTTCACAGTAGTAGGTCAACTCAAAATATCTTTGGAAAATGTTGGAAAGCAGTTTTATCATTATCTTGTTCTGCAAATATTCGCTTCCTTTTCTGAATGTTTTTAAGTTTGTTACTGTTTTCGTTGATACTATGCTTGCCTTTTAACTGTTTCATTACTCTGAATTCATGATCTAGGCCAGTATAATCACTGTTATCATATTCTCCTACTGGTTCCTTCTTTTTTTTTAACATAGTATTTAAGAAGCTAGTTGTTCTATTGTCTAAATTTGTGTATTCTGAGTCTTGATTCAAAACTCACCAATTTTTATATTTTCTGGCTTTATTGGGTTTGGAACACAGTAACTGAAACTTTTAATTCATTCTGAATTTATGGAGATCTCCTTTCTTTTACTCTCTTTTGCCTTAGATTTCCAGCTATAAAATGACAATAACTTTACTTCCTTTTCCCAAGATCTTGTCTTGCCTACTTAGACTACAAGTTATTTGTAACAATGGCTGTCACATGGCACGCATTTGCAAAACATCTGTCTTCAAATCTGCCAAAGTTTCTGAGTGAAATTGGAGGGGAGAAAGAAAAAAAACAGCAAAAGAGAAAAAAGAAAACAAAAATATTCCAAGCATTGCACTGAAGAGTATCAAGCTACCCAAGCTTTTATTACAAAATCCAAAATTTAGCAATCTTGCTCAAAATTTCAAATATGTAGTCTTATTGCTGGTAACAGAAATCTCAGGGAATTAAAATGAGCCATTTGAAATTAATTTCAAATTTATAATTTTATTAGAACACAATAAAACAGAAAATAAAAGCAACAACTAAAATCTACTAACCTAAAAATATCTGTGCCACACAATTCTTTCAGAAAATTTATAGAAGCATATAAGAATTTTCAGCTTCTTATCAATTCTTGCAGGGAATATTTTCTCTTAGTAAAATAAATGGCATGAATGCATTTTGAACCCGAAGAACCAATCTCTGGTTTGAATCCTCATGTTTCTATTACAGATACCGGGGATAGTGGTTTTGTTATACACCAGAAGCAGAGTTTCCACTTTGATTTTCTTCACAAGGAGTGTAATTGCATTTGTCTAATCCAAAATCACACCTTGAATGAAATCAAGGTGCAACAATTTGCTACAATCAGGGCAGTCACTGATTCAAAGCTGCTGTAGTGCTTTGTACCAAATTTGTGAAAGCAGATGTAGTCGAGGCCTCCGGACGGAGATCCTTTGTGCCTTGCAGTGCCTGATTTAAGAAGCTAGAATTTCCAACACAGGCCATTTGTTTCCCTCTGATAACTATTAGTAACTTTTAGTTGTTTAGTTTAACAGAACTACTTCTTAGACACTCAAAATTTTATTTTGGTACCTCACTGAAACACCTTGAATGTTAGCTTTTGTTGAAATAGAAGCCAAAGATAAGGAGACCTTACTTCAGTTTTCACTTCAAACGCTTCATCAGAAGCAGTGGTTGGGAATAGCCATACTGGAAAACTAGAAACACATAACCAATTGCATTGTTTGAAAACAGAGTTGGGTGGAAACCAGAGTCCATGGCTGATTCACAGAATGATAGCCTGTGGCTTCTCTGTGATTATCCGGCACTGTCTCACTTTCAAGGATAAGAAGATATCCCAGGACCTTTGATATTGCTTGCCTTTACTATTGTGCATATAACCACTGATTAATAAAGAGATAATACTAACAGTATTTTTACTGAAACCTGAAAAGTTTTCTGCAGTGAGAGCACTGCTGGAATTGATACACATGATAGAAATACATGGGTTAGGTTACTGTGTTGACTGAAAAATCTCTAATTTCAATATATTGCATTTGTTTGATTAAAAGAGTCACTAACTTTACAAGTAAAAAGAAAGTCAAAAGCTCATATACATTATTCTCCTTTACTTTCTCATTAGCTGTAGCACTTCCTAACAAATATTGACCTGTAATTCTTTCCTTCTGCCAGACAACTAAATAAAATATGAACTGCACAGAATATATGCCATCTGTCCAGTTCTAAAACATGGTTAGTATGTTCACTCCTACAGACTTCACCACAAGCTCAAACTACCCTGCCATGGGTTTGAGTCTGGCAGGGTTTTTGGGAAGCAGGGGTGGAGCTGAGTGGGACGACTCATGCAAAACTTCAAGAGCCTCCCCCACACCCAGGTAGGAGTTGGACTCACCTCTGGCCAGGGCCAGGCCAGTAATGCACCTCTGTCATCAAGGTGTTCTCTCTCTCTTTTGGTTTCATCTTGTCTTGATCTGTCCTGTCTTTAATGTTGGAGAGGTTTGTTCAGCTGGAGGAGAGGCAGGTGAAAGGATAAAAGAATGTAGTCCAGAGAAGAAAGAGTGGAGAAGGGTCCTGGAGGAAAAGGAGAGGGAGAAGGCTGCTGGGGTAGGACCTCTCCCTGGAGCCCCATGGTGGCTGAGATGTCAGTAAGATGATTGTCTGACACTTGGGGGGGGCTGACGGCGGTGAGAACATCCGGGATGTGGCGGTACATGCAGAACCACTTGTGAGAGCGGATACAGACCAAGCATCAGCAGGGGACATGCCCGAAGTGGATCTATGGTTCTGACACACTCACAGGGAGGAAGAGGATTGCCTCCTGTGAGGTAGACACTACATGGCATTAAGGAGAGACTGCGAGGAGCCCTCTTTCTCAAGGAGGAGCTGCCATGGACAATGAATAATAGCCAGATGGACTGTACCCCCGATCCCCTTCCCCCCTTGTACTGATGAGGGGGAAGATGGGAGGGGTGTGGGAGGGAATGTATTTAAGATTGGATAGTATTCATTGATGCACTCATCTCACTGTCCTGCTTCCATAAAGGGTGGTGGTAAATTAAATCTATGCTTTCATCCCAAATGTCTCCAGTTTTTTACCCATCATCATACCACATCCCTGTGGAGATGGGGGTGAGGAGAGGAGTGAGCGAGTGTTCTCGCAGTTTCTCTGTTGTTGGTCGGCAGTTGGCTTGAACCATGACATATCCACAAACAAGGAATGTGTCAAACTTCACACAAATGTTCAAACTTTGCTTGCTTGTGTATTGTCTAGTCCAAGTAAATGTAATTTTTTTCCAATATTTTTATACTAAATTTGTTATTTGTGAGGGTTATCTGTCTTGCAGAACTGTCTCATTATCGGTCTGTTTTCTCTAACTTATTCAGAAATACTCAATTACTGATCTTTTGGTTTTTCACATAACTGCGTTCTATTTTTTTTCGGCTTCCTAAATAAAAGAGAAATTTTTTTTAACTAATCTGTATCGTATCTTATTTATATAAATTTGGTTTACTTCTAATAGAAATGTTGGGCTGAATTTTTCTTTCTATGATAGATTTCTCCCCAAAGATAATGTCTATTCGTCTGTTTGATTAGGTTAGAGTGTAAGGTACTCTGGGCTTTAAAACTCACTATTCTGTTTCATTTTTTTTTTGTCTGAAGTCTCTCTTCACTTACAGGTACTCATTGTTATTCATGCTTCTCGATTTCCATTTGTTTTCATACATAGTCTAATACATAATTAATTCATCAATAATCAAATTCAGCTCACTCTGATGTCAGTTACATGCCATGGCTTTTTTTTTTTTAATTTTAGAACTTTAGTCAACTCATCTGTTCAAAGTATTCTACTAAAGCACTGTTGATATACCATATTTACCCTTTTGACATTACTTTAAGTAATTTATACAGAACATACTGATAAAATATACAAATTAGTTCCTTTAGCAGGCATATAATACAGGCCTTTTACTATTTCTAATTTTCTTTGAAACCATGTGGATCTCTCTTCTCTCCACTGGAATACCTTTCTCCTCCTCTTCTCAATTCTGCCTTTATGTGTCCAGCTGCAGATTAGGATATCTAGATATAGAGGTCTATATGTCAATATCCAAATGTCAACTGTGTGTCTAAGCTTCCTATGCAGTCAAACTATAGTCAATACAGTAAATGGAGCCTAAAGAGTTTCCCCTCAGCTGGATGCTAGAAGCTGGTCAACAGCAATGTTTTCTAGGCTCCATTGGCTGACTTGCTAAGGTCTTCAATTGTCTATAACTGAATTTCTACCATCTGGCTCACACAGAATTAAATAAATTCAGCTCTCTTAGCATGGAAATGTATTGCAGCTTATGGTCCCATTTCAGTTCCCCCACCAAGGTCATTTGACATGCCCTCAGGTAAGCCACTTGGCCTCCAGATGCTTCTGTAGAGGAATTCAAATCTGTGTCATATCTAATAGCTCAATGGATTTAAGACAGATGTCATAACTCATGTTAATTGGCAGTAGCTACCTCTTTTGAAACAACTGAATTACACCCTTTGTGTCCTTACATAGAAGACTGAAATTTGCAGCTATCAAGTTCCTAAAAGTTCACTTTTATTCTCAAGATGAATCCTCTGTATGACTCTTCCCATTACTACCTTCTTATTTTACCAGGCCCAGACAGGAACTGAAGATACATATTTATGTATCACATTTCTTTCTTACATGTTGTCTTTCTAGTTTTCTTCATACTCATGCGTAGAAAGACTCTATAGGCTCCATCCTGATCAGGAAGAGAGAGTACTGACACCAGCTGGGATTTTGTAATTCTCCAAATCCAGTGATCTGGTTCCAGAAGTCTCTGGGCAGATGCACAGAAGTATCATTTCCTTCTGAATTCAAGAATTTTCTCTGTTGAAAAATTCTGTGTTCAGCAACCAGTCTAGGTTTTGAGGGTCTTAACACAAGAATGTACAGAACAAAAAGAGATTAAAGAAATTATGTCCACAGTTGTGGTAAGGAAGTTTTCCTTTTTCTGTGATATTTTGTTATATTCTGTAATATTTCTGTTATATTCTGAGATGTTTTTGATACTACATATATGCTTCAATCAGATGAGCTAGAAATAAAAAAAAAAAATGGTAATCAATGGTACACTTGCAAAATTCAGGTGTCTATGATCAAAACCATGATTCTAAAAATCATGCATTCAGGATGAAAATGTCAACCTTTCTCTGGAGTTGTCTAAACTCATTAGAGTTGCATCTCATTATGTTCTGGAATTGCTCTGCTCTTGTCAGAACCTGGTCATCTCAAACAGAATTTTAATAGAGACAGAAGTTACACATTTTCCTACTCCTGTTCTCTAAATTGGGGTAGTCCAGTGAATAGTCTCAGAACATGACAAACACAATGACAGATGTGACGTCCACCTCCAAGAACAGTTTGTAACTGTTATTACATTTTTGTAAAGAAATATTAATATGGACTGCAGCTAATAAAAGACATAAGTGCTTAGATTTCAGATTGTTTAAATTTTAAATTCACAATCTCTAAAGAATTTTAAATCAAAGAGAGATGCCTAGTTAGCAAGTGCATCTTTCTGATGTTTTTACAAGACAATTCTTCAAACAGACACTACGGTAGATCCTAGATACATGCACTTTTCTCAAAAACTGCTCCTTCTCTGAAGGAGTGATATCAGGTAGGAGAAGCGTGGGGATGGGTTAAGGATTTTAAAAGTAATGATGGTGATATAATACTGTGAGACGAAGACTGTGAATGTGGAAGTATGGTGTTTACGACAACAGAATTATAGAATCAGAATTGTCAGGGTTGGAAGGGACCTTAAAGATCATCTAGTTCCAACCCCCCTGCCATGGGCAGGGACTTCCCCCACTAGATCAGGCTGCTCAGAGCCCCATCCAGCCTGGCCTTAAACACTTACAGGGATGGGACTTCCACCCCCTCTTTGGGCAACCTGTTCCAGTGCCTCACTGTGTGAGGAAAATAGCATGTAGCATAAGGGTGCTGGAGCAGATCCACGGAGTAATACTGCTTGATGCACATCCTTGGGGTGCACTCCATGATGCACAAGTCTTTCAAGGTAGTACGAAATGGAAATCATCACCAATATGCATGTTGATATGTACCCCATGAAACTGGGAAATCCCTTTCACAGACCATTGAGAAAAGCCTCAACTCCTGCACACGCCTTTTGTAATAATCTAAGAAATATCCCTCAGTGTATTGTTCTGCACCTTGATGGATGTCACTGATACTATATTTACATTCAATACTTCGCCGTAGGTGAGCTGTACTCTCCTTTCTAAGGATCATTTCAGGATCTTTTGAGAAGTCTGCATTGTGCATGCATTTTAATTTGATATACTGTGTTCTCAGAGCACTTTTGCGAAACCAAGTAATGAGCCATCAAATCAAATAAGGTTCACTTTAAATGTTCTGTGTGTTAGCACGATTATAGTAATATGAGCTGATGTCCTATGCCGAAATCTTTAAAATCCATACTTTAAAATGGTGGGAATAAAGATTGCATTCTTCAATCCTGACCAATCTGTACAAAGAACATGATATGCCCCCAAGCTTATAATTACTTCTTTTTTCTGTCTTGACTGGTATTTGGAAGGTATTCAATCAGAAGACTCACTTTGTTAAACTGATCAGTTAACATACCATCTTCCAAATCCTTCTTACATTTCTTCTCTTTGAAATATTCATAATATAATTGACAACCTTTCTAAATTATTCTATGTTCTTAAAAGATCTGTATTTGAAATACAGATATTCACAAATATTTACTAAATAGCTAGCCAAGAGGAAGGAACCTCTTGTGGTTAATATGTCTAATTTCCTGCCTTGAATGTTATATATAGTAAACCACTACTGAGAGTTTTGCTTAAGAACTCTGTTTCGCAAGTATTTTCGCACCACAAAAATAAGACAAAAACATTGCTTAGAAAAAGCTGCAGACGGAGGAAAAAAAATGTAAGACTGAACTATTAATGGAAATGCAAATCTTCATGTCCTACACAAAGCATAACCATGGACTGATGAACTGGTGGACTAAGAGATAGTAAAAGTCTCCTAATATGTCTCTGTCTATTGTTCATTTCATCAAAAGATCCAAATCATCTTGGCCTACAAGGTAACTATTATAGCACCAGAGCACTTTATCTAGCACTGTAAAATGGAGTAGAATTTCTGAATTCCATACAGCACCTTATCAACCTGGTTGTCTGGCCTCAACGAATTTCTACATTCTGCTCTAAAACACACCTGCATGAACAGCAGGAAGTTCTCCGACCACTATTAACCCATCTTGATTCCAACACTGAGTTTAGACCCCTAATGGTGAAAGCACATACATTAATCAATTTCTCCTTCAGCACCAGATTTCCTGTTCTTGGCAAATCGTGAATGAAATATACTGAATTAAATTAAATAAATATTTATTGTAGTGGCTAATCAATGTCAGATGATTTCTTCCTCTTAATAGGTACCAGACTGACTATGGAAAACGATTTAATTCTGGGAACTGTAGTGCCAAGAGTGTCCATAGACCAGTGTAATTAGGAGATTATATGCATATTGTAAGTTGTATTTTCCAAAACATTTCCTTTAATTCCTGGCACATGTGTCTTATTTAGAAATTCTGTTACTAGCTAGTGCCATACTTCCGACAAATAATTGGTGTATGTAATGCCACAAGTTTTTATTTTTTCAGGATACAGCAGACAAAATCTTCTAAAATGTATGATAAAAAGCAGAGCACTTCAGATTTCCCTTATTTTCTTGAATTTAGATGTTATTTTCTGACTTTTAGTAAGTACATTTACCTTTCTTCTGGACAAATGTGTATTATGTATTGTACAAGATATGTTTGGATGATGGAAAGTCATTCTCAATGATTCGATGAATAGTAATCATAACTTTTAAAGCATATGAAACTGAGCCCAAATTGTAATGTGAAATCATGTTACTTGTTTTCAGGAAAAAAAAAAAAAAAAAGACAAGAGGCTGAATTCTGTTCTCCTCTATTTTACATGAATTTCCTCTCAACCTCAATGGATTTATTCAAGGAAAGCAAAGCTGAAGTTTTACTTTCTATTTCCTCCTTTGAATTCTTCAGTACTCTAATTCATTTCTTTTATTTGCTGGATGCCAACATTTCTTCTCTGTCTACATAAACTGGAAGGGAAAATAACACACAAGAAATGCAGTTAAACTATATACTGTTTACCTACCACTGATCCAAAACACATCATCCATGGACTGGAAGAGCAATGTTGTAATCTCAGAGAGTTTTGCTTTCGTTTAACTTTTTCAAAACCTTTCTGCAACATTGTTGTCACAACCTATTGTCACAGTCTTGGTATTGGTCCCTGCAAACATTAAATTGTGCCTTCCTTGTTATTCAACAAAATATACTATACTCACACTCTGACAAACGATCTTTGCACAGCTGGAAATGACTGGAACAGGTACAGAAGTAAAGAACTGAGAACACTATATTTTGTAATGTTGCACTCCTCCAAACATCACAACTGCCTTTCTTCTTTGCTTAGCACTAAGGATAGTCTTTCAAAGACATTTAAAGTACCCTTTCCTTCCCCTAAATAATATGACAACACGTTTCCCTTGATTCCCATCAGAAAATGAAAAGCAAAATTATGCTTGAATTGCTAATGTGAAAGGTGCAATGAACAGACTATTCTTAAACTCTTAAAGCAGGCTTTTATCTTCTGCTCCTCCCTGTTTACAGCCCAGAGGTGTTTTCATTCTTCCCACAGAAAAGAAGTAAAATATTGCCATTTGCATATGTTTCTTTTCCTGTGTTTAAGAGATCAGACCTTTTTTATTTGATTGTTTAGTTGTGCAAGTGGGGAAATCTGGGCTGGAGTTACTTAGATGTACATCAGAAGCAATGTCAGTGCTTTTCTACTGACTAATGAGTTTTATTTATGTAGGAAATTTTGATCCAATAGTAACACAGTTGTTTCTCTATGCATTTATTTCTACTGAAAACACTCTGAAACAACCTCTTTAAAATGAATGTTATCATATGATGCACATTTACATGTGTGCTAAGTTACCAAAATCTCAAAGGAATCCCAAAGGATACTCTGAAAGATGTTCAGTGATGGATTATTTCTGACAGTAGTTAGCAAAAATGACACAAATCACATTTATAACGGGAACATGTTATGTAATGGGGAAGTTACCTATGGCACTACAACATTAGGCATCACAATATGTATCTAATATTGTACAAGGCGTGAGCAGATTTTGCCACTACAGCAGTTTAGCACCTCATCAATATTTTCAACATCAGATAATTGGGATTCTTCCAAACACTGAGTTGTATAACTGAAAAATCCAATACAGAGAATCTAACTTAAATGTATTTCTGGATTATACAGATGAAGTTACAGCACTCTTGCAACATCTGAAATATAGCATCACTGAAGTAAAAGGTACAATATACACTTGGGTTTTGACTGTTTTAAATAATTTAAAGAATGAAATACACTGTTCTGTGATACATAACTGGTCTGGTTTTAACCTGACTCATTATTAGGAACACATACTGTCCAAACATAGTTTTGACACTAAGTTATGATTCTACACTTAACTGTGTCTGAGAGGTGAGAGCCTCTGTTCAGTTAATGAAACAACTGCATTGGGACAGAGCAAATCTCTTTGGTACAGTTCGCTGCTAGAACAGCAAGAATCTACTGAAGTCATTAGAAATGCTTAGGATTTAGCTAAATGCGACATGGCTGCCCTGCTAGCTGTCTGGATTTGAAAGAAATTGGGAAGCATATAATGAATACCCCAAACTGATGCTGATATAACATTGATAGGAATCTAGATTAATTTCTTGTTTTCCTTCTGCTAACTAGGAGAGAAGAATTTGTGTATTATATCTTCAGTGGGGATTCAGGTCTTATCTCTTAAATATTCTGCATAGGAGGATGCAAACAGATCTCCAGGCTGTGTAATTAGTTCTCCAGGTATGAACCTACTGTAGTCTCAAAGACTTACAGAAATACTAGCACAGAAAAGAGCCTAAGATTATAACATACGTTACTAAGATGGCAAGGAAGGAAAAGTAAATGTGCAGTGGACTGTATCCGTACGTTATGTATCGGTACTTTTATCAGTGGCACTCTGTATCCTTTATACTCAATTCCTTTCTAGATACGGGTGACATTCTACTGTGTTTCTAAATGATGTTGTTGTTTACACAAGCATATACAAATAATAATATTCTGTGCCACGGGAATCGAACTCTGGAGTTTTTCTAGGAATTACTTACCAGAGAACATAAGAATCTGTAAACTTACAGGAGTGAAAATAGTCTAGACTGTTACATTAGGCACGAGATTCAGGGTGAAAAGATATTTAGACACAGTTTTGCTAATACCCTTTTCTGTTAGTTACTTCTGTAAATGCCAACTTTCACCTTCAAATACCCAAATGTTCTTGAATATCTGGCCCAAAATCTTCAGAAATAATAGACATGCTATTCTGTTATTCATGACAAACGAAAAATTGTGGGCATAATAAAAGATATTTTTTCTTGAAATCTAGATTTCTGATCAGTTTGTATAACTGTTCTTTTGCAAACAAAGATTCTTTAAATCTTTTGGGTAGTGGCACTATGATAATATCTGTAATGCATTAGTCAGGAAAGCATATATTACTTAAAGAATTAAGGAGATGGAGAAAATATGACAAAGGCTTATGGTTGGATTTTTAAGGACTTCTTGTTTTCTAAATTGCCAGGTCAGACCTGAAAATGTCCTGTTCACATCACATCTGCTGAGATCTTTCTTTAAATATTGAAAATGCATTTTTTGTATGTATTCTTTCTTTTCTTTACAGTTACATATCACCTCATTCTTGATAAACATTAATCAGTTGATTCAGGCTTAAAAGTAATCTCTTTTTGAAGTTCTGAATGCTAGTCTGAAGGAAAGTATTATAGTTTCCTTTTATGTATATGAACAATGGTGAAGCGAGATATCCACTACAGATAAAAATGGTCCATTAATAACAGTAATACAGAGCACTTACATGAGACTTACTATCTGCAAAGCAATTTACAAACAATAACCAATTAATCTTCTCTAGTTACTCAGCGCAATCCATTCATTACCTAATGGATCCCAAATCTTTAATGCAATAGCAATTTCTAACAATATACCTGAGGCTACCATTTGCAGCTGAAACTCTCATTTTACTGGCAGTTGCAGGGGCTGAGCAGAAATGTGTTAGGACAATTGCTTGGAGCTAGACCGTGTAAAGCTTTACTCCCAGTGATTTCAACCCCTACAGCAACAGGTACCTGATCCTGACTGACAATAACTCTTATCATAACTGCTAAATTAATATTAATGATAGGAGAGGGAATCTCCAAAGTGAAACTTTGAGGTACTTCAGAGGAAAAAAAAAAAAAAAAAGAAAGAAAATGTATAATTATTCTATAATTTAAAAAATTCCTATAAAATGGTATCCAGGATACCTATCCCCTACAAGTGAGTACCAGAAGAGTCTTTGAAGAATATCTGTAAAATCTTGATTAGAGAGGCTATTGCCATGTTGCCAGGATTTTACAGTATTTTTTGCATTATTATGTGACGTGAACATAAATAGGCAGTTTTATCATGAACTAAAGGGTAAATAGGATTGTAAATGCTAATCTAGGGTACTTCTGTGGCCTTTACAACATTGTTCTGTTGTTCAGACCTGCAAGTGGTTTCCAGCACTGTCTTCTGAACAGGAGTTAAGGAGGGCCAGTTTAGCTCACTCGGTTGAGCGTGGTGCTGAAACACCAAAGGTCACGGGTTCGATTCCCATTCAGTCCTCACGTGTTGCCTGATCTAGTAGAGAGGCGTCCCTGCCCATGACAGGGAGGTTGGATTAAATAATCTCTAAGGTTCCTTCCAGCCTAGGAATACTGTGTCCAGTTCTGGGCCCCTCAGTTCAAGAAAGACAGGGAACTGCTGGAGAGAGTCCAGCACAGGGCAACTAGGATGATTAAGGGAGTGGAGCATCTCCCTTATGAGAAAAGACTGAAGGAGCTGGGGCTCTTTAGTTTGGAGAAGAGGAGGCTGAGGGGTGACCTCATTAATGTTTACAAATATATCAAGGGTGAGTGTCACGAGGATGGAGCCAGGCTCTTCTCGGTGACAACCACTGATAGGACAAGGGGTAATGGGCTGAAACTGGAACATAAGAGGTTCCGCTTAAACTCGAGAAGAAACTTCTTCTCAGTGAGGGTGACGGAGCCCTGGAACAGGCTGCCCAGAGAGGTTGTGGAGTCTCCTTCTCTGGAGACATTCAAGACCTGCCCAGACACGTTCCTGTGTGGCATAGTCTAGGCATTCCTGCTCTGGCAGGGGGATTGGACTTGATGATCTTTCGAGGTCCCTTCCAATCCCTAACATTCTATGATTCTATGATTCTATGATTCTATGATTCTATGACTATGGAGTGATGTTTCCACTTCCTTGTTAACTTGGAAAACTGTTTCTCGATGATCTCTGTTTAGTCCTGAAAAAAAACAGATGGTATGATGGTCTAGGCAGGATTCAGTTGCCCAAAGAGAGGTACCTAAAGTCCATTGCAATGCCATCTATTCAAGCTGTGCAAAGCCAAAGATAGCACATAGGGCATGTAGGAAATCTGCTGCACCTACCTAGTGCAGCAGGTGGGGTGAACATGACATACCTCCTCAGTCTTTTAAATGACATTTCCTACTGTTTACAGAAGTTACTACCTTATATTCTGTGCCTCCTGGCAACTGTGCCTGATGAACTTCTTGTGTACCAAAGAGACAGCACACAGGCATAAGACTGAGTTTCATAAAAGTTTTCTAACACTTTAGAATAAGTAACTTTTACTACTAAAAGTGGTTATTATACATTAGTCACAATTGCGTATGCAGTACTTTTATTCTGATTTTTAAAATCATTTGTCTAATATTTGGCCAACAACTTTACCTCTACAATCTTTTTTATTACTGTTAATATTTTTTGTGATCTTACAAGTAAGTATAATTCTATTCATTTTCCTAGCTGTGGGAACATGTTTTATCTCATGATATAATGTCCCCACATGCAACAAGCTCATCCTTTATTCTCTCACACAGTTCTTTCTAATGATTTCAACTATTTCACCCCTCTTTTCAATGCATTCCCTCGGTGCTGAAAGAAAAAAACATCCCACCCAAAGACTTCCTTGTTGTTCTGCAAAGTTATTCTTTTAGCTGAAGCTTTATATAGGAAGAGGACAATGTATTCCTTAGCTACATCACTTAGTTTGTGCTCATTATCCCTTGGAGTTAGCCTTGGCATCTCAGAATACTCAGCATTCTTTGTCCGGATCAACAACCCATTTAAAACCAAGCAGCTAACAGCTGAAGGGCTATCTCATTGTATGCAGTAGTTTAGGCCTGAGACAGCAGAAAAAATTTTCAGAGGTTGTGTTCTACACTTCTGTTAACTTGGGTCCCTCAAAAACAAATAATTTGCAACTTCTTATCGCCGATTGTCAGGAACAAATTTTCAGACTTCCAAAGGACAATCTAAAATGCAAATCAGATTCACTCTGTGATCCAGGGATGAAAACTACTGAATTTAAAGTTTATTTAGGTGTCACTAAGGATCTTGTTATCAAAAGAAGGGAATAAGTGCGTTGTGTTAATTCTCACTCTTCATAGCAACATAAAGTAAATACTGAGAAAAAAATGCATAAAACCCCTATACAATTTATAGACTTTTCACTGAATCTGTCACCTACTCTGCAGATAAGTTACTTCGCCTTTATCAGATTGTATTGGTGTCATAGGTTAGGGCTGGGCTGGCCACTAAACACAGACAGACGCTCTCTAACCCTCTCTCTCATCCAAATGGGAAGGAAAAGGGAATGAGGCAGAAGAGTTATGGGTTAGTAAAGAAAAACTAAAACAGTTTTAAGGAAACAATAATGAAAATACTAGTGAAATGATAAAAATAAAGAACTATATACAACTATATATAAGCCCGATATCGAACTCGGTTACCTCCCCCGATATCAATCCCCACTGATGGTGCAGAGCAGGAGGCAATGGGGAAGCCCCAGGCTCAGCAGCCGTGGGAGCTGGATACAGGGAGCTGGATTCGGGAACTCAAGATCTGGATCAAAATCAGGAGGTCAGATGGAGTCCTCCCTGGACACCGGCCATTGCAGAAAAGGCAAAAACTCTTGTGATCACTCAATTTATACTGAATATGACGTATATGGGATGGAATACTCTCGTTGGTCACCTGTCTTGTCTATCACCCCTCGAAGGTGCAACCTTTTACTTCCTTGTGCCCCCTCTTACTACCCAGCACCCCCAGCGTGGCACAAAAGAGCCAGCAGTGACCTTGGTTACTACAGGAATAAGTATAAACAAGAGCCTTTCTGCATCCCAGTCCCAGGCAGTGACTGTAAACATTAGGTGTTATCACTGCCAGTAGCATACACTGTCTGCAAAAACATGCTGCTGACTTCAGAGCGTGCAGCCTTTTAGAAGACACTAAACTGGAAAATAAAAATCACTAAACAGCATTGGGGTTTTTAGCTCAAACCAGGACAATTGGACAAATACATCTTGTTGTATTCTACTAAATGTTTTTTTTTCCTGTGTAATTTTGATAAGTTTCTAACAATCTTAATATCAGATGCTTTCATCTAGGAGATTTCAAAAATTAAAAGAACATACTACAAATTTTAAGAAAACATTAAGAAATTTGATTGATATTTGATATTTAGCTGTCATTGAGGAGGAAGATTCATACTGTTTTCATTCTGTGTATACATTCTAAAATAGATTCCCATTGGAAAAAATACAACATAACACCATGCAGTACAATAATAGAATTAATCCTGGTAGCAAGGATAAGGACACTTGATAGCTTGTTCACATAACAAATATTTCTGATTGATTAATTTTGTAGCCTTGAGTCTATGTTGAATTTAATTTATACACATCCTCAGACGTTTGTAAGAGAAATTCTATATTTAAGAAAATTGAAGAGTGTTCAACAACATACTCATTAATGACCTAGACAAGGGGACAGAGTGTATCCCCAGTAAATTTGCTAATACAAAACTGGGAGGAGCAGCTGACACACCAGAGGGCTGTGCTGCCATCCAGCATGACCTGGACAGGTTGGAGAGCTGGGCAGAGAGGAACCTAATGAGGTTCAGCAAGGGCAAATGTAGGGTCTTGCACCTGGTCAGGAACAACTCCATGCCCCAATCAATATATATTAGGGGTAGACCTGTTGGAAAGCAATCCTGAGGAGAAGGATCTTGGAGTCCTGGTACACAAGTTAACCATGAGCCAGCGATGTACCCTTGTTGCCAAGAAGGCCAATGGTATCCTGAGGTGCATTAAGAGTGTGGCCAGTAGGTCAAGGGAGGTCATCCTTCCCCTCTATTCCAACCTGATGAGGCCACATCTGGAATACTGTGTCTAGTTCTTGGCTCTCCAGTTCACGAGAGACAGGGAACTACTGGAAATGGTCCAGTGGAGGGCAACAAAAATGACTGGGGGCCTGAATCATCTCTTTTATGAGGAAAGGTTGAGAGAGCTGGGACTATTTAGATTGGAAAAGACTGAGAGGAGACTCTATCAATGTCTATAAATATCTAAAGAGTAGGTTCAAAGAGGATGGAGCTAGACTCTTTTCAGTAGTGCCCAGTGACAGGACAAGGGGCAATGGGTACAAGCTGGAACACAAGAAGTTTCATCTAAATATGAGGAAAAACATTTTTACTGTGAGAGTGACAGAGCACTGGAACAGTATGCCTAGGGAGGCTGTGAAATCTCCTTTTCTGAAGGCTTATAAAACTCACTGGGATGCAATTCTGTGTAATGTGCTGTAGGCAATCCTGCTTTAGCAGGGGGGTTGGAGTAGATGATGTGTAGAGGTCTCTTCCAAACTCTGATGGTTCTGTGATTTTGTGATTCTGTGATTCTATGATTCTGCTCAGTACGCAACTTAGTCTTGGATTGGTATAATCTGCCATCTCCATTTTCAGTTACTGTTGCATTGTATCCCTACTCGCCTGATAACATATCTCACTTTCCTTTGAAAGTACACACACAGATTTTCTCAAACTCACTGGAAGAGTGCTATAGAATATTATTGTATTCTAAATATTTGAAGGTGTATAGAAGTAAGTCTGAAAGAGGTATTTAGCATAGAATGATAACCATTGAGTAGGTTTAAAAACTGGCTTTCACAACTCTAGCTCGTATTCCTTATGAAGCACCGTACATCTTTTCCAAGAGGCACCATTAAACATGTGGGGTTCAATTCACAGGAGATCTATGCCCTTTAGAGTAGTAACTGGAATCCAGGAGAAATAGGCTAAGGTGCCCCAAAAGGTATTTGTAGATGCCTGTGTTGGATATCTAAATTGGGCCCGGATCTCCATTAACTAACAGACATTAAAGATACTTAGATATTTCAGTCTCAAAACATTTTCCAGGCTTTAGCATTTGCTTTCATGAGATAGTGCAGAGGTATCAGAGGGAATTTGGTTCCTCGCTCTGTAGGGATAAAGTTCTACATGAACCAACTACAATCTGATTTTATTTAGAGACTAAGAAGGAGCCAAAGACATTGAGCCCAAGGACATATTTTATTTTTTTTTCTCTCTTCTCAAGCGTTCTGGTGATATATATCACAGAGATGGCGATATCCTGATTCACAAGACCTTCATACTTCATAAAATAAATGTGTTTGGTAGTTTCTAAGAGCACTTAGCTTCTTAAACTTTTGCACACCCAAACCCTCTGCTTTCACCAACAAAATAGGTTTGATCAGGCCAAAATTATGCCTCCTTTTGTTCACTCTAAGATGCTGTTGGGTCTTCAAACTATTTTGTTGCTTTTGGTTTCTTTGTCATCTACTTTGTTCTCCTACCATCATTTATACCCTTGAGTGCTTATTGATTTATGTATTCATACAATTAGAATATATTTTACAGCCCATGAGCTAACCTTTATTCTTTATACAGTCTGTATGAACAGAATTAGAAACTGGGTTGACTATATATGATCCTGGTTATTATTTGACCTGATGACTTTCAATGAAAGTGTAATTTAGAAATGTATTTTTGTCTGTATGTCCCATTTAGTTACTTCTAAATTTAAACATCTAAACAGATTTAAACTTCTTGGGTTTATGGCTATTCTAAAAAAAAACCAAACAAAAAACCCCCCACTAATTTACTGTTCTCATACCCATCTGAATCAATTGTAACTGTGTTTGAAACTATCAAATATACATGTCTGCAATGGATTGTCATGTTTACCTCTTGAATTTCATGGCTTTGTATTTATAAAAAACCTGTGTAGTAATACTTATAGCGAAATAATCCCTTCCCTTCCCTTCCCTTCCCTTCCCTTCCCTTCCCTTCCCTTCCCTTCCCTTCCCTTCCTTCCCTTCCCTTCCCTTCCCTTCCCTTCCCTTCCCTTCCCTTCCCTTCCCTTCCCTTCCCTTCCTTCCCTTCCCTTCCCTTCCCTTCCCTTCCCTTCCTCCTCTTTTTTCTTTCTTCCAGGGAGTATTGTCACTTGCTTTTTCCATGTCATCCAATCTAATATTTTTTCTTTGTTTCTAATCCCTCACATCAAATCTTAAATTCAAGAACATTTACAGATCATTCATGTAGGTTTCAGACTATTGGAGTGCCTCAGGCAATGGTACATAGGACAGAGGATCATTTTGAAAGAAAACATTAAAGATTGTGATTAAGCGAGAGCACATGACCTTCAAGTTAGAAATCTGGCCTTGAATAATGGAGTGCCTACCTAGAGCACAAAATCTGAAAGATTTCTCAAACATTTTTTCCCAGGACTACAGGTTCATTTGTTCTGTCAGAGTCTTTAAGAAAAGGAAAATGAATATTCCCTGAATAATCTGTTGGGTAACTTTCACAAAACAGAACACCTTCAGCAAAGTTGATGCCATATTTTGCAAAGTTCAACCACTGCAACTTGACCATCTCTTATTTAAAATAAAGTTCATGTTACCAGGGGCATTCTTCAACTAGTTTTGATCTCAAGTTCCCAGCAGTGTTCTCTCATTATACAGCTTCTCAAATATAAACGTATTAACCACTTTATGGTTGCCGGGAGTTTGACTTGCAGCTTAAGATACATTTTCAGCTGGAAGTTTAATAGATTTTCAGGTCTCTCAAATTATTTCTGACACTTAGTTACAATGGATGAGAATGTCTTTAACGACACTTGCAGGAATTTGTAACTCAGGATTCCACAGAGCTCAGTCACCGAAACAATAAAGTCTTCTCAAAAACTGTAAAAAAATAACAGATTCAGTTATTCAAGTGCCTTATGAAAACAATATTAATGGACAATACTCTGAGAACATTTAATGATGTCACTTGTTATGTTCATTTAGTGTTTCTGCTAACTAAAAGAAAAAAAATAAGAGTTTTTCTTACTCTGGTCTATTTTACATGAGTTTAATGAGGCTGCTAAACACTTCTATGAAGACAGTGGAAATATTTTGTAGTTTTTCAAAGATGCATCTGAATAATTTTGATGATTTGAAGAATTTTAAAAATTGAATTTATCAAAGAATACTATGGCACCTTTTATATAAAGTGATGTCAATAAAAGCATCTCCAATTTTGTTGACTTAATCCTTTAAAGTACTACGATATTTGGTCTTTTGTTTGTTTCTTTACATATTAATCTTTTCAAGGTTATTCTTAGTGTTACTCTATCTAGTCAGCTATTAAGACCAAAGCAGTCTTTCCATTCAAGTCAAAGAGAGAATTTCTTTGTTAATTTGGAAATGAGATATATAAGAACTCAAATCCGTTTAACTGGAGTTTTTCCAGTGAAAGTCATATTCAAATTATACTATGAAATGAAACAAAAATTCTATAAAATACTCTCATGTACTAGTAGTTTAAGTTAAATGTAGAATCATAGAATCATAGAATTTCTTAATATCTTAATAAAATATTATAAATATCTTAATAAAACACCTAGAGAAAATGATCCAGGGAACCACTGTGCCTCAGCTTTTGTTTTGATGGTCTAGCAACTGTTGAGAGATGGATCTCACAGTTGTGAGAGAGATTGCATACAATGAGAGAATAGCACAGAGTGTGAGCTAAAGATCACAGAATCACAGAATGTTAGAGATTGGAAGGGACCTCAAAGATCATCTAGTCCAGCCCCCCTGCCAGAGCAGGATCACCTACAGTAGGTCACACAGGAATGCGTCCAAGTGAGTTTTGAAGGTCTCCAGGACTCCACAACCTCCCTGGGCAGCCTGTGCCAGTGCTCTGTCACCCTCACCGTGAAAAAATTTTTTCTCATATTTCTATGGAACCTCCTATGTTCCAGCTTGAACCCATTGCCCCTTGTCCTGTCAATGGACGCTGCTGAAAAGAGCCTGGCTCCGTCCTCCTGACACTCCCCCTTGACATATTTATAAACATTTATAAACATTAAGATATAACATTATAAGATTAGTTGATGTTCACCAACATGACAATCTATTTTTAGTGGAACACCTAGATTTGCTTGAGTTTATGTACTTCTTGACAGAATATGGCTGTCTTACCTGGAAGATGTAATTGTTTTGTTACTCCCTGTTTCACGCCTGATATACTTTCCAAGCAGGAGGAATATGGCTAAAACATACTAAGTCTTTTTACATTGAAAGAGCACAGTAAGAGACATGTTTTTCAGTTCTTAATACTGTTTAAATAAAACAATTAGAGCACATAACAATAATGATCACCTATATGCATTAACTCATACAACGTGTATATACATAAGTATAGTGTATGTATATATTGTAGTCATATACAGGAAAATCAGCAAATTGAATATATCCTTTTATGGAATTAATCTGATGATAGGCATTGAAATACATATTCATACCTGCAGTCACTTCTTCACAAACTAAAAAAAAAAAAGACGTAGAATGCAAAATCTTTAATTTCATATCGAATGTTGTAACAACCTATCATCTTTTAAGTATCTGCAGCCAAAAGTGAAGTAGGTTAGTGAAAGATCATCAAAATGATGCTCTGAGAAGAAGCTGCTCTACAAAATATCACTAAGAACCTTCTGGAATTCTGCTGCATTTGGAAAAAATGCATTGCCTAAAATTGGGGGGATTTCAAAACTATGTGTATTGCACTGTATTTAGCAAAAAAAAATAATGTGGTGTAAAATACCTTTATATATGTACATTATAAATCTGAAATGAATGTTATTAATTCTCAACTCTGCTGCCTGTAGAAACTGTCTGTTACACCTACTTAAAATCGTGTACTGAAGCACACAATTATTAAGAAAAGTAGTCTATAGTCATAATGTAACTTAAAACTGATTTGTGTGTAAAAAGAGAGCTGTTTTTCCTCACAAGTACATTCTTAAATAAGAGAGAATTGGAAATAAAAGGCAAACTGCACCTTGAAGTGAAAGAACAGGAGCAGATGTCCTTTAGCTGTGTGTTTTATTGATTTATAAACACTCAGTCAGGCTACCTCATCTCTGCAGAGTAATTTAGATATGGGAAAATATCTGTGAAATATATTGATTGCATTATTGATTGAAAAGCCAATTGCTGTTGCACTCCTGTTTTACCATTTAAGTCCTGACACATTTTGACATATGAGCCAGCTGCGACTACTGCCTCGATACTGCAATGAGATAATGTGAAAGCTGTCATAACCACTTCTGTGTCAGCCGCAAGAATTTACAGTGTACTAGTGCTGCTATTTAGCTTGTTCCTTAACCACCTGAATAATTAGGGCTTGTTAAAGCTTTTGCTGTTGCACATTTGGTTTATATATGTGCTGTTTTTATGTTTCCTTTCACACTGGATTGATACATCACGAACAAAAGAAATGTAGGAACCAGGCTGTTATTATTCAAAGCTTATACACCTGGGGATGATTGTTTCTGCTCAAATATTTTTCTCCTCTCCATGAGGAATTTGGATTTTAGAACATTTCGCAAGGGAATTCTCACTTGTTTCCAGATCAGTTTACACTCAGCAGTAATAAATCAAGGGAGGACAAGAAAAATCCTCTACAGCCTATTAACAACTCTGTCATTTATTTTGAAATTTTAAACTGTGGAAAATACAAGTGAAAGCAAAAACGTATAGCAACTTATTTATTATTTTTTATGTTCTCAAAAGTATTTTTTTATTTATTTCTCCACTTATGGTTGAAATTAAAATGGATAAGCATACTAAAAAGATTTTTTTGAGCCCTGATACATAATGATAAATAAAAATTTCCTGATAAAATGCATTCTTGAAGAACAAAAGAAAAAATTCCTTTACCAGCTCCATATTTTAGCATGTCTTAGAGTGAACTATGCAGTTTAATCACCTTAATTCTTCCTCTTATTAGTGAAACAATAACACATCTTCATAGCAGTTTTAACTCATTTCTTTGACAAAATAGTCAATATAGACTTTTTTTTTTTCCTAAGGAGGCTGATTGTGCAGTTCATTCATGCCATCTCTTGTTCATTTTCATCTGTTTATTTCATGATCTTTTGACCAGATCCAGACCTTCAAGTGTAATACATGTGGGATTTCTCCTGTGCCCTCTCAGAATGGCATTGATTTAGATGGATTCTGTACATGCTCTGGGTTGTACCTGAGTAGATCTCACAGTAGGACTGGGTTCTAACTTGCATTTTTTTCATCACAATACTTGTATTTCTCCCCAGGGTATTAGATGAACTATAAGCAGTTTGTAGACCTCCTGTCTGGAGGGACTACTGCGCTCTTCCCTTTGTACCAAATACCTCTTTCGTATCTGAAAAAGAGGTACGGCCAAAGATGTTATTCCATACTTTCTATTCTCTAAATGGAATGTACAACACACGCTACATTTGCTTATTTCATCTGAATAATTAGATGAAAATTACTTACTGTACCAGAATTGTATTGATCTGCTAGCAGGTGGAAATGACACACATGATGAGTCTGCAAAGTAAGTTTCTTGAGCTTTCACTCGAAATTGGTGTTGATCATTGGGTTATGTGATGGGTGACCATGTATTTCATACTGCAGAGCACACACATGGAAAAAATCTTTTACAGAATCAGAATCACAGAATTGCCTAGATTGGAAAAGACCTTTAAGATCATCGAGTCCCAAAAAAACTGTTGGAACAAAATAGAATTACAGTATATAATAGCAACACTAAGATTTTCAGTTATTGCAATTTGATGCTATTGCTTAAAATACAATTCCAGCTTAGGAAAACTACAAACTATTTTAGGTTTCTCTTCCTTTGTTTTTGAATGTTGAATGAAGTGGTAGCTCCGTAGAGAGGAAGAGTTATGAATATTCTCTACTAAGCTCACTGGGTTTAACTTTTAGGTAATTGAGGTTTGGCATTGTTTTGCAAAGTGATGGGTTCACGTGAGTCAGCAGATGAACACCCACACTGGCACTCACTTTCTTCCTTCTAACATGCAATGGGGAGAAGATAGAAAGAAGGCCAGAAGACTTCTGGATCAAGATACTAACTGTTAATAGGGAAAGCAAAAGATACTTGCACAAACAGTAGAAAAAGCTTAATTCAGTCACTACAGGCTATCAGTAAGCAGATTCCCAGCCACTTCCTGGGAAGCAGGGCCTCAGTATACCTAATAGTTGCTTGGGAAAACAAATACCATAACCACGAATGCTCTCCCTTCCTCCTCCTTTTCTTGAGATTTTATTGCTAAGCCATATGGCATGGAACATCTCTTTAATCAGTTTGGGTCCGCTGTCCCAGCTGTGTCTCCTCCTAACTTCTTGCCCACCCCCAGCCTACTCACTTTGGATGGATGTTGCAGTAGAGAGAAGGTCTTCACTCTGTGGAAGTGCTGTTCAACAATAGCCAAAACACTGGTGTGTTATCAGCACTCTTCACCACAAATGCAAAGCACATCACCATCCCAGTTGCTATGAAGAAAGTTAACCCCATCCCAGGCATACACTGCACGTGCAGTAACAGTCTCTCTCATGTGTCAGCCGATAAGACTTAGATTTCCCCCCTAGTACAATAATGAAAAGGGAAGAAAAGTACAGCACGTGCAAGACAAATTTCTGAAAGCACAGCAGTTCAGTTGTACAGTGTAACCAAGGAAGCATTGGAAAAAGTTTTACGGGGAGCACTTACAGCGTAATGAAGCCCTGAGTACTGTTGGGCTGTTTGGAGCTGAATGAATACTGGGACTCCAAAAACAGCAGCTTAGGGACGGGGCTAAGTATAAATTATATTAGGTAATATGGATCAGAAAAAAACAACACTGAGTGTTATTGCATCTTTTGCTCAAAATACGCTTCTTAGAGTATCCAGGTGCTTCAGGCAGCGTTAGTTCTTTCTTGCAACTGTTAATGTGGGAATTTCTTCATGAACAGCACTTCTAAAAAGAAAATTAGATCTTATGTGGACTAAGCCTTCTTTCTGGAGGTTACTTTTCCACTTTCTGTCTCACATTTTACCAATATGAACAGTCTAGTATAGCTCTTTTCCTATATTAGGCACTTAATTTAGATGGCAGAAATTCAGTCTCACATGTCCACAACTGCTAGGTCCTTTTGTCATTGGGAACTGGATGTAGAACACTGAGAATAAGAAAAGTCTCTTGACAAGGTGAATTCATGTATGAACAAGGAGTCAATTGTACTTCAGAGGTGTATTTCTAAGGCACACTATCTCTTGGGATGACACAACCCACACACTATTTCTTGCTGAAGGCTATGCCTAGAGGCACAACCAAATCCCAAGGGACTGAAAATAATCTAAATTACAACAATCGTATTGTGATCTTATTCCCAACACCTATACACCAGCTTTACAGTTGTCAATGGCTCATATTAGAAAAAATATATGTATCTTCTGGATAAAGGTATTTTATTTGGCTAACGATGATATGTTCCTTTTTGCCACTACAGAATTATTTACTGAGTCATAATGGATGTATGGTATTTTTTTAAATATTTTTTTTTAAACCTGGAATGCTTTAACAAATATCCATTATTTCATGAAAGAAAAACTTCATTCTATTTCCAGGTGAGCTAAGCAGACAAACACAGGATGTCTAGGAATATACACATTCATTGCTCTGTAACAAATGATATAGGGCACTAAAATCATTGAGAATATGTATGCAGAAATAATATAGACAGTTAATACTGATTTATTCAGGGGTCTTAAAGAACAGTACTCTAGGATGAAATACTGCTTCCTGCACCTCTTTTGGGGTTTGTACACAGACTAATACAGGTCTGCAGGCTTGTATGAATCTGGCACCATCCTGAAGGTATAATAATACATTTCATTACCGATACAGAATAAGCTTTTCTTATAGACAGCCATAAAGATGTGAGTTTTCTTATTTTTTACAGCTTAAATTGCACGTGTACCTCTTGCTATGTCCTTTTAAAAAAAAATACAAAACAGTTCCCTCTTTGCTTTAGCAGAACAATTTAAAGAGGGAAAGAACACAGTGATATCCTTCACCAAAGAATAACCATGCTGTTTGGAAGAACTAGTAATAGCCAGAAGAGATGGAGGACCACAGACAGGAAGACAATTTATTGCAGAAGTTGCAGTTTCTCAATTTCTTCCTCTCATGTTGGAATTGGAAAACATCCATTCCTTATAAATAAATTTCAAAAGTTATTACAATAGAATCTCTGCTATTAGGACTGAAACAGTCTGTGCAGAAAAGTGATGAAGGCCCAAGATCTTCAGCTGTTTAAAATCAGATTGATTAAGAATAATAAAAGATAAAATTTTCTGGTCCCTATGGTCTAAACCTTTTGTTGTCCCCTATACATGAAGGGCTGGCAAGTTCCTTCAGTGATAATGTTAAATGAACACTCATTTCATTATTATATGAGGTGACAAACTACTAGGTATAGCACTGGTTTTGAGGGAAGAGATTATTGTATTTTTTTTTGCATTTTGCTAATACATATTTCACACAATAAATTCATAAATACCAGTGTATTTTTTACTTGTTCACTCACATTTTTGTCGTTCTTATTATTATGGTATTTTTCTGCTCATTTTTTGACTGAAATTATTGGAATGGCTTTAATTTACACGTACTTGGCTTTGAGCTTTGTATTCTGATGTTTTTAGGAAACTGAAATTTTTAAAACTTCTGTACATTAGATCCCTCTTTTGGAAGTGCAACTATCTAACAAAAAATAAGTAAACCAATGACAACCCAGAAGTATAAAGCCATGCTCTGAACAGAAAGAATGCTTTCCTTCAGAAGTACCCAACTCAAGAAGTAAAGAGTACATTTTGTGAATGCTTGACTGAGTTTAAAAACGAGTTAACCTTTGCTCTCTTGGTGTCTCTTTAGCCTCCTTCCTTGAAGATCCTGTTTTATTCCCCTGAATGGACATGAACACCTACATTTACACTTTGTTACATGTACTTTAAAAAAAAAAATAAAGGCAAAACAAAAAATACCCCAACCCCCCAAAAAACTCCAGTGGCAGAAACTGGACCTAGATACACTACGTGGGTTTTAAAAGTAAATGTTTTAAAAAGAAATGTTTTAAAATGTGAACCACTGGAACACTGTCAAACAGGTTGCAAAGTACTCTCCATCAACGGTCTTCTTTAAAACAAAGGTGGGTTTTACCTGTATTGCTTAGTTCTTCAAAAAGACATGTTCTAGCTCAGCAAAAGTCTGAGCTCAATGAGACTGAGTCAACAACCAGATGCAGAAATTCCATTATCTGAATTAGGCAGAACGTTAGCCTAGGTGGCCAGGGGAAGTCTATTATAACTTTATATTCTTTAACAAAGCAATTATTTACATTTGATGGAGAAAACCAAAAATTCTCACTAGTTTCCAGCTTTGTTACACTTTCGTAAATTATAGAAAAATCCAATATTCTTCCTGAAAGCCAGAAGACATACATTGTTTAATCCCAACATTTTACTAATGATTAACTTCAACTCACAAGAGTTACTTTTATCTAAAAGTAATAAAGCTTACAATAACAGTCCTGTCTTGATTATATGAATGATGCAGTATCTTCTAATATCCACTCAATGCAATCTTCATAATACCCTATGTAAAGGACAATGTAAAGCACCCTACTTCAGCTCCTACTGAAAGGGTAAGCATATGCACTTCCAGAGAAAACTCATGTTAAAAAAAAAAGTGTTTTCAAGCTCAGAATTTAACATTTAGTGAAGCAATGTGATATACATAAAAATTGGAATTATTATTCCAAATACAAGGCATTCCTTTCATTCATTTCAGTTGTTACATTGCTTTTTTTTTTCCCTCAAATTGTGTATTACCTGTGGTTTAGCTGTCACCCTATATTTGCTGCTAGCTAAATCAATAATTGAATACAGCACACTTTCAAGGCAAGGAGTTTTATTCAGCACCAGTGTTGCTTCCCCACCAGTCCCCTGAGAATGGCAAGATCTTTTGAATGACATAACTAAAAATCTGAGAGCTAATAAGAAACTTTAATGATGTGACACTCCTCATGTAGTAGTGGAGCAAGTACCTAAATCAAATTAAATGTTAAATAACCAGGATGACCTGTAACTATTTAAACGCAGAAAATGTGGAGATACAATTGTAATAAACAATACAGAGTCTGTATTGCTTTTTATTTTTTCCAGCAATTACATTTCTATGACAGTTATAACATACGCTCCAGAGGTTGTAGGGTAGGCATGAAGATGCCATTGATGAAATTATTGAGTTTAAGGTATATATTGTTCTGTATTTACAATGGAAACACACTCCCATATTAAAGGAATCACACAGATAACGAATAAAAAGAAAAACACTACATATGTACTTTCTTTCATCCTTTCAAAAGGATTCATTTCAAAGCAGAATATCTCAGTGATAAATTGAAAGCCACCAAGGCAATACCAAGTTTAAATTGGTACATCTTGTAATGGACTTCTAATTACACATACACCAAGCGTGGTGTATGTGCAATACACATGAGTTCATTAGACCTATTCATCTAAATGTGAGTAAGTTTATTGCCATTTGTATCTCAATCTTCCAAAGAAAATATTTCCAAATGCTTTCTGTTACTTTTGAAGGTTAACATGTCAAGTTCTGCAATTGGTAAGTCATGAAATACTTGTCTCCATCTAATTTAATCAAATAACATTCAAAGATTGATTTACTAGGATTCACAGTTATTCCTAATAGGAACAAAATCTGATCTAATGGGATTTTTTCTCAAAAAATTGTCCTATGTAGTTGATAGAAATGTATATTATTGAAATACATTTGGAGATTTTACATGCAGGTAAATACATGCCTATATGAATTTAATTACAGCACTTGCATTACGTGATATCATTCCCTGTATGCTTAAAATGGTATCTAGGTTACAATGAAAGCACTAGGAACAATGCTAAAGAAATTGCAAGAAACAGTTTTTCTGAAGTCTTTCCAACTGAGTTTTATTCTCCTGTGACAGTCAATGTAAGAAAATGGTCTTTGTTGCCTTGCCTCATTTTTACAGATTCTAACATTTTAATGCTGGGTTGATGAAAATTTTAAAAGGTTTTGTGTTTGTCAAAAATTAATTAAAAAATAACAAATATAACCAGAGTACATCAATGACCATCTACAGAACAGACGTTGCACTCAAAAATAAAAATTATGAAGTCTTTTGTAATTGAAAGCCTTCATTTGGAAGAAGGATTAGCATTGTGTTTCACCAAGCACCTAGTAAGAAATTAAAACTAGAGTAACCAAAATCTCATGTTTCTCATAGTATCATAGAATTGTATCAGCTCGAAGAGACCTAGATCATAGAGTCCAGCCTTTGTCCCAACCCTATCAATATACTAAATGATTTCCCCCAACTTTTTTATGACTTACCTCATTTCATATCTGAAATAACTCTTCTTAGCTGTAATCAGATGTTTTTCATATGACTCCAAGGTGGCGTATCCTTCAAATTTCTCCTAAGTTTGTGAGAAATGAATGTTGAACACAATGGGTGTAATAGACATTCACTCAAGTCTCCACTCTGTACCTGCACTTTGGAAGAAGATTTCTCTTCCAATATTTCAAATATCTTAAATCTCCTTCAAAATATATTTTTTTTTTGCCAAATTTCTACTGCACAGATTCCCTGTGTGATCTAAGTTAGGTCATTCCAGCCTAGGCCATTCTATGATTCTATGATATTTATTCTTAATTAGATCTTATTTATTCTTAATCAACCCCCAAGCAGAAAATATCATGAAGTTTTGATTATTTTAGTGGCTACTCTTCCTTTCACAATGTTGAGCTTACTAATGTCTGCTTATTTATTCAGCTTCGTATCTGCATATGTAATACAGAAGACAAATTTTATAGATATTAGTAATTTCAGTGTATTTAAATTACATAGTAATACTACTCATGTATACATAGAAGTCTATCCAGAAGTGGAGTGGTAGGATCTGTCCATACAGAGAGCTTTGTTCCATAGGCAACTGCATAAATTCATAGCACAAAACATATTCAGCAGCAACTTTCAAAATAACACTCCTAGTCATGTAAATTAAATACTTCTCTTCCATAAAGTCACTCATAGCTCATGGTGGGTATATGTAAGCAAGGTGCAAGCATGGACTACCTGGTTTGCTGCAAATTTACATCCTCATTTAGGGCACACTAATCTCATTTTGTGGACAAGCCCTCAGAAAGTCTTTTGGGTCTCAGATGGTACCATGAAAATTTAGAACACTACATAAATATTAGAGGACAAATAATGAGAAGGCAGTCCAAACTAGTTCAGGATTCAGCAATGATCTGTAAAATGTTGAAAATTAATAAAGAATCGTACTTGAGTCAGTTTTTGTGGCAATATCATGAAGAAGCAACTATAATAACTTTAGACAATGAGAATGTAAATGTTTGAACTTGATCTATTCATTTGAAAACGCATTCCTCAAACAGCAGTATGACTTGAAAGTGAAGCAGACTTGACCGACTTCCACATAAGATCATATTTTTAGTGACAATGACAGGTAATTTAACTAGGGAATCCAGTATATCCTAAAGGACATTAATTGCTGAACACTGCATGCAACCATTATGAGCTGTGCAAAAAGTAACTGTTAGTGGTAATTATTAGAGAAATTTATTTTCCTAAATGGAAGTGGGGAAATTTCTATATTTAAGCACACAGATATTTTATTAAAGACATGGGTGAACATGTTTTGTATTTTCAAACCCATTTTCCTGCTTATTTTTGGTTTTTCCTTTTCATTTGAAAAATAACATGATTGACCTTTAGTGCTATCTTTTAAGGTAATCTTTGCTCAGCTTATGAGGTACACTTCATAAACTTCACATAAACATTATGTAAGGAAGCTTAATGAAGAAGGAGAGCAGATAAGGAAGAATAAAATGCACTTTAATAAATCATGCATCCTTGTGCTATTTAAATGTTTCTTCAAGGTTGATTGAAACTTTAACCTCAGTCTCAATAAAGAAGAAAAGCTTCAAATTTGCCAGACCTTGAATTTTTACAACAGTACGTTGAATTATGCAGTGATCAGTCAATTATTCATCTCTCCCAGATCGAGATGGCTGTGCTTTGAAAAGCATGCAAAAATGGGGCTACAGAATGTGATGCTGTGTCAACACATTTCACTCAGGATTGCTTACAAGACAAATTTTTGTTTCAACATTGATTCTAGTTTTCTTGATGTTTGCTTCTAATAAGGTACCTGTTACAAATCAATTTCGGTTTGCATGCTTTAGTTTCTGGTTCAGGATGATACACTGCTGAAATGACATTACTCTGTTTTCCATAGATTTCTACAACTGTTTCAGCAATCGAAAACTATGTACTGAGGGAATCTCAGCACATAGCTCTTTGGAACAGAGTTTTTTACAGATGACAGGAAAAGAAACTAAACAAGAATTTTCTCAAAACCTGCAAATGGAACCCTATTTTTTAAAAAAGTAAGGAAATTGTAAATGCACTTCAGTTTTCAGTCTACAGAGAGATGTATCAGTTTAACAAATAAAAAAACGAGGTAAAAATGGAGAAAAAATAAAAAGTGGAAAAAAAATTCAAGCATTTTATTAATTTGCAACATGAGTAAGAGCAGTGACATTTTATGCAATGTTGAAGGTGTCCATGCAATGGACAATGTGGCTTATCAGCTAGTTGCTGATGAAATTATTTATGTGCATGAGAATATTCTCTTTTTTTCTTTTACAGAATTAATGCACCTAAATTCTCTATTAGTATACCATATCTCAAATTTAC
The DNA here is from genome assembly GCA_020746105.1 of Trogon surrucura. Lineage (NCBI taxonomy): Eukaryota > Metazoa > Chordata > Aves > Trogoniformes > Trogonidae > Trogon > Trogon surrucura. The sequence continues at coordinate 45,556,331 of CM036617.1, forward strand.
TGAAATGAAAGGTTTGATTATGTTAGTACTCCCAGTCCAAAAGGGACCGGAGGCAATTTAAGCAAATTCCACTTACCTCACACTGCAGAGAACTAGGGCCACAATGAGTAGTTCTTTCTAGGGAGAGCTTCCTAAACTTTCTCAGTTATTTGCTAGGTAACATATTACTAACTTAGGAGTTTTAGTGCTCATTTAATTACGGACTTAGTCTGCTTTGAAAATTCAACATTTATGTCTTGAAGATAGGGCAGTATTAATTCTATGTCACAGTTCACTTCCTAGATTTTACACTTTTCTTTTACAAGGAAGTAGATCATGAATGCAATTTTTATGAATGACAAATGAAAACACCTATTGTATTGAAAAATTCAATATTTAAAACAATTCTTGTTAATGAAAATACATATTGACTGGTATTTAACTTGATTTCATTCAGCAGAATACAGGTTTTCTGTCCCTTCATCTATATTTTATTGATCATTAACAGTATTCCAGGAGTGTAAAAAACACAGGATTTCATCTCAGGTACTCTTTGTGTAACTTCACACACACTTCCATGAATATTGATAAAGTTGAGTTGAAGTAGTAGGGATAATCAGACGCGTAATAGATATGTTACAATTGAAGCATATGATCTTATCATTGTACCAAATGCTAAAATACCCTCAAACTATCCAAAGTTTTCTTGGGAATATGACTGGATCAAGTTTCTGAGGGCTTATACATCAGCCAATATGAGGTATCCAAAATATGTGGTTTGCTTCCTTTGCTTGTTCTGTGGTAAACAGAGAAAACGTTCTTTAGTTCAAATGCTTCTGCTCTAAACTGTTGATTGAAGGGATCTATCTCTTTCATCAGTAACAGTCAACCAATGAAATTGTCTGGTCAGTAACACGTACCCTCTATAATTTCTAGGAATAAAAAAGAAAGACAAAATATGCAATATTCAAGGTAAAAAAAAAAGACAAATAGAACAAATAAGTAAAAATCTGTATTTTTGTTTTGATTGACAAAAGGAATTATTACCTAAAACTTTTTTTAAAAAATACTGAAACTTAATTAACTTGCTTAAAGATGGGACTCTAGTGGGAGGTAAAATACCCTTGAGTTTTCTCTTCCTGGCCACAAGAATCATAGGATCATAGAATTATAGAAGGGTTTGAGTTGGAAGGGACCTTAAAGATCATCTAATTCCATCCACCCCCAAAATGGGCAGGGACATTTCCTGCTTGACCAGGCTACTGAAAGACCCATCCAACCTGGCCTTGAACACCTGCAGGGATAAGGCATTCACAGCTTCTCTGGGCAACCCATTCCAGTGTCTCATCGCCCTCACAGTAAATAACTTCTTCCTAATGTCTAATTGAAATCTACCATGTAGCAAGGGTTTTGCCCAACTTTAGGACAATGATTTAACTTTCTACCTGAATCTTCATGATTCTGTTGTAGCTGTGTGAATCCTTAGCAGACGACCCACACAGAGAACAGTTTTCTCAGTTAAATCTGTTCTTGTGTACTTGCATTTTGATGTGTTGTTAGTATTATTATTGTTTTAATTTCATTATTTTTAGTGCTGCCAGCTTAATTACTTTCACAGGCCCTGCAAGTCCCAGTGTGCTACAGACTGTCCACTAAAAGAGCTTTTACTGCCTCTGTGTGCTTGCAGTAAAAAAACAAGAGGCCATAGCATGGTTACAGATGGAGAAACCTTGGGAAATACAAGGCAATGTTGAGTAAGTGTCTCAGACCATCACTGGCCTGTGTTCTTCAAGCTTTTGGCAGGTGTTACAGAAAAGAAAAATGCCTAGGAGCAATTTGCAAGCAAACTACATATAAACTTTGTAGATCATAGAATCATAGAATGTTAGGGATTGGAAGGGACCTCGATAGATCATCAAGTCCAATCCCCCTGCCAGAGCAGGAATGCCTAGACTATGCCACACAGGAACGTGTCCAGGCAGGTCTTGAATGTCTCCAGACAAGGAGACTCCACAACCTCTCTGGGCAGCCTGTTCCAGTGTTCCGTCACCCTCACTGAGAAGACGTTTCCTCTCGAGTTTAAGCGGAACCTCTTATGTTCCAGTTTCAGCCCATTACCCCTTGTCCTATCAGTGGTTGTCACCGAGAAGAGCCTGGCTCCATCCTCCTGACACTCACCCTTGATATATTTGTAAACATTAATGAGGTCACCCCTCAGCCTCCTCTTCTCCAAACTAAAGAGCCCCAGCTCCTTCAGTCTTTTCTCGTAAGGGAGATGCTCCACTCCCTTAATCATCCTAGTTGCCCTGTGCTGGACTCTCTCCAGCACTTCCCTGTCTTTCTTGAACTGAGGGGCCCAGAACTGGACACAGTATTCCAGATGGGGTCTCACCAGGGCAGAGTAGAGGGGAAGGAGAACCTCTCTCGACCTACTAACCACCCCCCTTCTAATACACCCCAGGATGCCATTGGCCTTCCTGGCCACAAGGGCACACTGCTGGCTCATGGTCATCCTGCTGTCCACTAGAACGCCCAGGTCCCTTTCCCCTACACTACTCTCTAATAAGTCATTCCCCAACTTATACTGGAACCTGGGGTTGTTCCTACCCAGATGTTTACCCAGATGTTTATGGTAAGCTCATTCCAGGTGTGAGAGCTGGACGGAAGAAAACATAGCATTAGTACAAACATTTCCAGAAGGGATCCATAGACAATGGGTTCCTCAATGGAAGGGGTGGGCATTCTGCTTCAGCCATACTGACCTAGACTTACACCTGAAGAGGCTTTAGTTTGGACAGAAGGCATGGGATTTTTCTAGGTGAATTTAGGCATTGACAGTTCTAGCTACTATGCAGGATAGATACTCCTTATTGCATAATGACCCCTGCATACCTTCCTTACACAGAAAAATAGGTGGGTTTAGGTTATCTCAAAAATACCCACTGAAAGATGACATGAATGATGCCCTAGAAGAGCCTATTTTTCCCCACGGATTACTTTAGTTATTGATGTCACATGTTGCAGATATCAAAAATTTAGTCAAGTGAATCTCATGCAAAAATGTATGGAGTGAAACAGAAAAATTAGTCATATTTAGTACTTGCGTATATGCTGCTAGGTGACTACTCAGGATAACATATTTGGGAACAAAAAGGAGAGAAGGTCACCTTTCGGTGGCCTAAAGGGTGTTTTAGCTGGAATGAGGGATTCCTACAGGATACAGCTACAGTATGAATTGAGGTAGGCATTTCTACAAGTCTGAGAGAACTTTGCAATATCTGGGAGTATCAGCAACTCACTCAGCAGAGCTAACTTGAGGTAAAAGTCTCCTAACTATTCCCTGAATACGCCTAGTTGAAACTTTTGAATGATCCACCCAAAAAGAAAGAAAACACACAAACTAACGAACAAACAAACAAACAAAAACAACCCATGAAACAGCAGGCTTCAACAACTCGATGTAGAAGAACCAGGACGAATTTAAGCTTTGATCTTCCAAAAACTAATTGCGTGAAAGAAGAGGAAACTAAAAGCATGAAAGGAGGAAATGTGACTATTTCCACTGAAGTCAGTAGTAGGAATTATGCATACAAGTTAAAAAAGAACTTAAATGTCAATCACCAGCTTATGCACATCTTCATCGATCTGTGCATATCCCTTGAGGTTCTGTCCTTAAAAATTCATAGGTCTAGGGCTTTGGATCATAAACTTTATCTAGCAATCATAACTTTTTTTTTCATGTTGATACCATTTGCAACATTGAAGCATCAGGTACACAAAATTTAGAGATGATTATAGATATTGTTTATTGCTTTAAATTCTTATTGTTCTTTTTTCATATTTCTTTGAAAAAAAAATGAGCTGACATGATTTTGGAACAAGTCTTCTTCACTGCTCAAAAGAAGTAGCTATGCTCACCCCTTTTCAGAGCATATCTACTATTACCAAAGAAAGCTTCATCTTTAGAAATCCTGTCTGTATGTCAAAGTCCTATTAAGGCATGAAGCACTAGACTCCTTGCTCATGACCTATGGCTTCAGTTTATGTCACCACTTAGCCCATCTAGCAGGATTTGGTTTCTTTTTTGGGTCACGTAAAGTGTACTACTGCAGTACTTTGTTTAACAGGTCCTTGTGCTGTCTAAAGGACTAAGAGAATTATCATCATTGTTAGTTGCACAGGAGAGTAAGCTGCATGATACACACTGTTAGTCTGATACCCTCTCTGATGACAGTTTATGGTTCACCAGCTTGGTTAAACAGCACATCAGCAGCAGTGATGGGTGATCAATCTCATTCCCTCTAGAACTGCTCCCCAAAGTGTCATTATCAAGAAATAAATCCAGGAAATGCCGTCAGAAGGAACTGGCAGACCTTTTGTTTCAGAGCTATAAGGAAAGTAAAGAAAGATTTTTTTTAAACTGTTTTTAGTTTTTCTACTTATGTATGTCAGTTATGGAGAAATACTGTTACAGAACTTCATACGTTAACTGTTTTGCAGACTTAATGTGAAGTATATGAAGGTACTTCGTATAAAGTTATTATACATTTCCAGATGTTTTCAAGAACAACTTTTTTTTTTTTTAATCCACAGAAAGTGAATTATAGTCTTCACCTTTTTCTTACAGACACAGGATATGATTCTGCAATCGTTTACTGTGTTGAAAAGTTCATTTCCCCACATAACTGACATGACTTGGCCCAGCTAGAGAAACAATGTAAACCAGGTTGACAAAACCTGGGCCAAAGTATTGCTGGATGTAAATATAGCTTGGTAGCTGAATGGCTGAGAGCAGCCCTACAGAAAGGGATCTAGAGATGCTGGTCAGCAGCAGCTGAACATGAGCCAGCAGTGTGCACTGACAGCCAAGAGGGCAAACCCCATCCTGGGGTGCCTCAAACACAGCATGACCAGACAGAGGGGATTATCGTGCTGCAGTGAGTGTTGGTGTGCTCTCACCTTGAGCTCTCTGGGCAGTTCTGGGCCCCTCAATTTAAGAAGAATGTGAAGATCCTTGAACATGTCCAGAGCAGGGCAACAAAGTTGATGAAGGGGAAGGAAGGTGTGCCCTGTGAGGAGTAGCTGGGGACTTCATGGGGAAGGCAAGTGGAAAGAGGTGCTGAGCTCTTCTCCCTGGTATCCAGTGACAGAATGTGTGGGAATAGTCCATCAGGGGAGGATCAGACTAGATATTAGGAATCATTTCCTTACAGAAGGGGTAGTCAAGAACTTTTAACAGGCTTCCTAGGGAGGTGGTCGATGCCCCTGGCAGTGTTTAAGAGGCACTTGGATAATACCGTTAATAATGTGTTCTAAATTTTAGTCAGCTGGTGAACTAGACAATTGTTGTAGATTCCTTCCAACTGAAATATTCTGTTCTGTTCTGTTCTGGTTTATTCTAAATCTCAGTTCAGCTGACTGAAAAATTTTTTTTTCTTCCCACATCAAGCATCCAAAACCACAACATTTGTTAAAGATTTCTGCATCTACAGTCCTAATATTCTGTGATTCTGTGATCTGCAGATTGATTAAGTGGCACTGGAATACTGGAAGAACTAGTTCTTTCAACTCTTCTCAGGTGGGAGGAAAAAAAAAACACAACAAAAACCCCAAATCAGAAAATAATTATTATCCAGTTATTCATCCTGCCCAAACACTTTACTCTGGCAGTGTCGGAACCATTATTAGCAAACATTACAGAGAAGAACTTTTAATGATATTTAAATCAATAATTTCTCAATATTAAATCCTGCTTACCTGTTCTGATTACATTCAGAAAGATGCTTAGATCATTATTGTCTTGAACAGCAAGGAAACTATCCTATGAAGTCTTTTGTAGGTTGGTTCTGGTTTTGTTTTTTTTTTCAAATACATCTACACTTTAAACATCCAGGCAGGAGTCAGGAGTTGTTATATGCTGCCATAATTCACGGAGGTCTATGCTGTCACTCAGTGTTCACATTACACACAGTATTATAGTGAAATACGCTGTCCCTTTTGAGTGCACTGGTTAGATTAGGTCTTGCAATCTTCCTAGTGAGCACCAGTCATCAAGCCCTTTTAAGCTTTCCAAGACTTTAAAAGTGTGTTTACATTTCACATAGAGGCATGTCATGGGGGCCATGGTGGAGCATCCGTGCAGAAAGATGCTCAGAGAAATGACAGGATATTAGCATATGGCAACAGAACACCGCACATGCCAGAGAGGAACTTTTCTAGCTTCAGAAATGAACTGTCTGGTGATATTTTGTGCTTTGAACACAACGTGGATGAAATGCATTTGCAAGATCTTCCATCGTATCAGACACTCAAAGACAAGAGCATTCACTCTTGCAAGACAGTTTGTGATTTAACTGAAACTTCCGTAACTTGCAGGAGAGAAGAAGTGTAATTCGGAGGCATGTATTTGTTGCCTAGAAGTGAATCTCTCCAAACAGTATAGACTTAAATCTATTTTCTAATAAGGCAATTAATATCAAATAATTTGAAAGGAAAACAAGAAACTGATGGAGAAATATCACACCCAACAGGTTTGCTTTTATAAAGGTTGTTTCATGACCCATGTCGCTCCTGATATTATTTTGTACTCTTTCTACCAAAATCAGAGGTGAAAAGTAGCCACCAGAGAAACACATAATTTTTTACAAAGAATGACAAAATAGTTTCCGTCCTGACAACTCTAGATTTCTAGCATCAAAGAAAATTCTTCAAAAAATCTAGTACGCAAAAAACGTTCAACGTTCTTCTCATCGTGTGCCAAGACTTCATAGAAACTTCTGTAGAAACAAAGTTACTATATATATGCTGTTGCTAGTAGTAGTAATTAAATGGCAATCTTTTAATGACAGTTAATTATGCAGAGAGGTGTAAAATTTAGCAGTCATGCAGAATAATTGATACGAACTTTTTGGTTTGATCTGCAGAATCTTTAACTTTTTATTTTGAAATGTAGATTAAACTGATGGAAAACATTTGTAAGTAAATATGTATATAAATAGATACATTTCTTCATTTATTTCCAGACAATCACAATAATTACTATTATTGTTGTAACACTTCAAGACATCAAATGTTAGGTCTTTAAGTGAAATGGATTAAGATCTGGTTTTATACCATTCAAATTTAAAAGATGAGAAAATATAAGAGCAAGGGGGGAAAAAAAAAAAGTTGTAAAGGGAATTGCCCACATTCACAAAATCTGCCAATAGTAGAAAATGATTCTACTGATTTCTGACGCCATTAGTCTACTTCATAAAAGAGTAAAGTAGAAAATAGAGAGTATTATGTTCTTCAGTCAAGGGAAAAGGATGGGGATATTTTTTTAAATCTATGTAAATATACCCCAAACTTTTTTGAATAAATCCATGCATCAGTTTTGTCAGAACAGATCTGTTGTTCTTGTAACAATGTATGGAAATACACACATGGACACATTATGTTTTCAAACAGACCTTTGGCAATTTTTTTGTTTAATTCTTAGATATAGTTAGCAATTCCTGTTCAACATCAGCACACTTGGGAGGTACATCTGAATTTTCTACACAAGGTAATTTTGTATCATATGGGTTATTCTTCCATCTTTCAAACCTTTAACGTAACTGTAATATTAAACCCCCTAATACTTATACTAACGAGATTATAATTTGGCTCTTTTTTTGGTGACACTTTAAGGCATTAAGTTTTAACCAAAATAATCTCTTGTCAATATTGTTCACATGAAGGAGTGGAGAAAAACTGTAATAGAATTTTTTTTTTATGACATGTTTTTTAAAATCTTATAATTTAAAAGAAACTGTGGTTTCTGGACCCAGTCCTTTTCAGAAAAGTGAGAAGACTATAAAGAACACAGCTCAGACCCACTTCAGTAAGAAATTATAGGACAGAAAGTAATATTATGATCACAAACAGATACAAGTGATTTTTAAATGTTCATGAACTGGTGAAAAAATACCTTCCCACTCAGACACAGATGCAACAGCGAGCATTACTGCAAAATTAGCGCCAGTCTTCACTAGACCATTCAGTGTCACCAAGTATTCATCAGATGTGAATTACACTCTGAACAAATTGCCTGAAGGAACAGATACAGGGATTTTCATGTTCTAAACGTGCTTTCCTATTAGTATCAAAATAGTCCATTGGAGGATATCTCAACCCCTGAAGACATGCAATGAACAAAAATGCTACAATACTCAACCATTATTCCAAAGTACAGCCTTTAAAAATGAAAGATAATATACAGTAGGCTTGACTCCCTATTCCCTTAGACTCCATTATAATCACCCTTATGATGAGCCACACCTCATTATAATAACAGCCAAATTGCTTGGCTCCCAAGGGCAGACTAACAGTCAGGGTGGATTGTACTTATACTCAAAATAACCAAGAATAATCAAGATGAGTCTCGCAGTTTGACAATGTATGACCACTTTTGCATAACTAATGCTGTTCTGACAGGAAAAATGCTACAGATTAAGCAAAAAGAATTAATCTGGTTAATATTGATTGGATGCATTACAGTGAGTAATGTGTCAGCACATTTATTGCAGTTATAATAACATCCATTTTCTAGGCAAAAAGTTCATTTCTTTAGGTGTCCAAATGGGACTTAAAATCCTGTATATCATCTATAATTCTTGCATATTTCTGCACTTAAAGGATACGGTATGCTACCATATTTGTTCATTTTAATCGGGGTCAACGACAAGTATTGCTTATTAATTAAAGTATCGAATCAGGAAGGGTGTTTGCTGACAGTGAACTCAGTGCAGAGTTGTTAGTTTACACCTAGTGAAGATTTACTCCATGGCATTTCATATCTTCAAAGTAATAGTAATTACTTTCAAAATGTCTGCAATGAAACCCAAAGCTATGTGAAACTCTCATGATGCTGTTTCATTACAAATGCCAAACATAAATGAGTTTCATCAAAAGGTTTGTTAAGGTTCATGAACTTAAGACTGGCATGGAATTAACATTGTGGCTAAGCGAGAGTTTTCTATTGAAGTCGTGCAAAAACTAAAGCGAACACTGAGGGTTCGTCTCAGTTTTCCCTTCACACTTTGATGGACTTGTTCTTAAGTCAGCTGACTGATTCTCACTTGGAGAAGGATTTCTCTGTAGGTAACTCTGAGAGGGCAGAGAAAAAAACAAACAAACTAAAAAGAATACAGTTAAATAAAAGGATAACTAAAATTCCAGAAAGTGATACATTGCATAGATTTAATGTTTATTTGAATTAAATTGCCATCAAATTTTCATTAGACAACACTTCAAAACTAATTTTCAGAATGGTTAAGATAACTTATATTGACCATGGTTTCCTTACTATTAACTTTTATTTCTTCCCCTAATCCCATATCTTTCTACAAGGCACAGTCTACATGGAAAATTAATGTTTTCAATAAACCATTTGTACAGCATTTTCCAGGGCATTTCTGTCTACTAGTTTCCATTGAAAAGTGAACAACTGCAATTTGTGCTCATAAAAATATTCACTTGTACCTTTAAACAAATAAGTCTATAAATCCGTTTCACTTCGTGTTTATCTGTAGCACAGAACAGAAAGTGAAATGAGGCAAGTATGGAAAAATCCACTGCAAAGAAAAACTTAAACACAAACTTAAACTTTAAGAAAAACATATACATATGGCAAAGCTACAGAGCATGACAAGGAGTTAAATTGATACAAGAACAAATATGCTCTTTATTTTAACTAATTGTAGTTTTATAAGATGTTTGGCATGTACGAGTATTGTTATTTATAAATAGTTGAAAAACACCTAACATATTGATTCAGAGCAGTGATTGATTGACATGGTTTGAGTATAGTGTAATTACTGTATCCATGAAATGATTTAATATGGACTGAAAGAAAATTAATCTTGTACATTGGATATATGAGTCTTGTAAGTAGCCACCTTAATGCCAAAATATGCTTAGTGATCTGTGTCATAGCTGGCTTACTCACTTTTTTGTAAGAAGTTGTATACCTTGCATATTGTGACTGGTTTCCATGGAAAATCTGTTCTACAACATAAATAAATAGGTAATGACTTTGAGAATTCTTTTGTTGTTGCTTATTTGTTTGTTTGAGTTCCTGGTTGTCTGAAACATTTTTAAAGATCAGGTCTGGTTTTCTGAAGACATAAGATAATCTAAAAATGGGATGAATCATGGCTTTTCCAAGGCCATTTCTACCAGACAAATAAGTTTCTTCTTCCTTTTCTTCCTTCTTTTTTTCCTTTTGTTTTTGCTAATGCAACAAGAAATGTATGATAGATGTACACTATCTGGAGAAGAATGGTTTATAAAGTAACTACAAAGTAATTTTAAAGGGATAAGAATCACAGTATGGAAAAGATGGGATGAGAGCACTGAAGAGTAAAGGACAAAGATAATTAGATTCAACATGTTGCAGCCATGCATAGGAGAACGATTCGGGAAAAGGCCCAGACCTGCAGGAAGAGGTCTAGCCTGTAGTGTAGGCTTGACCCATAAATTATACATAACAAACTAAATTATATATATATATATATATGACATATGTGTATATATATATATAATAAAATGAATTATTATTCTTTTTTCTACTCAAGAGCTTCCGGGTCTTCTGCATGCCCTAGAACATAAAATTATTCCTTGGGTAAGTTATACTGCAGAAACCTTAGGAGTTTTCTTCCTTCCGTCAGTGTGGTTTCGCTTCCCAGAGCAACTTTTTTCCCTTGGGCTCTGAAAGGAATCCACATTTAGCTCTAAGTTTGCCAGATCAGGATTTGGGATGGAAGTTGTGGGCATCACCTTCAGTGTCAGCTCAGGGTTTAGACAGGCTTGTGAAAAGGAAAAGGGAGGTGGAGGGAGATTGCTCTTGGCAAGATCAGTTTCACTCATTTTCACTACCAAAATCACTTTGTGCTTGGAAACCAAAGTGCATGTGCATGTGCATGTGTGTGTGTGTGTGTGTGTGTGTAAGTATTGCAGCAGATGGGAAAGATAGAAGTCAAAAGGTAAATCTCACTTCCTACTACACTCTTTTTTTAATCGTCTGCAATCTCACAATGCAATCAGCAGTATTCACACATAGACACATTCACACACAGGAGACAGGGCTGAAGCCTGGGAATAAAGTCTTAAGGGAGATAGTGAAGGGGTAGTAAAACATCCCTTTGTTACACGATGCATTCATTTTGTTTAGTAGGCTATGTTAAGGCTAGAAGTTATAGATAAAAACGAATCCCAGAGTTCTAGAGGCAACTATAGATAGTTTTTCATACTCAGGTAACATTATCTAATTTTCTAGATACCAACAATGACAGAAGTTTTAGGTAATCTGAAAATCACAGTTTCCATGATTTCTAAAATGTGAATTGGAAAGATCATCCCGGTGCCTCAGACTTTGGGACCTTGAATGAAGACCAGAGTAAAGTGAAGAACTACAATCCACTCTACTGAAAACGAGGTGAGAAGACATAGCATGATAAATGAATCCAGTAGGTAAACCCAAAAGCCCAAGTGAAAAACTATTAGATTAATGTACTAATAGTTTGAGAAGACCTTGCATGTACTCATCTGTATGGGAATCTATACATTCAGGGGTTAGCATGCTCTTGAAGGAATTGTTCTAATGTAACCTTTGTTTTCCACAGATGTCATCCATCCCTTCACAGTCAAAAACACAGGAGAGGTTTACTGCTTGTGGCGCTACTGAAAAATAAGTACAGGAGACTGAGTTAACTTCTTTTAAAAACCACACGTGAACTAGAGGATAGTTCAATAAATTCTTATTGTGTAATTTTTTTAATAATGCTATGAAAAAACACCTCCTAAGCTCTCGCACACCTGACTGAACTGCCAAGAAAGCCCTCACTTTCAGTTTATTTGTAAACTGAACACATTTGAATGGTTTGCTGAGGGATAACAGCTCAAATCCAACTCTCCCAGTGACATAATGCCATTTTAGAGATATTTTTCATAATGGATCTTATAATTGTGGTGATAAGAATTTACAATGTGATTCTTATTTATGATATATCCCCCTGAAGGAACTAACATTTCATGAGAAAAACAGGAGAAAAAATCCTCATCCTGTCAGATGGTTTCACTTCCAGATGATGAGCATCATTTGCATTCAGCAAAATAGGATGTTGGAGATGTCAATGAACAAAGTTGTAGCTCTCCTACTCTTTCTCTTCATCTTTCTAACTCTTCACCATCCTCAGTTATTTTAACTATTGCCTGAAGTGTTCATTCGTGTCAAGGCATGTTATTTACTTCCCATTATGGGCATGACATTACATGGCTCCATCACAAATTGAGAGAAACATATTGCCTTCCAAAGTTAAGTATTGCCCCATTATCTATGAATAGAAATGAGCACTGTCACTACATGGCAACTACTTACAACAGATATTCTAAATGTTATGGACAAAGTTTCATTTCTGATGTACCAGAGAAAGATAAAACACAACAAAAATACTCTACTGAACGACTTTAATATTGTCAGCCCATCAAGTTTAGTCGTATAATTCATAGACTGTTTATATGGAAAGGCAGTGAATCATATTATCTAAATATTTTCTAGTGGCTTTATGCATAATAATCAATATTTTACCTGAACAGAGTTAATCTCTAAGTGTTATTACTAATAACCAACTAATAACTTCAGAACTTTAACTTAAAAAAAATATGAAGAAAGCTGCCCAGGGAGGTTGTGGATTCTCCTCCTTTGGAGAGATTCAAAACCCGTCTGGACACATTCCTGTGTGCTCTGCTGTAGGTGGTCCTGCTCTGACAGGGGGGTTGGACTAGATGATCTTTGAGGTCCCTTCCAACCTCTAACATTCTGTGATTCTGGGATTCTGTGAAAATTAAGAAATTAAACATTCAGCATCTGAATCTATACCTAAAACAGTAGCTAAAAGAAAGGCTGATCATTATTTTTGATAGAAAACATAAGTAAATATGAAAAAAATTGTCTAAGATTTACAGGGAGTGGTAACACCAAGTATCACAGGCAGGGAGGGGTGGTAGATATTTGCTTTCTTGATGCTCTGAGCTGCCATATGACTTGTAACTCTAAATATGGCTTAACCTTACACTTCTTGATACACTGAAACTGTAATAGAAAGTGTCTGTAATATAGGTAGACAGTATACACAAACTAAGAAAAAATCATTGAATATAAAGGTAAATTGTGGTGAATAGAGTTAAATGCAGATGGCAGATGGTCATAAGCAGTGCTCTCCAGAGCTCAGTTTTGGGGCTAGGCTTGTTTAATACCTTTATCAATGATCTGGATGGGGAGATTACTCCCTCAGTAAGTTTGCAGATGACACCAGACTGGGCAGGAGTGTTGATCTACTTGAGAGCTCTACAGAGGGATCTGGACAGGCTGGATTGCTGGGCTGAGGCCAGCTGTATGAGGTTCAACAAGGCCAAGTTCTGGGTCCTGCAATTGGGTCACAACAACCTCAGGCAGTGCTACAGGCTTGAGGAAGAGTGGCTGGAAAGCTGCCCTGTGGAAAAGGACCTGGGGGTGCTAGTGGACAGCCAGCTGAACATGAGCCAGCAGTGTGCCCAGGTGGCCAAGAACGCCAATGGCATCCTGGCCCATATCAGAGAAAGCATGTTCAGCAGGAGTAGAGCAGTGATCGTGCCCTTGTACTTGGCACTGGTGAGGCTGCATCTCAAATCCTCCATTCAGTTTTGGGCCCCTCACTGCAAGAGGGACATTGGGGCACAAGAGCATGTCCAGAGAAGGGCAACAAAGCTGGTAAATGATCTGGAGAACAAGTGTTATGAGGACTGGCTGAGAGAACTGGGGTTGTTTAGGCTGGAGAAGAGAAGGCTGAGGGGAGACCTTATAGTTTTCCATAACTACTTGAAAGGAGGTTGCAGAGGGGGTTGTTGGTCTCTTCTCCCATGTTACAAGTAATAAGACAAGAGGAAATGGCCTCAGGTTGCACCAGAGGAGGTTTAGATTGGCTATTAGGAAAAAAATCTTTACTGAAAGAGTGGTGAAGCATTGGAATAGGCTGCCCAGGGAAGTGATGAAGTCACCATCCCTGGAGATATTCAAAAAACACGTGGGTGTGGCACTCTCAGACATGGTTTAGTGGTCATGGTGTAGTTGGTGATCTTAGAGGTCTTTTCCAATCTTAATGATTCTATGATACTATAACCTTGTATGCATGATTAGCCATACATGTCTTTCATAACTGTAAGTCTGTCAGTGTGTTTTATCTGAAATAGAAAATTTTTAATTTTGTTGTCATTACTCGTTCCTGATAACATATATAGAAACTCTTCCCATGAAGATAGTGCAGTAGCCTTTCACATGCTTCTATAGCTTCAAATTTGAAAGAACAATAAAGAAATAAAAAATTCATGATTGCCTTGAGATTCACTACCTTAGGTAACTAAGAAGACAGTCTCAGAAAGAAGTCAACTAACTTGACTATACAGCCAAAGGAGAAAAGGATGTTTTTGCTAGTCTTAGGGAAAGATCATGGCCATCTATATTTACAGAACTAAGTGTGGCAAACAAGTTTTTCCTCTAGAGTATGTCAGAAACACTTTTCCATAGCTACAGGACATTTATTTTTGGAAGACTGATTTACCAGGTGGAATTTAAACTCTTATGGTACATGAATTGAAGATCACTCTTTGTAATTATCTGTTACTTCTACATTGTGTTCTAAAACATTCTTTTGCTTCTTGCATGGAAAAGTGAAAAATCATGACAAAAAATAGAGTACAATTATAACATTAACTTATTATTAAACCTCAAAACTTTTAACTTGAAAAAACTGCAATTAACACAACAAAAAAAATCATTAAAAATCTTATATGAATTATTCCAATTGTCCCAAAGTTTTCAAAGAAACCTAAAAATAGTCAAATACTGTTTCATTCTAACTCCCAGTACTGTGCCCTTCAGATTCTGTACAGCAGGTACATGCAAAAATCCTTGATTATTATAAGCAGTATGAAGAAATCAGCAAGACATAAATGAGTACCATCACTGTTTCCCAATTATACACCAATGTGGTCGACCCAGCTATATGTATATTTTTGCTCTGACTGGTATCACTGGAGGGTTCATAAACAAGTTGGAAGTATACTAAATGTACAAAGGATATGAAATTCTGTTTTGAAGTTTGGTTTGATTTGGTTTGGTTTGGTTTAGTTTAGTTTGGTGGAACTGGGTAGTAAAATCAAAATGCTTCCCAATAGATCCTACGGGCTACTCCCAGGTAAACTCCATCTCCTGCCATAGCTGTTGGCTAAAACATATCCCTTCATTGACTAACAAAGACAAATAGGCACCTTCGCAAGCAATTCATCTAATCCTAAAATACGTACCCAAGGGTTGAAAACAAACCATTTCTTCTTTTGAGGTGTGTGTTTTGTCTGTCGGCTATAAATAGGTTTATAATAGGTAGCTCAAATCTAACTTTTAGCTATCCTAATTTAGGGGTAACAAATTTCACAGTCTGTCTCCAGAGCCGATCCATGCAAATTGTACTGAATTGTAATTAAGTTGTAACAAACGATTATACAAATCAGTAAGAATTCAATAAATTCAAAGCACGTCTCTCTGCATCGTTGGTGAAAACAGCAACAAGCAAAGCCAATAACCTGCTGCCAAGCACAAGTGAAATTCCAGAGCTTCTTTGATCCTGTATCTCAAAAAGTTTTTTTAAAACCTGCAAATATTCAGTATTCAGGTCAGTTTAGATGTTAGTGTGACTGGTGTTTCAAAACCAGCTCTTAATTAAATCCATAGAATGATCAAGCTGAAGTCAAGAAGTAAAACAAAGAATAAGCAGAAGAACCTCTGAAGACAAACTAAGTACAATGTAATAATTATTCAGAAATAGTTTCTTGCGCAATTAACTGTACAAATAAATAATAAAAAAGAATAGTAGAATGGAGACTTAGAAGCGTAAGTCCTTACATTTCCAAAATTAATGCAGGCAAGGCTGGCATGGTTCCAAAATCTGCAAAATATTTATTATTTAGTTTTTTCTTCCTCTTTTATAATTAATTCACAATTAAACAAGTTGTAATTATAATTCAGATACTGGCAAAATACATTCTATGGTGTTAACCATTGATAGATTTGTAAACAAAAGCAGCTGGACTGGAATTTCTTCAAGGAAATATTTACATGCCAACAGTTTATCAAATTGAAAGTCTGCAGATAAATCTACACATGGGCATTATGTTAATGACGATAGCAATGATGATTCACATTCCTAGTTGTAGCTGCTTTGTACTGCTACAGCTGTAAAAGAATAAAACCTGGAAGGAAAAAGGATAAGGAGGCAGACCGAGGGTTTTACTCCCCGGCCTCCTTTCAAGGTTAGAACATTTGTTACATTATACTGGAAATAATGATTAACAATAGGGCCATTGTCCAAGATTCGTTCACCTCTAGAGGCCAGAGTTCTGGAGGTATGTTAACTAATGTAGGATGTAACTAAGCACTTCATGGGATTTTACAAAAGCACAAGCACCCACTGAAATTTTAAATGGATATCCACGTAGTCTGAAAAGCCTAGCACATGCCAAACTACATCCTTGACAAATTATGTGTTTACTAAATCTTCCTACCATTTCAATGCCAAAAAAAAAAAGTAATGGTTTTAAAAATGATACCTGCTTGATTCTTACTCAGTAGGCCCAACTTGCATGCCATTACCCAGGTCGTAGTATCTAAAGGGGATCACACCCTACAGAAAAGCATGGGCATCTTCCGATCAGAAGTCACTTATCACCCTTTTGGGAGTGACTGATATACGACTATAACTCCCACCAGAGTATTTCAAGAGTTCAAAACAGGAGCCTGAATTTAGCACATGTATTTGAATACAAACATACAAAGAAAGAATAAATTATGAAAAATATTTAAAAGACATGAAGAGCAATAAAAATAATAAAATCTCAAGATACTAAGGTAGATGAACTTAGGTAATTAAGAATTCTGTTCATATGAGGAGAATTTCAAAAGAAAGAGGCACTTCCCCAGGAAAATTCACAGAATCATAGAACAGAGTCAGAGAATGGTTGGAGTTGGAAGGGACCTTAAAGGTTATTTAGTCCAACTCCCCTGCTATAGGCAGGGACACGTCCCTCTAGACGAGGTTGCTGAAAGCCTCTTCCAGCCTGGTCTTGAACACGTCAAGGGACGAGGTATCCACAACTTCTCTGGACAACCCATTCCAGTGTCTCACCACCCTCATAGTAAAGAACTTCTTCCTAGTGTCTAATTGAAATCTACCGTGCTCTAGTTTAATAACATTGCCACTTGTCCTATCACCACATGCCCTTACAAAAAGTCCTTCTCCAGCTTTCCTGTAGACCCCCTTCAGGTATGGGAAGGCCACTACAAGGTGTCCCCAGAGCTTTCTCCAGGCTGAACAGACCCAACTCTCTCACCCTGTCCTCATAAGGGTGGTGTTCCAGCCTTTCTGATAACCTTTGTGGCCCTCCTCTAGACCCATTTGAGCAGCTCCATGCCTTTCTTATGCTGGAGGCCGCAGAGCTGAACACAGTACTGCAGATGATTTCTCCCACATCAACAATTCATTCTCTGGAGGATTTTGACTTTATGGAGAGTTAGGGATATCTGAAAAGAAATATCAAATTGGAGGAGTATATTCCTTACTGAGAGTGAAAGATCCATTCACGGCTCATGCAAATCAGTGTGAGTAGCATTGAAACAGTGAATGGGGAATATGTCCACCTAGTAGGGAGACGCAGCCTCTTTTTAGCTTGATTAACTACAGTGAAAGTCATCAATTTCAAAGACAATTAGATTAGGGATGAATCTTTCTTCCTTACCTCCCCCAGATAAAGCATTCGGCAGTAGCCGAATAATGGGGCAGCTAGTGGAGTAGAGTCTGAAAATATGAAAGCAAGACTCACAATGGCAGCAAGAGTAGATGACAAGAACTAAATGAGAGCAGCGCAATTTGAACATGCCTGGAGGTTAGAAGTGGTTTGTGATATGGTACAACTGATCAGTCATGTGTGGGTTGTATGCTAAAACGAGATATAGACTGGTAATTTAAATGTAATCACTAAAGTTCAGGAACCTTGCATCCAAAACCTATAGAGCAATCTTTCTGTGCAACAGTCCCTCACTCTCCAAAGTGAAGTTGACAGCTCAAAAACTGTCTTTTGGGTCTGACCCACGTCAGCTGCTGCACCCCACCCGGAACTGTCTGCAGCAGAGCTAGCTGACGCAGGCCACCACTTGGCCGGGGACCATTCTAACAACACAGCAGTGTGAATGATCACATTCCCATGACTTGGAAACTTTTGACTTCATTCAGGTTTTTGTTACAAAAGCCTAAAAGAAAAAAATTCAAATCTTTTTGTTTGGTTAGATTTTTTTTATATTTTTTTGTGTTGGGTTTTTTTTGGCTATGTTTATGATCAAAGGAAGGCCATAGTAGATAATCTCTGTCACGTAGAATCATAGTATCACGGAATTGTTTAGATTGGAAAACACTTTAAGATCACCGAGTCCAACCATTAATCTAAAATTGACAAGGCCTACGCTAAATCATATCCCTAAGCACTATGTCTACACAATTCTTAAATACCTCCAGGGAAGGGGACTCTAGCACTACCCCGGGTAACGCATTCCAATGCCTAGTAACTCTTTCACTAAAGAAATTCTTCCTAACACTCAATCTAAACCTGGTGCAACCTGAGGCCACTTCCTCTTGTCCTATCACTTGTTACTTGGTTGAACAGACCAATCCCCACCTCTCTATAACCTCCTTTAAGGTAGTTGTAGAGAGAAATAAGGTCCCCCTCAGCATCCTCTTCTCCAGATTAAACAACCCCAATACTCTCAGCCACTCCTCACAACGCATATGCTCTAGACCTTTCACCAGTTTTGCTGGCCTTTTCTGTACACACTACAGCAGCAAAATGTCCTTCTTGGAGTGAGGAGTCCAAAACTGAATAAAGTACAGAAGATGCAGGCCAAGATGTTATTGGCCTTCTTGGTCATCTAGGCACACTGCTGGCTCACATTCAGATGACTATCAATCAACACTCCCAGATAATTTTCTGCTGGGCAGCTTTCCAGCCTCTCCTTGCCCAGCTTGTAGCACTGTCAGGGGTTGTTGTCGTCAAAATGCAGCACCCAGCATTTGGCTTTACTGAAACTCGTACAACTGGCCTTGGTTCATTGACTGAGTCTTTCTAGACATCTCTGCAAAACCTTCTTTCTCTTAAACAGATCAACACTCCTGCCCAACTTGTTGTCACATGCACTAAGGGTGCACTCAGTCCGCTCATCCAGATCATTGATAAAGATGCTAAACTGGCCGCAAACTGAATTTAACTCCATTCACCTCCACTGTTTGGGCAGTTTGGAAATCAGATTGGTAAGAGACTCTGCCAGCTTTCTCAGAGCTTTTGGGTGGATTCCATCCTGTCCCATAATCTTGTGTACATCTAGGTGATGTAGCAGGTTGCTGACCATCTCTTGCTGGATTGCAGGGCGATCATTCTGCTTCCAGTTTCTGTCTTCTAGCTCAGGAATCTGGACTCCCAGAATACAACTGGTCCTATTACTAAAGACTGAGACAAAGAAGGCATCAAAAACCTCAGCCTTGTTTTCATCCTTAGTCAGCATGTTTCTTTCTGCATCTAATAGAGTATGGAGGCTCTCCCTGGCCCTTGTTTTACTACTGATGTATTTATCAAAAGATTTCTTCTTGTATTCTACAGCAGAAGCCAGATTAAGTTCTAGCTGGGCTTTGAACTTTCTAATTTTCTCCCTGCATAGCCTCACAACATCTTTACAGTAATCCCACGTGGCCTATCCCTTCTTCCAAAGGCCATAAACTCCTTACTTCCATAAGATGCAGCCAAAGCTCCCTGTTCAGCCAGGCCTGTCTTCTTTGCCGACGACTCATCTTCTGGAACATGGGGACGGCCTGCTCTTGTGTCTTTCTTCTTGAAGAGTGTTCAGTCTTCCTGGACTCCTATGTCCTTCAGGACTGTCTCATAAGGGACTCCATCAAGCAGTCTCCTAAACAAGTCAAAGGATGCCCTGTTATGTATATTTAGGGTGACTGATTTGTATAAGTATGTCAAGGAGTGCTTTGACTGCCTAGAATTCAATGTAAGACACACCAAGGCGGATTGTTTATGGGTAAGGTTAAAGGGGAAGGCCAGTGAGGCTGATATCCTAGTGGGAGTCTGCCACAGACCACCTGACCAAGATAAAGACACTGACGAGACATTCTTTCAACAACTTAGAGATGTCTTGCACTCACTGGCCCTTGTTCTCATAGGGGGCTTCAATTTACCAGATGTCTGCTGGAAGTACAAAACAGCAGAAAGAGGGCAGTCTAGGAGGTTCTGAAATGTATGGATGTGTATTGGGTTTGCCTGGCCAGATTTCCACGGCGGAGGGATCTGCAGGGTAGCTTCTGCAAGAAGCTGCTAGAAGCTTCCCCTGAGTCAGGTAGAGCCAATGTCAGCCAGCTCCAAAGGGTGATGACCCGCCGCTGGCCAAGCCTGAGCCTATCAGTAAAATTGTAGGAGAGGAACATCTCTGTGAAAACATATTTAACAAATGGGGAAAAAGAACTGCGACACACAACAGCTGGCAGAGAGATGGAGGAGTGAGAATATACGAAGACACCAAGGTCAGTGAAGAAGAAGCGGGGGAGGAAGTTCAGGGTCCTACACTTTGGCCACAATAACCCCCTGCAGCACTACAGACTGGAGGAGGAGTGGCTAGGGAGCTGCCCGACAGAGAGGGACCTGGGAGTACTGGTTGACAACCGGTTGAACATGAGCCAGCAGTGTGCCCAGGTGGCCCAGAAGGCCAGTGGCATCCTGGCTTGTATCAGGAACAGTGCGGCCAGTAGGAGCAGGGATGTAATCCTGCCCCTGTGCTCAGCACTGGTGAGGCCTCACCTTGAGCCCTGTGTGCAGGTCTGGGCCCCTCACTGCAAGAAAGACACTGAGGTGCTGGAGCGGGTCCAGAGGAGAGCAACGAGGCTGGTGAAGGGACTAGAGGGAAAGTCCTGTGAGGAGAGGCTGAGGCAGCTGGGGCTGTTTAGCCTGGAGAAGAGGAGACTCAGGGGGGACCTTATCACTCTCTACAAGTACCTGAAGGGAGGTTGTAGTCAGGTGGGGGTCAGGCTCTTCTCCCGGGCAACCAGTGAAAGGACAAGAGGGCATGGCCTGAAACTGTGTCAGGGAAGGTTTAGGTTAGATATCAGGAAAGACTTCCTCACGGAGAGGGTGATCAGGCATTGGGATGCACTGCCCAGGGAAGTCATGGGGTCACAGTCCCTGGAGTTGTTTAAGGAGAGGCTGGATGTGGCACTTAGTGCCGTGGTCTGGTCGACGTGGTGGTGCTGGGTCATAGGCTGGACTTGATGATCTCAGAGGTCTTTTCCAGCCTCAATTATTCTGTGGTTCTGCGATTCTGTTATCAGGTAAAGCAGTGACTCAGAAAAAAAGGCAGATAGGATCAGCTGCGGCTGCTGCTAAAGTTTCATACAGTCCACATTAGCTGCTGTTCTGCCTTTGAGAAGCTTTGAGTTCTGACTGAGAATACCTAGTTATTGCACTGTTGAAGCCTACAAATATGAGAAACCACACAAGATCTCTTTTTAATGTCTGTTTTGAAAATTTTCAGCTAGTAAAAGAAAAGTATTAAAAGAACGTCACCAAGTTAAAAGATAAAATGGAGAGGAATTGGTGGAACCTGAGCATTTCTGGTTTTACCTACATTCCTGTTAAACTTCATTCCTTACATACAGTGACAGAAGACGGGGATGAAAATTAAAGAAGAAAGCAACTCTTTTTACCCTGAATGGAACAATATTTAAGAAAAAACATAACTTTTAACACTGAAAACTCTTTGTAGTGAACAAAAGCAAGCAGAAGTTTAGATGTCCCCTGGTACTAATGTTCTTGCTTGCCAGAAGCTCATTTGACATGGCCAAATGCTTGCTGATTCAAATAAAATCACCTCACCAACAATTCGCACAATAATTTAAATTGAACTTGGCCAGCTTAGATTAGAAAAGAAATTACTTAAATTGAAAAAGGAATAAACCTTGTTCAAAATACACTTTGCTCTTTCTGTCCCAAATTAAATACAAAGGAATGATATAGTGGCACTCTCTTTAATGACCACCACTTAGAAGAATATGCAGCATTTGTTAAAAGGCTGAAGTATTTTTAAATTCAAATATAACATAAAACTAGAGACTATTAGAAAAATGCATTGCACAAGTCATCTGCCATGTTAAGTACAATAGGAGAGCCCAGGGTGAGTAAGAGTCCTAAGGTAAGTGGATGCTATTCTCACAACAAAATACACTCTTCCTACAGTCCCAAATTTAAACTTTTTGTACACTGACAGTGGCTCAGTAAATTATAGGAAAAGCACTAATCACTGTTGTCATTATATGCCTCCACCTAAGTAACACCTAAAAAAGAAAAGGTTCTTTTGCATCAATAAATATTTTATTGTTTAATTTAAGCATAATTTATACAAAGAAGTACGATAAAACACAATATCCCTGATGCCATTCATTTACCACTGTACTAGATGTCTCCTCAGTTCCCTCAAGGCCTGTTCAAAAGCCTCACTCAAGCTAAAGCCCCACCTACCATCTACAATTTATCAGCTCCACTTGAAGCCTGAACTTCAGCAGGATTTATTCTACGTTTTGCAGGCAATGCATTGCAGAGGACAGTAGTTCCAGTCACTGTGTGTGTTTGCATTGCTGATTGCTGTGGTGCAAGGGAGGGAAGAACCAAAGTATGACATGATGCAATTTGTTACAGTTCTAGGGCTGCAGGACCTCACCACGGCATGACCAACAATGATGTTTCCACCAGTTGCTGGTCCTAGGCTTGTGCAGAGCACCAGCTGTTAAGGGACCCAGGATCCACATTGTGAGTGGTAAAATCTAGATTGCATCATTTTGCATGACTAGGTTCCACCAGGAAAAGAAATTACTTTAGGAGCTTAGGTGTGCACCACAAGTACCATCACAAGGTAAATTCATGCTACAGAGGCCCGTTTATATAAAATTGCTAATGCAGACAGATGTCTAGTGTGTTTTTAAGAGATGGGATGTATAGGACACCAGGTCTGTCTGCTTCTTAAGGCAAGTGGTAGGCACACTTTCCCAAGAAAGTGTGAGATGGCAATTCAGGTTGCTTCCTACTCTTGATGTGTTCATGTTCCCTCTCTTCTCTACCAGTAGAGTGCTAACACTAAATAGTTACAGTTTGGTGTGCATGCAGAAGAAGAAATGGAAGCAAAAAGAGAACAAGCACCACAGCACATTGTTCAGCCTAAAAATTAGGCATATGGAATCTTGGGCTGTGGAAATGTGGAAATGGTTGTGATTGGTAGCTGTTTATTTCCTTACTTGCAGTTATTCTGTTTGGTTGTGTGGTGAGATCTCTGACCACAATGCCACACATCATTCACCCAAGATTCTGGCTCTCAGGAGGAGGTTATGCCAGAGGCAGGCAACTAAGTGTTTCAGAAGGGAACCAAAATATCATTATTAGTGCCCAAGGAGCATTAGGGCAGTTGTGGAAACAGCTTTACATACTTCAGAAAGGCAGGTTATTTATTATAATTTGAATTAGCATGTGGAGGCTGTTAGAGCTTCTTTTTAGGCATTTTTTATTCTGAAATCCATGGACTAATTTTGTACTATAATCTTTTTAATTTCCTTTTTTTTTTCCTCCCATGTTTGTCTATAGCTTGCCTTCACTTTTCACAGAGATTTTGCTTTCAATCCTTAATTCATCGCTTGAGTCTTCTCACCAGACACATACACTTACAGTGTATGTAAGTCAATGCATTTACAGTGTTGCAGAGGTTTGAGTCAGAGGCACATAGGATAAGATTTCACCTCAAAGAAACTGAGAATTAGAGCTTTTTCTTATTATTATTTACTGCCTCTGTACGTTTTGTGTAAGGTGGTCTGTGAACTTGTTCAGCTTTCGCCCCTGAAATGGCTTCAAAGGGTAATACTAGCATCTGTTTCCCAGAGGTATGCTTGTTATTGATCAGCTCACAAAGAAGGTAATACTTTATCTCTGTCCTCTTCAATTGTTAAATTGAGTTCAGATTGTCCAAGAGATCCATGTGGAAACTTATTTCTGGCTTCCAATATATCATCCCATCACTGAAAAGCCAGATTCTGCAGCATCAGTTTGGTCACACTGAATAGAAGCCAAATGGTTATTAGTTGCTTCTGAATGGAATTGAAAACAATGTCTGCTTGCCCAGGAGCCTGCCAAATGAGTTTGTTTGCTGCATCTATATCTTACCAGATCTTTCTGAGGAGTATCTTTACAATCCAGTTTCTCCTTATTATGTCATTATTTATTTCCATCTTGACAGCTGAAAACTCCTCTTTTCTGCCATCCCTACGCTCCATTCAAAATTCTTTTGCAGCCTCATTCTCTTAGCCTGCTTTCCTAACCACAACTTTCCTTTTCTTTCCCCTACTTCGCAATTCACTGAATAATTGGCACCCCCCCCAAAGAAGCACTTTTTTTACCTACAAAATCCTTCAGTGTTGAGCCCTGGCTAAATATACTTGTACTACGATACAACTTCATATGTAGCGAAGCCCAAAGACATTCCTTTTTTCTCTCCAGTTTTAAAACGCCAAGTTTAACCTTTCCATATCACAACTTTCCATCCTGCATGACAGCACCTACTTGACAGAGGCCAACAAGCCAAATTACCTGTTTAAAGTCCTCTGTACCTCAGAGTGGGAAAAATCTATAGAATAGTTGGCTGCCTTGCAGTGCAAACCAGCTTCAAGAAAGCAATTTGAAAATACGTTAAAAGGAGGGTCTACTTCAGCTCACAATTTTTCCAGTTTCCCATAAGACTGTCTGTCCAGCGTACCCAGTAAGAAATAAATGGGAAAGTTCACTCTAGGTCCAGTTACTTTCTCCAACCCCGACAGCTTTCTTTTTGTTATCAGACATATTATTTTCTCACCTTGCCTTTCATTTCTTTATTGCTAGAAGATTGGTCTGACAAAAAAGTTCCTACAGCATGCCATTCTTATTATTTAAATGAACTGTATCTGCACTAGGTGGTTTTTTTATCCTCTCTGTATTCACTTTCTGTATCTTCTTTCACATCTTGCTGTTAGTGCAGCTCATTCTTTCGGCCTCCTGATATGGAACATCAAAAAGCTGTGAATCCTTAAACATATCCCAGCAATTTCTATTCTAGATCTGATAACTGCTATTTATAGGATAAAATTTTGCTCCTTGCTAAACTGGATACAGAAAGTGTCATGCCTACAAGGACATCATGTGTAGAAGTTTTGTAGTTCTAGAGCCACAAAAAATTTGAGGCTGGAAGGAACCTCTGGAGGTCAGCTAGGCTCAACTTTTTTTAAACTGGGCAAAGTTAGATCAGGTTTCTCAGAGCCTTGCTCACCTAAGTTTTTAAAATCTTGAAAATGGAAACCCCAGAACTTCTCCAGGAAAAAAACTTTTCTACCACCTCACTCTCATTTTGATTTTTCCCCCCCTCTTACATCCAGTTGAGAACTTCCTTTGTTGTAACTGGTATCTGCTCCTTCTTGCCTTTTTGCTGCATACAGCAAGATGAATCTGGCTCTGTCTTTATGATGCAAATTTAGAGGATCAATTAACCAATTCACTGGACTATGACAAACATTGTTACTATGGCTTGGATGAAGAAATCATGTTTATTCACAGATTATGTGCAAATTCTCCCCAAATTGCATAGTAGCATTTGACCCTACGAGGTCATAGTAATATTTGGGTGAATGTTTGCAAAACTTTAAAGCACTCCAGATGCCTATCTTTTTTCCATTTCTAACTTGCATCCATTTAAGAGCTTGAATTTCAGAAACCCTTTACTTCCTCTCTTCTTGAAAATGAAGCTTTTTACAAAAGAGGCTTCTTCTTGAAATGCTGTCATACTGACAGTCGTGGAATCACCACTGATCAGATTGAGGTCCCGTTCAGCAAAGGCACATTGATAAATTCCTCAGTATCTTGTGGATCAGTTAGACAGCATACAGTGAAGAAGTCAGTTTCACAGAACCCTTGAGCTACGAGTTTTTACTTTATAAAAGGCATTGAAAATATCTGAAGCTTGGACAACAAAATCAGAAGTACCTGTAATCAGCAATCACTCTTGAAAGTCTTGGCCTCAGGCTTTGTTTATTACACAGTCTTCTGTCAAATAACATGTAAGCAAATAACAAATGAAGCCATTTTCAAGAATTTATACCACCTTCCACAAATAAAGAGGTTTACCTTTCAGGTCAAAAGGCAAAATTAAATCTCTTTCCATAGCAAAAAAACAACCAACCAACAAAAAAACCCACAAAACAAGAAAACCACCAAACCCAACCCCTTAAAAAAAAACAACTTCTCAGTTGAATCTGTCAGTTCCTCGGGGATTTTTCTAAAACTTAAGACACCTAGCTGCTGGCTCCAAACTTCTTCAGGATCTAACCATAACCTACTACCAAGTTACAGGCAAAATACTTTTACGGTGATCTCGATTTTGATCTGAGCTTCGACACAGCTTTGTTTTACTGTAACCAAGAGCACCAACAACTACCTATTGGCCCATCCAATCTCAGTCCACCTCAGGTGGAATTTAAGAAAATTCCAGCTAGTGTGAAAGGACAAAGCAGTTACTTATTAATGGATACAGGGCGAAACTTATGTGAGGGTAGTTTCCCTCCTGCTGAAACAAACTATTTCCTAGGTTGCTTAAAAACACAGAGGTAAGTAGCTAGTCTGTCACCACAGAGATCATTCAGTTTTCTGAACAAGTTGGACTGAATGAATTTACCTTTTCCCTGTTTTAACTGTGCTATAGCATATAGCAGGTTAACCAGCTATGGCATAGCTGGGATGCTAACATAGACGTATGGGACATTCTAATGCAGACTGAAGGAGTCTGTAATTGCCCTGTGTACCGCTAGCCAAAACCCTACTCAGCTTAGCCAGCAACAACAACCCGTCTGAACCCAGGAAGCCCATCAAGCCTCACACTTGCAGTCCCCAAGACACCTAAGGATAAGGAAATGCGTCTAAGCAAGCTCATCTCTTCTGCTTTCCTGAACGAGTAGAAGCGTTCAAGTAGGCATGGTTTGGAAAGCAAGGGAAGAGAAGGCGTGGGAAGGTAAGGCAAAGCAAGGCCAGGGAAGGTAGGGCAGCAAGGAAAAATGCTCAAAATCAGTCATACATCTCCAACTTTTGAATTTTCTCTAAGTAAAACCATCTTACTTCCAGATTTGTTCTTAAATAACCATCTCCACCTTAAAAAAAAGCCACCCTTGTTTTTTCCCATCATAGTATCACTTAAATATATGCTACGCCAGAACTATTTATTTCTCCAAATGCTTGTTTAAATGTTTAAATACTCACTGTTTGTTAAAAAATGTGTTAGCATACCAAAGTTTCAAAACACATTTTATCAAGTGAAGGAGATCTGAGACAAAACCAACTGGATTACCCCCGCATTTCTGCAGTTGCGGGAATAATATGTTTTGTTCCATCAATGTGTCCACTTTACATTATTCAGCACAAAGCTTTGTGAAATAAGAATCATGGGAATATCACAATATAAAGGAAAAAGGTACAAATAACAGCTTCATAAACTGAGAAATGTACATAAATAAATCATGTAGATGGGGGCAGTTTGCTTAGCTGGCAAGAAAAAAAATATGGAAAATCTGCTTGTTAAACAATAACCACAGAGTGTGCTTTTACGATGTTTTTCACCACAGTAATTCATATTAGAGATAGAAGCAGTTGCATGTTAAATAAAATCATTCAGCATTGTTCTCCTCACATTACAAAGAGCTGACTTATGTTGTTTTTAGATGCCTCCCATTAGAAAGTAAATATTCCTCTGATGTTATACATTTCAGAAAATTTAATAAAGATGAACTGTAAATAAAGTCACAGGGAGATTTCAGACAGTTTTATTAGCAGATTGTTGAAAAGAAAAGAAAATTAAATACAGTAACAGTAAACGTGGTTCTCACATTGAAACCAGGCTCAAATAACTAGGCTACCATAGAAAAATTTCCAATTCTTGCATTATGATGTAAAAACAGATTTTTGTACAGATTTTGTACAACAAAATTCGTAATAACCTTTTTTCATTTTTAGAAAACTTTAAATATATAGATAAAAATAGACAATTTTCATAGGTCCTACATGAAGATGAGTATGTTCTGTTCCAAGGGCTTGCATAGAGCGCAAATGTGGTTATAATATAGAACAACTAGACATTAATACCTTTAAGATTACAAAAGCATATAAACAATAACATGAGCACAACTTGTCTTCATAATCTATGCAAAAAAAAATTCCAAATCAAAAACCAAAAACAAAATACCAACCCAAAACCTGTAAAACTAAAGAGGGGCAAATAATCCAACTTACGGTAACATCTCATGGTCTGTAATATTTACAGTGTTTTTAGCAAGATTCTTTCTAAACGTCCAGCTTATAAATTGGTTCCCCCTTAATCCTTAACATTTCCATTTATGTACCAAGCCAAAAACTGAGGCATTCCCCAAGGTCTTGAAAGTATAGACTGTAAAACTACTAAACCTACTTACAGGTGACTCTATGCAAGGAGCAGAGCAATGGTAGATGCTACTACATATTTCAGTTGTAGGCTTTTAATTCTCTTTCAGATATGAATGATTCAAAAGCTTGCCACAAGTCCATCTAACTTTACAGCTGTTAACCCTTTAAAGACTGCATATGAAAAAACTGGAGTACAGAATTCCATATGTGTTCGAGCAACTATGAAAATGATGAAAGAATCATGGTTAGAAAATAATATCACTACAAAGTATTAGGTAACAATATTTCATGAAAAATATTGCTCAATATTTCTTTAAAAAAAATTACCGTGACGTGAACTTGTATATACATCTTTCTACTGTTAAAAAAGGATTGTGGTGGAGTAAATATGGACTGCACAAAATAAATGTGTACCAGTATTGCAAGGAAGACCTACAAACTATAGAAGCTCAGTGCTAGAGTTTATAAAACATTAGACTTTTTTTTTTTTGACAAAATAATATTAATATCCAATCAGAACTATTTTTAAAGAAATATTTGCTTTAAGTTAGGCATCTTAGACATTTAAGGTTTTGATATGTTTCCATGTAATAAATAATATTTTATATGCATAAAACATTAGATGAAGAAAGCATAATCACAAAACTTACAGTAATAGCACTGATTCACAAAATCAGTCTTTAAAGGGGTAACCCAAAAGTACGCAAAGCAAAGAACATAACTTTTTAGTAATGTAATAAGCACTGTGTTGCAGCTTACTTCCAGTTATCAGCACAAAGGTGAAAACACATATTGTAGCTTTCATAAAGACAGTGAAAGTAACACGTAACCACCCATCCTGAAGACAAGATGGGAGGGACAACAGACTTCAACTGTATCACTCAG
Organism: Trogon surrucura; assembly: GCA_020746105.1. Taxonomy (NCBI): domain Eukaryota; kingdom Metazoa; phylum Chordata; class Aves; order Trogoniformes; family Trogonidae; genus Trogon; species Trogon surrucura. The sequence goes on from CM036617.1 coordinate 45,585,836, forward strand.
TTCTACGTGGAATTGGACTGATACATCAAGTGTTTGTTAGGTTTTCTTTTTTTTTAGCAACATTGACGTAATATGACATTAACATATAAAAATATTTCTGGCATTTTGACTTGCTGCTCAGCCACAGTCCATTCTTAAAAGTGCACTAATCAGGGCACTAACCAGGGCTCAATATACAAATAAAAGTGGCTGATACAGAATTCTGACTTGTTACCAGATGCTTAAGATCTCATTCAGTAATACTGTGACTCCAGGACAAATATTTACATGCCTGCATGCGTTAAAACTAGAAAGGTGTCTTTCTGACCAACAGGGTGACAAAACAATATTATCTAAAATTTTCATTTCCTAAACTCTAGATTTCTACTGCATACATAATACCTTCCTCGTGTGATTTGTGTTATATACTGTACATGTGACCAACAGTTTGATAAGAAGCAAAGTCTTTTATTTCATAAACCCCTGCCAGTTTACAATGAGAAATTATTACTCTTTTTATTGTATTTTTTTATTTCAGGAAAAGAGACTTTGTGAACAGTAAAACAGTTTGTTTACATTCAGCATTTCTTTTCACTTACACAAAATTCCATTTCACTTAATGTAGTTTAACACACATGTGTTGGTCTCTTGGAAAGCATGTGGAAAAAACGTCTTCAGAAGAAAACCCACGATCATAGTTTGAAAACTGAATGTATCAATTTTTTTTTTCTTTTTCCTTTTTTTTTTTCCTTTTTTTTTAATAAGAATCCTCTTATGCCCTCTATAAGTTCATTTCTGAGCTGTCTTGCTGGTTTCGGTATGATATAACAGTCTGTAAGTGTACTTGGACACCGCTGGAAGGATCATTTGATGTGCTCAAATATAGAATCATCAGAGGAGGACAGAGTCTGCATTCCTTGAAAAAAGGGAATACTCAGCCTTGTTCTGACCCGCCTGTAATTTTGGATAGAATAGTCCGGCACAGAGACGCAGATTTTCACTGTAAGAAGAGTGCTACTGTACATTTACAAACATTCTCTAGGTCTCTGGGTCAAGCCACAGGAGATAACTGAAGGAGGACACTCTTGCAGAATTCTTTACATTTTTGAAGAACATTGATAAATGAAGTCAAGGAAGTTGCCTTGAAAACACTTTGTTTCCACAGAACTCCTTATGAGCCAATGTCTTACTGCAAAGTTCTTTAGTGTAGCACAGGTATCTTCAGCAGGAAAAATTCAGTACATGACAGTAGTTTTCAAATAAAGTCTTCCATCTAAAATATGAAAAACAAACATTAGTTTTATATATTTATATCTGCAATGAACTGAAAAGAAGAAAAAACCCCACGAATTTTAAAGCCTCAGCAGAAATAGTCCTCCCATAAATCTGTAAAGTGCCTACTTCACATCTAAAGTAAAAAGAGTAACAAAACCTGAAGATCACCATTGCAATTTCATTTGACAGTGGTCAAATTAACTCCGTTAAAAATTACACGCACTTGGCAACTTGTGAACACTCTAACACCTTCTAAAGCTTTAATATATGCTGCACTCCTATCAGTGCTAGGGCACTGGGAATGTAGGTGGAGCCTCTGTGCATGTGTTTTTACTGATATGCAAACTTAACTGAATAGTGCTGAACAGCAATTATTTCCTTCATGGTTGCATGCAAAAATCTTCTTGCATGCAGTCGTTAGTACTCCCATCACTAAAAGCATAGCTCATACTTTCTGATTTAGCTATGTTGTTAAATATACCATGTAATGTAACCATTGTGCACATTTGTAGCTATTTATATAGAACCCAGTATAGGATATTTAATCGGTATCAGTGAAGTATAGCCTCCTTCCCCCATAAATGAGATTAACTGAACAATTACTATGTTAAAGATGTAAGCACATCTCTCTCAACGTTTTTTCCAGCCAAGTGAGGAGCATATATTTGAGATATGTGCAGTGCAGGAGGAACATGAGAAACAATAAGCTCACCTAGCCACTAACTGTTGATTTAGAAAAACTTGAAGAGAACATTCTGCCATAACATATTTTCACCTAATTTACAAATACAAAGCAATTTCTTCTTCACTGGGGACTCGAGTATCTTACAGGCATCTACTCTCATAGCAATACAAACATTTTTTTTTTTTTTTAGACCAAGAACAGACAGCAAAAGTCTTAGTTTTCTGACCTGTAGGATAGAAAGCATTGCTCCCTTGTGTAAAACACATTATGAAGCATATTAATCCCCCATAGTACATAACTACAAAACATTATTTATATTTTAGATATAGCATCTGGAAGTATAACCTCTGTTTCGGCTCTTGATGTCTGCATGAAACCCTTCTTTTGGTCCAAGTGAAATCAGCAAGTATTTAGAACTTTCAGAGGTTTCTGCTTCTGTCTAACCATTTTATTCCAAATCAGTCTTTAAAATTTGTATTAGACACAGAGGAAAACAACTGTGTGAGATAAACCTATATAAATGAATGTTGACATTTCTGAAATGCTTGGCTGTCATTGGAACACACGGCATCGCTTCACAAACTTGCTGTAACTGTTGCGAGAAACCGAAGTTTAACTTGAAACCAGACAAAGGCACATCCCATACAGCCATAAAAATTCATCCCTTCTGCACACTCCTTTCCAATTTTTTTTGTTTAGTTTCTATCAGAACTGATGGGGAAAAAGCGGGAGACAGTGGAATCTCTCACTCTGTCACAGTTATCTAGTGTCCTTTTGGTTTTGGTTTTCCAACACTGGTTTTCTTTTACAAGTTTTTGGGGTGTACCTCCTTTTGCTACTTTTTCCCTTCTTTACATTTTCCTGCCCTTTTTCTCTATGTTTTCTTGTTCCTAGCAATTTTTTATGGCCGAGTAGGTAATAATTTTCCCACTACTTAGAGTGCTTCCACTCAGAAGCATTTCCACATTCACTTTGCTCTTTACAGTCTTTGTGCACTGAAGAGAGAGAAAAAAGAAATTGAGTAAGGCCTGAACATAAAGACTTTTTAGCCTTATTTGATGCACGAAGAGTAGCCAAAATGCTTATGGGAATTCAGCAGAGTAAGAAGACCTCTGAAATGGAGCTTGATAAAACTGAAGGCCTGGTAAACCATATCAAAAGAAAACCTGTATCAAGCACTGGATAGCCAGAGATACTACTGGCTATAGTTGGATATAATTCTCCAGAACATATTGAATAAACACAACAGACATTTACAGCACTAAAGCTGTCTGGATACCCCTGCAGGAGAATTACTCTGCATATATACCAGCACTTTGGCTATCATGAATGCATATTTGCTAATGAGAGCTATGCGTAATTCCCACACCTTAACATTAAGATAACCTACAGTCAGTAACTTGTATCTTACTTTACTATATTAAGTCTCCCTATACATTGAAAAAAATAAAATATTTACTAAAACATATTCTCAATTAAAAATAGAGCTGTAGGAAGTGAAACCCGTGTCGCAGCCAACAAGAGATGAACAATCTGCAGAGAACAGCACTACATTTGCAAAAGTCAGCTCTATTTTATACTGCTGAAGGACCCAATCTGGCAGTGAAGTCAATAGGAAGTTTTTTCACTTTGAATGGAAGACACTATCAGATCCTTTATTCTGTGCCCAGAGACAATGAACAATAATAGAAATGGGCAGCTTACAAAGCATCTTCCTTACAAACTAAGAGGATATTTCCTTATATGGCTTAAAAACATTTGTGATGGATATATACAGTAAGCATAAATCTTCCTGTTCCTCAAATGGACCACTAAAACTTCAATTAAATCATCTGTATTGATAATGGTCTTAAAATGCCATATACGAACTCAGCAGCTGAACTACTATAATTGCTAGGCTTATTAGAAAACAGATATATTCTCTATTAACGTTTGACTAATTCCCACAATGTATGGAAAAATATATCAAACATTACATAAATCAACTTTAAAATAAATCCAGCAGTGTTATGATACAGATAAAGAAATTTTATGATCAAGTAACACTTAGTAAGAGTTCACAAGCTGCTATGAATTGTAATAGTTTTCCTTTATTCTCTCAAGATTAGTGTCATGGAAGAATGAGATGCAATATAAATATCCTTTGCTTTAGATAGCGCCAACACGGGGAAAAAATCACAGTATTTGTGGAACTGCCCACCACTTTCTCAAATCATGAGTTTGGGAGAAGATGGATAAATCCTTTCTTTAGGAGTTGCACTTTTCTTCCAGCATGCTCCTGGGTGCAGCTGGATCTACACCAGGCAAACAGCACTGTGCTTCTGAAATAGAAGGGCTTCAAACTGCTCCAGGAAAACCAGAGGTAGCTCACGGCTCTGCAGAGGAGGGATCACCTCGCATTGCTATGTGGTGACCAACTGCAGTGCCTGTATCTGTTTGCTGTCCCTTTTCCTTTTCAGACTCTCCTTCTGCCTAACCATTTCTCACTCCGTTCTCATCGTGCAGAGGTTCTTCCAAAACTACGGGAACTTCTCGGTGGTGCTGTCAAAGCCACCGGAATCACTTCGCCTCTAGGTGTAGCCAGTGTTCCTATCTCAATACCAGCAGAGCATTACTCTGACAGGCCTTCGTGATTTCAAGGTTAAAATCACAAGCAAAACCTACAAATCCTGAGGGTGACCAGAGATCAGCAAATCAAGCAAGCTCATCCCGTGTAATTCAATGTGAAAATGCACTACTCCTAAATCCCAAATCAGGAGCACGCGTTTCCTTCCCACCTTCTCGTATTTAACAGTTACATATGTGTGTTGCATTACTTTCTATCATTAACAATGCAGAATTTGTCTAGCTGCATAAAAACAATTTTGTGTAAAACATAAATATGAATATACTATACACACAAACATAGAAATACACACACAAACATATACTACACAAACACATACACAGTGTTCTCTAAAAATGTTTATGCTTGAGTTTATTTTCTGCCTACTGAAAATTGTTGATCTGTGGTACAGTTCCCCAAATCTACACGCTGTCAAATACAATATAGATACAAGAAACTTCCTTTCACTCTTAGGAAGTCAAGCAAAAACACAAACTGGGAAAATACTGCTAGATTTCTAAATAGAACTGTGCATGATTAGCAGATTGTCATCTGTTTTAATTGCTCTTTTGCAAATGGCAGTGTTCAGCAAGATCACACAAGCTCATGCTAGTAACTCAAACTGAAAACGCCACTACTCCTAAATCTCATTTGTTTTTGTCTGTGGACTGATATGACAGAAATTGTAGCCAGAGTGAGGGAGTATTTTTTTTAGACCAACCCTTTTTAATTAAGACTCATTTTGAGGCTTTTGAATGAACATGCCCAAATAGTTAAAAGGTCATAAATGTTATAAAAAACAAACAAATGGAACTGACATAAAAAGTTTGCAATGCTGAAACAAATCATATGTCTTGAAATGCGTTCCCACAGAGATGTCAGCTTGGGAATGATTCACACTAATGTTCTGTGGGCAGCTTGTACTACATATCAGTATGGGCCCAACATTTTCTGAGATAAAAACATAAGCCCACTCAAATATTATTTCTATTAATATGCATCCTTGTAAAGCCATAAAAATCTACAACAAAATGTTAAGCTTGGTCTTAGGTTGCAAACTAAATAAATTACGTATTTCTGTCCCTCAGTGCAAGCCACACTGTGGTTGTTTGCCATCCAAAGTAAAAAAAGGACAAAATAACGTACGAGAAGGAAAATTAATTATAGGATTGGAAATCTCAGTAGGAGCTTTGCAAAGTTAGGATGTCAAGGTATGGATTTTTTTTTTTAATTTAGTTGTTATTTTTTATGATTCCAATTTGTAAACTGTATAATAGTAAATGTCAGACCATGACTGAGGAACTCTTACATGAAAGTAGCCCCAACTTTAGTCACTAGTGTTTCTAACTGCAGCCAACATCATTTTGTCAAATAGAATACCAACAACAGAAGCTGATCTTCACTCAGAATGGGTCGTTAGGATATTTGAATGGTGGACCTATTAATCTCTTTGTGTTTTCAAAGTAAAGAATACCTACTTAGGTGGATTCCTCTTTCACTACTAAGAACACAACTGAAAAAGTGAGGATCAGAACTTTACTCCCAACTGAAATGATCTGTGATTTCACTTTTCTGGTTTCTGTCGTTTTGGGTTTTTTCTCTTTTAAACTTCCTCTCTTTCTTCCTTTTCTCTTTTTAGTTAACAGAGATTCTGTGCACTGAAGGTTTCTCAGTCTGTTTTCTTGTCTCTAGCAAGTTACGGCTGAGATCTCTAAGGACTATGTTAGCACAATTAACAACACCCCCACACACAACCCACCAAAACCCACCACATGCACATATTTGTTTAATTGAAGCTACAGGTTCTTGGGCCTTAAAAATCCACTTGAAGCCCACCTCCAGGGCTGGTGACCTAGATGACCTGATCTTAGAGACCTCTTTTAAAATCATATCTTGCAACACAAAATCCCCAGGCCTAGCACATGTGCTCACTAAAAGACAGCAGACACTTGGTACTGAAATTCAGTGTATAGACATTGTTGCCACATGCTATGGCCATTAAAAAGTGCTAACTTCAGTTCCAGCAATTATGAGATAATTATGAAGCTTTTCTGACTCTTAGTACAAGAAACGATGGCACAGCAAGTAAATGAAATAACTTGTAAGTTAGTGTAACCCATATTTTGTAACTTAAGAATCATTACAGCTCTCTTCCTCAACATTTTGGAAGTAGAACATTAGAGTGAAAAATACTATGATCCACCCCCAGTCCCAACAGGTTAAAAGAAGTAAAATATTTGTGACATTAAGTGGAGCTGCTAGTTTTATCTAAATAAAAGCAAAGCTGCTCACTTGTGCTAAAGAACATAATAAATTTTGTTTCCTGTTAGGAAGTAGCTTTATTGAAAATGGCAGCTATTTTCTCAGAAGTTATTTCCAGGCACCTGTAATCTAATGAGCTTTGTCCCTTTCAAAGAACAGTTGTACGTGCATGCCCGAATGCACACAACCTCTTCAGCCCAGAGCTGATAAAAGCATCTGCAAGCCATAGCTCAAGCACATTTAAATTATATAACTGGTTGGTTTATTTGTTTTAATAAGATGAGGCAAATGTGAATCACAGTGTACTTCTAACCTTTCATTAAACCTGATGTTTTAATCATTTGGAGGAAGAGAAACAAAACAAAAGAAAGGGATGGCAAACAAATGGTAATGATTCATGTGATATTTGATAAGACAGCAACGGGAAGCCTAAATAAAAGCAAGCATATTGTGACAGATGGAAGGGATCTTAGTCAAATTGTAACCCTTTTAGAAAAACTTAGAGGAAGCAGCTAATTAAGGACGAAATATATTTTTGTGTACTCTTCATGCATTTTATTCAACATCGAGACAAAAGAGGATTTATTTTCCACTGAAGCAGGAAGATAAAAATGGGAGTCTAACTTTTTAATCACAGGAAAATCACTATGATGAGTTTGAGTCTTTTTCAGAGTTTGCAGAGTGCAACTGAGAACATAAAGCCCAGCTTTCATAAAACGCAGTCATGAAATCAGCCGAACATAACTTTCCACAATGTTCCTGATAAAATGAGAAACACTGTGTTGTGAGGGGAAAAGACTCCTCCCGCTGTACAAGGTTAATCAGAACGCTGAAGCTTTACAACTCAACACTGGAAAGTAGGGACGGAAGGATCCTGACACTGTTGCTTACGGCAGAAGAAGATCATGTATTGGGGAACATGGACGGATCTGCTGCCCTCTGCCCAAGCAGAACGAGAGCGGAGTACAAGAGATGTAGCAAAGCAGGCTCAACTGTTGAGGCTTTGAAATCTGAGTGATTCGTTCTTTTTAAAAAGTGCTTATCCAGTTTTTATGCAAAGACGGGTGATTTCACACTGCATGTTCAATAAACTCATGCAAATATGAAGTATGTAAACATATTTGGCCAAACACTATCCCGGTTTGCCCTTTGTATAACACCAATAAATTAGTTTCAAATTTGCATATTGTTATTAATCATACACCTTTCATTTCTCTACTTAACATTCATGTACAAATATATTTGTGTTAATACCCAGTGCAAATATTCAGGAGACTGAGATGTTCATGTCTTTCTTTCTAAAATAATAATTTATACTTAGGAGGCTTTAATTCTGTGTTTGAGTTTCTAGATGTTAAATTAAAACACGGATACATTAAAAAGAGTACCTAAATGCATTTTTTTCAGTTGTTTTAACTATTGAACTGTCAGGATCTTCTTTCAGTCATTTTATCATGTGTTTTAATAATGAATATATGTTTTCATTATATCACTGAATACCACGGGAGCAAGCTAAAGGTCAGCAATCTGGTGTTTAGTAAACTAAGAAAGAGATGGACTGCCTGAATTTGTCACCTTCTATTATTTAAAGATCATACAGGACACACAGAGCTTGCCATTTTGAGCACTGAAAAGATTGAACTGGCAAGGTGAGAAATACTTTGAAAGAAATAGATTAAAAAAAATCATGCTATCTTTTACTGTTACCTTAGGAACTTAGCAACCCTTTCTCTATTTGTATAAACAGAACAAAAGCATATCCAAAAAAAAGACAACAGAACCGATTACTTACAAGCACTGAACTTTAGTCACTAAAGCATTGTATTGTATTACTTCTGTCAGTAAAAAAAAAAAATAAAAAAAAAAATGAAGAAAACAGAAAAAAAACAAAACAGAAACACCTTCAACTGAGGAATCATGTGCAAAAGTTATTAAAGGATGAAGTCACAGCTAAATATGATCAGCCTCTGAGCTTCCACAGCTCATTGTGTTCGCTGCTGTTTGTAACAGTGTGTGGATAATTTCTGTGCTGAACAATCTGTCCTGCATTAAACAGTTTTAAATGCTGCAAAGAGGTGTGCTTTACTTGCCATCCTATTTTCAGAAACAGAAACAACTTTTTTTTACTGCCTTTTTAGCAAGCCAATAAACAAGCAACCTTGTGTCTGACAGCATAAAATCCAGACAAAAGCTGAGTATTGGAATATGGTTTCTTCTTGATACCTTCTTTTTTTTTTTTTTTTTTTCCCCTGTAAAGTCTTGATGGAAACTGAAATTGTCATTCACTATTTTAGTCTGATTGTTCTCTCCACTTTTCTCAATTTTGCCTCCTTTTTTAGTGCTTTGCTCAAGTGATCACTTTTTAACGCTAAACATCATCACCAAAGTAACCGTACCTACAAAATATCAATCAGCCAGCTAATCTTCAAACAAGGTTTAAAAAAAAATATTTTTCTCTCTGCCGAAGACAAAATGGTTATAAAATGAAATCTGACTAAACTATAATAGATCAGTGGTTCTCAGAGCTTTCAGCAGTTATTTCCTTTTGAGTTGAGATCACATTACAGAAAATATCTATGTGAAAGCTTATACAAGTTAGTAGTTCTTAAAAACTATCTTCCATACGCACACATACAAAAACACCCACACAGGTCCTTTCCATCATTGACCTAGAAGGTAACAGTGTTAGCATGATACATGTGTTTACAATTACAGATCATATCATGAAGTGTGGATAAATGAAGATAGTTTATGAAAATCTGGAAAAAGTAACATAGGTCATGATTTTTCTACTTGGGAATAGTTGGCCATGGTTAGTGCTGGCAATCTATTTTTTCCATCACCAGACAGTGTGATGTTCATTTCCTTCGGCCTATACAAATCACTTACGAAGACAAGTTCTTCTAAAGAATTACCTTTTCCAGAGCTTTAGTCATGACTATTTTTTAGAATACAAGAAAGGACTTACCTTAGTCCTACGCAGAGCATATCTTCTGATTCACAGAATGCCAAACCTACCTCACTCTTCTCTACAAGCTACTTCTTTTCTGAACAAATAATTTTCATTTGATGTGATACCCCAATGACCAAAAGGCAGACTAATGTTTTGTTTTCAGATTAGAGTCAAACCCCACCACTAACACAACAGTGTGATCTAGCTTTTCCTTAATCCCAGTTATTGAGATGTCATTTCAAATGCTACGAGGTTACTGGAAAATAGAGGCCATTTAAAGAAAGGATTTAGCTTTATTACTTACATTAACCTGCATACACCAGTTCTGGAGTGTGTGGACTCCTTTTCTAATATCAATATCACGTTAACAACAGATTTGTCTTTAACAACCAACCAACTCTCGTTCTCATCTGTGTGCTAAAACAGAGTAACAGCCCAATGCAAAACATGAAGAAATAGACACATGCAGAACAGGAAGGAATGAGGCTGTAAAATAGATGGATGGCACCGCAGCAAGCTTATGGAAAATCTATTAAGGATGCATGGGATGTCAAAACACACACGGTATAAGCTTGCTGCTTTGAGGCACTTTGTAGGAAAGCAAGCTAATGGAAGACAATGGCACCAAACAGTCACCTCCAGAACAAGAGTCAAGGTGACAGAAACCAAACCACAAGTCACGTCCTAAGTAATGCGCAATGAACTGGTCACACATAATCCTTACTACTACACAGAAACATGAATAGATCTTAATGAAGTTGCCAGGGCTTAGCATGAGCGACACATCTGCAAAACTAAGGAAAAAAAAAAACCCAACCCAAACCAGCTCACTTTAAATCTGAGGAAGACTTCAGGCTGGAATATGCATATGGAGTTTAAGCTACTAGGCAGCTATGAAGCACTTCTTAGGCAAAATTGGTTTTTTTTCCTATAAAGAATGAAAAATACTAGCACTTTAGATTGCAAGGGAACTCTTCTTCTGTGCCAAGTGCTTATGCTGGCCCAGGCAGATTGTTTTTCAATTCATAATTCAAACTGGTTCCCCTATCTGACTGTAAACTTCCACCTTGAGCATATCTTCATAGATGCATTCAAGTACTGCAGTGACAAGCCAACTTTTCCAATTCCCTCTCAGTGGTAACATAATTTCAGGTAGGTACTTCAAAATTATTACTCTACCCTCCCAGGAAAAACTCAATTAGCCTTAGGGCCAGGTGGTTGGAATTTGGCACCACTCTGTGTCTTCACCAGTAGAGATTCCTCAGAAAAAAAAGCATGTCATGACAGACTGTGTCCTGGATGCACCCCACTCCAGAAATCCCAGACCATATGGAAGCAGCATGGTTTCCCAGAGAGAACTTAGTACTGTGGTCCATCATCACGAAGTAAGCAAGAGAAAAGAGAATGGCTAAATTAAAACCACAGAGCAGCCTTAACCAGTGACTCTGGGATCAAGTGACTACCTTGGAGTCAGAAGCAATGATCTGTGCAAAATACCTGAACTGTAAAATTTTCTTGTTTGGAAGTGTGATTTTTGTCAAGACAGGAAATGAAAAACGTTACTTCACAGTTGCTTATTCTCTCTCTCTCTTCTTTTTTTTTTTTTCCCTCCTAGCTTTCTGATTATTTTCAATAGCAACACATTAACGGCATTGTACAAGTTACCAGCAGGACCTCCCCTGTAACTGTGTTTAGCATGTTGGTTCCCCATTCTCAAGGTGAATTTAAGCTGTATTGATTTTGCAATAGGCTACTAATATATTACAAGGAATAGAGTCCATAACTTGAAAATAAAATGAATTCATATGCTTATCATAGAAAAGCAACTGAATATTCCTTGTATATATATAGTATAAAAGAGACACAAACCAGCTGTTTTCTATGGCAGGAACTCAGTTCTGATGTAGCGTTCCACAGGCACTAAAATGGTCTTTAAGATGGTATTTGTGATAGGACAGACTGCAAATGCAGATTTTAAAGCCCGTCTTGTCCTATCCCTAATGCTGTGCCATTTCAGTAGGAAGAGAGGCAAGTATATTCTGAACATCTTTACTGAATGCCTTGTCTGGTAAAATAGACTTGACAATAAAGTTAAGTGTAGCTGGAACATCTAAGAGAGCCACACGTTTTGCAAGAATACAAAAAACCTACAGGGAAACCTTTGTTGTTAATTCTTAAAATTCGGACTACTCTGTGCACTGGATGTTTAAGATCAAATTCTGGAACTATGGTCCATTTGGAACTGGAATGGAACTAATTTTTGCAAGTTTTAATAGCGTTTTAGCATTTCAGTATTTTAGCACTGGGAACCAGATTGCTTAGGATGGCATAGTTACCACAGCAATAATAACTGTGATTGTCATATCAAATTTGATAATAAGGTTGAAAATGGAACTGATCCTCCAGTCAGTTATACCACATTTACGATGTTTCCAGTATTTCCAGGGAAGCCAAGAAATCTGATCCAACCACAATATTTTTATGTCCAATTCATCAATGTACAAACATACTGTTCTCTCTTCAATGGCTACAAGCGTATATTTTTGAGTTGGAGTATAAAGCTAAGAATGAGAACAAATTATTGCTGCTTTTTATTTTATGTTTGTATTCAATATAGCTTGATTACTTGAAAGGACTTGTAGCCAGCACATTGCAGCATGAAACAGTATCATGAAAAATACATGTCTTTTAATGCAAGCATTGCACTGGCAGTTTGTCACAAGCAAAATCTGCAGAATCAACAAAGAGACTAAATAAACAAGTCAAAACTTGAATTATCTAATATAGCATTGTATGTTTTTAACAATCTCTATTCTAATTTCATGCACAGAAACCAGCATTGTAAATTTTTTGGTCCTGACTTCATAACACTTTGTTTCCAAGGCCAGCTGTAGCACTTTGTGATCCATCCTTTCTAACATCTATGACAAAACACGCTATTATGCTATTGCTGCTTTTCCTAAGCTATTAGAGGCTGCATCACTTTTAAAAAATAAGGCTGACAAGAATATAATAGAAAAAATGTTCCTTCTACCATTACTGATACACACTTTGTGTTTCTCAACTAGGAAAAACAAAATGACATCACATTATCATTATATATGCTGCTGTCTCCCAGGATGTCCTTCAGGTGTTATGGAACCTTACAATGACCAAAATACTTCCTGTGAAGGGTTGAAAAGCTAAAGATTTCTTTTTAAAGCTAGCAGTCTATTCTATAGAATACATTTTCCTCTTTACAAGCCAGCTGGCAGTTCACTGGAAGAATACTTATTATAGATATATGCTGACAGCAAATTTTAGCTATAGATGGAACGTGATGCTGGCTAAGTATTCCTTCCAAATGTGTTAATTTTAGTTACTTCCTTTATACTTACTTTTCTTAGTTGATTTATTTCTTTTATCTTTTTTTTTTCTTTCACAGGAACTTGAGATAGTAGTAGAGACGGCTCAAGTTCCAAATCAAATCCATGGAAAAGCTGAATGCTTGAATTACACAAAAGCTAAATTGTTTTATGTTATCATTTTTAATTATATCAACATAAAAATAATCACTGCTAGAAAGTATTTTTAGAATTAAAATAGCTTTGGCATAGTAACTGGTTTCTTTGCTGTATTCATCTATATGAATATTACAGACATATTAAGAATTAGTCTCTCTTAAAATAAAATACTATAAATATTTCCTATTTATGAAGGACATGAAAATATTTTTTTTTTTTCCCCTTTTCATCATGCTGGCAAAGAGAGAAAGGGCAAAATCTAAAATCTTTGACGACTTCAAAATTAAACCATCAGACCCTCAGCTAGTTTAAATTAATATAGCTTTACTGATGGCGAGGGTTTCTTTTTCTTTTTTTTTTTAACTGACATAAGAGTAATAGAGTAATTGAGTTGGAGTGATATTTTAGGAAGGTGGTTTCCTTAACTGTTAACGCTCTACAAAGTGCTGCCTGATACAATCTCACTGTACAGTTTTATTTACATTTTAAGACTAACTGCTTGTTTGCCTCATGAATATATAAGTGACTGTTGAACTTTTTAACGGGATTTCTGACTTCACAGTTTAGTTTAGGATTATTAAAGAGAAACTGTCACCTATTACACAAAAATGCTGCCACTCAGTAATACACCACATTTGATCTAACAGAGAATAATTGAAGTCAGTGTATTAAATTTTTCTCATAGGAAAATCCAGGCAGGCTGCCTTTACACGAAATTACGACTATCAAATCACTAAATCACACCAAATATTTTTCCATCTATTTCCCCATACTAGATTTGCAACTAACTGTAATTAGTTGACAATAGTTGTAAATTGCTGTACCTTACATCACCAATCTGTCACTTTTTAGTGCCTGGGATTCTGATCAATCACCAAAGAAAACACAAAAGCAGGAGTTAATAACATAACTGTTGTGCCTTTCATCCAAGATCCAGAATACTTTACAAACATTAATTAAGTTTCACAACACCCTTGTGAGATACCAAAGCATCAGTGCTACCATCAAGAAATCAGTAGATAAGGACTGCATAAAGATTTGGTTCTGGCTTAAGGCATTGGTTGAAAATGCACTGAAGCATGTAAAATGAGCCGTTCCTTTACCATATCATTCAATAGCAAAGCATCAGACCTAAAGCACATAAGCAACCCAAATAATTACTACCATTTTAATTGTGAAATTGATATTATACACTTGATTCTTTGTGAAATGAGCAAAGACAGTGACTCCTTAGTATATACTTCTTTAGACTCTTGTTTCATACCTTGTGCTGATAGCAACCCACTGAACTAAATGCTACAAAGCTTCAGGATTAATGTAGAATTCAAGTTATCCTTTCTACATCTGAGGGTCATGCTTTATGCAACTTTTAGAGCTGTACAGTATTGAAACATTACAGAATTATACGAAGCAGAAAAGGAATTGCCAAGCCTAGATCTTTTTCCGGAAGTGATGCACAATTACTCATTTCCAACATCAGTAGCCACAAGAAGCGACTGAAATGCAGCTGCCTGGCGTGTGTTTACTGTCACAAGTGATGCTGGAATTCTGAGGCAAGCAAAAAGGAAAATATACAACAGATGAGATTCATTGCATTAAATTCAGACACCTGCACTCTACATAGCTAGCTGTATTTGAGCCAGTTTTGTAGACTTTCCTTTATAATCAATGAGGAAACTTGGAAGTTATGATTCATCTTCTTCAAAGGGAGAGATGTGTCTATTACTCTTCATTGACTTTAATAGGAGTCCAGCCAAATAGCTCAGATAAAGACATCTACCCCACAAATGTGTGAAGTGAAACATATCCCTCCCACTGATACCGTTTGGGTATTTTATAGATAATTACATTGCCTCTGCAGCTATTCCACACCTTCATAATACGGAGCACTATCTATACTGCCATTATGGTATCAGCAAACTTCCACTATATCTTATCAGTTGAAAAAATTATAGGATAATGTAGTAAAGAATATATGGCTCTGTACACAATCTCGATAGCTTAAACATCTCATTTCTTAAATGCTTTTATACAAGGAGTGCTGTATACTAAAGCACTGTTAAACGGCTCCTACTTTTCTGTCTCTGCAGGGCTGGCTTTCTAAGGTACTTCATGTTTAAAATGAATTCAAATACATTAATGTGTTTATAAACTTGTGCAAGGATTCAAGCATATGCAAGCATACTGAAAATGACTACAAATCCCATCGTGCCGTTTCATTGTTCATATATAATTTCTTTGTATTTTAAATCCCCAATCATTCCCCTATTTCAAGTATACTTTTATTCCAGTAATACTGTACTTATCCTCAAAAAAAATCCCGAAACTACATTTCACAGATCTTACTATGCACAGTTCTAACATTCTGTATAGAAGCCATTTTACTTTAACCATACTTCACTATTCTTTTTGAACAGACACTATACTATTCCCAATATTAAATAGCTGACACACTACCTTGGGATCCTAGGCGGTTCCCTTTTTTAAGGAATAGCCTTCACCTTTGTCTCTGGAAACCCAATCATCATCCTCTTACACCTATTATTTTTATAGAAATAGCCCTCTGGAAAGTACTTAATTTCCTTCCACCTCCTCACACTTCCATACTCAAATTTTGCACAAAACCTTAAGATCGAATTTTTTTGCAGCGCATATTCTCACTCTGGATGTCTAGCTATTTTGGATACTACCTTGAAGTTGCTGATCACCGCAGCCTGTCATGTAACTAGGTCCTCTGCCACTCCCGTCTTCTATAACTGATACTGTCATCAGTCTTACTCCTGGTTCAATCATTAAATGTCAGGCAATGACTCACAAACTGTTTTTTCCTCAACTGTTAGTTTAGTAGAGTACAAACTCGCCCCGTATCATGCAAAAAACCTTGTAGTTTTTTAAATTTTAACCTACGTCAGTCCCTTTTTCTCTGCATAATATCTGTTCTATAACGGCTGTTGTGCATCACAGGTTGATAATAATAAAAAATTACCAAAATGTTTACTTTTTCATGCCTACTTGTAAAATCATTAAAAAAGTTATCATCACTTGAAACTGAAGTAATTTAAAACCCCTCGGAAACTTTTGGTAGAGTGAATAGGGCTTCTCAAATTTTAAATGGTGCTGTAGTCAAAATGACACAGAATGTGCAATAGTGTGTTTGTTTTTCAGATACTGTAGGTCTGAAGAGATTTTTTTGTATACTTCAATTATAAAAACATTTAAAACATACAAACTTGTGCAATTTTTATTTTAATGAAGATGAGAAGTTCATTAACAAAGATAAATATTTCATTAGATGTTAAATAAAACAAAGAGATTTTTTGGCTTCTCTCAGCACAAAATTCCTTTGAAAGATTAATTAATACATGCAAATTATGCAAATTAGACCCATGCAAATATTTTATGAAGACAATTAAGGGAACCATTAATTACTGCTTTTTTTGCTTCAGTGAGATTCATTCATTTAATTTTAATTTCACTTTAACTGTTTTGATGTATAATCTTGCAGCTAAGAACTTTATCTTTCCTAGTGGGTCACTTAAACTTATAAATTTCATCAAGTGAGCAGCAACAGAAATCTGTAAAGATATTCTCTGGGCTATGTTTAGTATCAAGAGAAATTTTTGACACAATGCACTCCTAGAAACTGCAAAACTGGAAGGGAATGTGAGCTCATTCTTGGACAAGGTTCAACTGCTGGAAAAGCAATTAATTTGCTTTGGCTGTGCTAATATAGGGGAATTAGAAAGTGTGACACAAGACAAATAGAAATAATTAGTTCTCCAAAATGATGTTCTCATTAATATGGTTTGAACAGTAGAAATAAAAAACATTATTGTGGCATGTCTGCATTCTGTCCCTAGCCACAGGAGGTATAAAAATGCAAGATACAGCATTTTTTCACCTTTGTAGTTTGCATGGTGGCAGCATTTGTTTTAATTTTTTTACTCTAGTTTTTAAGAAAAGCAAATTCTGGACCCAATCCTGTTATCTAAAGCCTACTGCACTTGCATAAAGGATGAGGGATCCCTAGGTTTCCAGACTGCTTTCTTCTGTGAAAATATGAAGCTATAAATATAACTGACTAAGCTTTTCACAACAATACACTCGAGTTCCTAAACTGAAATTTTGATTTCAGTATCATTCATTTTATGATGTGCAATGCACAAGGTATAAGACCTTAATTCTGTAGCTTAAGCCACTATAGCAAAAGATTGCTCCACCAAAAGAGTTTATGATATCCTCTTCAAATTTGATAACACAAAAGAAGTTTTCCTTTCCTGTAACATGAATACACATGCATGCATCTTACGAAGTACACAGAGGTAGATTTTCAGTTGCTATTATCTGCAACATGCCAGTACAAAACAGATTTTCTACAATCGGCAAAAATCACTAGCTAGTACTCCTCACAAAAACAGGCTGCTAAATGCTGTTAAGAATATTTGCTCGCTTATTCAAAATTTCTTAGATTGTTGCAAACTAAAGGTAATGTAACATTACGTGCCCCCCTCAAAATATTAAACCATTTTTTTCCCCCTGCAGGTGATATTCCTTCCAGATGTTTATCCAATTACAGCTGAAGGCACCTCTTTTTGAAAGTTTTGCTGTGTACATACCTTTTATCTGGAATCAGATATTAAAGTGCAATGATTTGATTTAATTTGTTTCTTCCTTCAGTTAGGTGGCAATTCTACAGCATCTGGCAGAAATTGAGATTTTCTCTTAGATACAAAAAGGGGAGAGAAATGTGGCCATGCTTTGCTTGATGGTTTTTGATGGATGTTTACTAACATTTAGAAAATTCTCAAGTGCAATTACCACAGAGATTTAGCCAAAATATCCAAGAAAAATTTCTAGAAGTTACATTGTGATAACTTTGTATAAACAGAATCTTGTCCTCAGGGATATCCTTGATAAAGAGAAAATGGAATGAAGGACTTGGACTTCAGGTTAAAACCTATGAACCTTCAGGTTAAAACCTATTTTTTGGATACTTATTCATTCTTTAACAATATGTATGTAATACTCTCATGTCCTGATTCGGTAAGAATGTGTCAGTTAAACGCATGGATGAATGACCATAATACTTGCAAAATGCTGAGAAGTACCTTCTTCTTTGACCATCAGTTGTGTTGCTAGCCAGCTTTTTTTTTGCACTTTAATCATTTCTTTCTTGCCAAATCTTAGAACCAGCATTTCATACCCTACCTCCTAGAGTTTTCTAGACTAGCCTTTGATAAAATGTTTTTGGTATTCAAGTAATGGTATCCCTTTGTCAGGGTTTTCGTCTTCACTGTTTACGTGGCTAATTTTTTTTTCTCCAACTGATTTGTTTGGCTTCTTCCTCAACTTTCTGTTTCAGTTTTTCAGAGCGGTGACCTTCCTCCCATTGTCTACCACTTCCATGCCTCATATCCAAGCGGTCTAACCAGCAGGCAGAAATTCAGCCACCATACTCTTGTAGCCATTCGTACTCCAGGTCTGCTTCCTTCTATTTGACCTAAAACCTCATCCTGCTTTTCTGATCCTCTGCACGAATGCTTAGCTGCTCTGACAAGCTCAGGTTCGGAAAACAGAGCTGTTAATTGTTCACCCCTTCAGATTCCTCCTCCTCCTCTTCCCAACTACAACTAATCTCAGTCACTCTGAACCACTCGTTTCATCTTGTCTGCCAGTGAAGTTCAAAATCAAGGTATCCTGTTTGTTTGTTACTTCTGACTCTTCATTACAACACAGTGTCTAAATTTCTTCTCATAAAAAGTCTCTGCCCCCCATTCTCCTATCCCTCTCTCTAGCTGTAAATTCATATGTTCTTTCTTCTCATATCTTACCTACTAAAGCTTACTTCTGTCGGAGTTGTATAAACAAATTCGTATGGCAAAAATATTTTCCTAGTCTGCTTCTTTGAATTGTCACTCCTTTTTAATTCCATCACTGGCTCTTCCCTTTTAACAACTAGAAACACAGTACTTGAAAGGTTTTACCTTACCCTTCACCTTGTGCATTACTTCTTATCAAAATGCTTCAAATTGGAGCGATGCTTCCAAAGAAGCATCCTCATAGTTTTTTTCGCTGTTATTCTCCACAGTTAAGACGACCCTTGTGTAATGTCCATAAGGCTAACTCACTACAACCCTTCAGGCTTGAAATCCGAATTTGTAGGTGAGTCTGACCCGAGATGAGGAATGATGCCTGAATCAGGAATGTGAGTTCATGAACACACACGACTTTCCACATAAATTAAAAAAATTCTTTGCCAGCCTGGTCACTAATATCTCATAGGCATCATTTAATCTCAAAAAATATTTGTGTAAAACTTTAAGGGAAATTACATTACTTGGCTATATTCCTTTACTAATTTTCATTACTTTTGCCATGAATGGGAACAATAATTTCAAGAATAAGGTAGGGGACATAGCTAGGGATGATTGCATCAAAAGATCTCATGAATAGTTCTGCACCTTTGCTGGTGCAAGATCAGTTTGCCTCATAGAAGAAACACACGGAATATTCTTCCATGTAAATGATTGGCAATTCCTTTGTTTCTTGACTGTTGCCACAGCAAACCTGGGAGCAGATATGCATTTGAGGACTCAGGTTTAGTTGTTACATCTTCTTTGTGTTTTTGACCAAAACATTGAAAGGAAAACATGCAGCAATACACACGTGCTTAGTCTTCAGCCCCTGAAGTACAGAAAACTGATACTGGTTTTCTTCACTTCTATGAGTAGAACAGCAGGTATTGAGCCTGTTTGTATACCAGGAAGCTGAAGAAGGGATTTATGGAGTTTCGGAGATAGGGAGTTGGTGGACATAAATAATATGTTCCCTATTACTTCATTCTAGCTTCAAGACTTTCAAATGTCACTATGCAAGTTATTTTAACAAAACTGGTTACGTTTATGTAGAAGTAACCGAATCTAGAGTTTATGCCAGGTCTTTTTTACAAAAGCTGAAAACAGAGGGTCAGCTCGATATGTGAGGTGAAATTGCACAAAAAAAATAATAATCAAATAACGCTAGGCAACATATGTTGTTGTCTTTTCAAAGCTATGTCTAACAAAGAAAAGACTTGAAAAGACTTACAACAGGTGCACTTTGTCATTACCCTGATATTCACAGAGGATAGTCATCAGTCTGAGCTGGTGCAGAGCAAGTCCAGATGATGTGTTACGTATATTCTGTTAGCACAAAGTTCTGGGACATAAATCCTACCACCAATATTCAAGTGGGTACATTATGTCTAGTTTTCCATACGTCTATACAATGAGAAAGCATGAAGGAACATATAAAAGGGAGGGCAAAAACATGAAGGACAGAACAAAAATTCCAGGTCTTGCAACATTTAAGTTCAGTTGTTTTATCTACCATAGATTTCTGACATACCCATGATCAACATCCTTAGACCCTTTATTATACAAAGATAATTGCTTGCTTCTGCATCACAGGAGTATTTCCTGATATGAAGATTAAATCCATTAAAGATTGCAAAGTTGTTCGGGTATTACAATGATAAAAGTTCTAATAGTTTTCCAGTTACTCCTGATATGGCTCAAAACAATTTATCTGAGACAGACTACAAGGCTGAAAACCGGAGTCAGTAAAATAAAGAAATAAAAAGACAAATTTTTGCTTACTAAAACTTACATTCATGTAGAAACTTTATAATAGATGAAGTAGCCTCTGAAAATAAATAACAGCAATTTAAGGGACTATTTTTGGGCAAGCTCATTTTGGTAGATTTACAAAATCAGTATTTTCTCAGGAATAATCTGTCTTTAACCAGTTTCTCAGAACTATTACGCACAAACATGCTTTTTTTCCACCTTGATACCTGACTTAGTTTTCTGTTTGGATACACGTATCTACACTAGCAATTGAAAAGAATTATTTGCTCTTACTGAATGAATTCTATTGAATGTCTGCTAAAAATTTTTACTTCTTTAGCTATTTCTTCATATGATTACTTTTGCGAGCTTCACGGTGCAACCATGAAGCAGCTACGGAAAGATTTTAATACAAAATGTAGAGACAGAAGGCAAAAACATTTCAAAGAACAGAGAAAGTAGAAGAATATTCTATATTAGCAAAGTTCTGGGCTGGTATATCCAGGGCCAGCTCTCTACTTGGCAAAAGGGCTGTTGTCTGAGTCACATATGATCTTTTAGAAAGTTAGTGAGTTTTGGCTTCTTTAAAAATATCAACTATCACAACTTTTTTTCATATCTCGTTCAAATACTATATAATTCCTAGCTAGTCCACAGATAACAGAAGATCAAGATCTAGAAAAATTATCCCATGAACGCTTGTGTGTTTCCACTAAAAGTGCTATAAGAGTGGCATAGGTCTTCCTTTTGGAATTAGTATACTAATAAATATTTTTTAATTCAAATTATATAATAAGCTATGAATTTCCATTCACTGTAACACAAGTCAAGAATGTTGCATGTTCAAAGGAGTTCCAAATGAGGAAAAGGGCTTGATTCAACATCTGGCATGACTTGTCAGTCTTCCACATCCTACATGGCTTCCAGCTGCGGCTCCAGAAAGGTCTGGATCTTCCATAGGTATGATTAACCCTATGCAGATGTCTCAGATGCCCTGAAGCATCTCAAATGGCACTAGTCATCTACTTGTGGACAACCAAATCACTTTTTTGTATAAGGGTCAATGTTAAGTATATCTTAACTTCTCTCTGTAAAACTTTTCAGAGTTTTGGACATGTAGGGATGAGATGAGAAATTGATGATGACCTTCCTTGGTAGATTAGCTCACATAACACAGAATCACAGAATCACAGAATGTTAGGGATTGGAAGGGACCTCGAAAGATCATCAAGTCCAATCCCCCTGCCAGAGCAGGAATGCCTAGATTATGCTACATAGGAACGTGTCCAGGCAGGTCTTGAATGTCTTCTTTGATGCCGGTGTTGGCTAACAATCAAAACAGATTGCTGAGAAGGATGGTCACTGGTCTTATCTAATGTTCTAAACCTATTTGAACTTGAAATTCAAGATGTGAAATCTAACCTGGATTTGATGTTTTTTTTTCACCTACCCAAGCTGTAACACCTTTCAGGAGGGAGACATGGATTTCCTTGTCTAATAGATTTCTTGCTATGTGTGCGAAGTGGATAAACTAACTTATCAGATACTAGTTTGTACTAGTAGTTCTTTAAAGCACAGTACTTTTAGCAGAACTGAAAATTATTAATGTTATTTTGGCATAAGAGTTGTCTCCCTCATGCTTCACATGACACATCACAACAAGGGAAGAGCAACTCTTAGAAAAATCTCAAACCATGAAATATTTTGAGGTTTGCTGACAATGAAGTCTTAATGATTTCATACAGAAGTGCAACACTAGTACTGATAGATGAAATCTCCTTATAAGGGGATGATACACAAACATTAGGCACTTTTTAATCTCTCTAGTAGTTCAAAAACTACAGTAGTTTAAAAATCAAATGCTGAGAAACAATCTATGACACATTACAGCCAGTTTCCATCACTTGTGCAAGTAGTAGATGTGTGGCTGTTGTAAAAAAAGGGAGAAAAAGGGGCAGCTTTCTACACAATGTAAAGGCAAACACTGATGAGCACCTTAAACTCAGTAGATGTAGCTCCCCAATCAACCTAAGGAAGGACAGGATTACAGTTCAGTTGAGAATGAACTAGAAAACCACTTTGTTTGTATATGTTTCATGACGAACTATAGAAACACCATTTTGCTGAAATGATGTTGTTTTAATCAATTTTTCATCCTGATTTAAAAAATAAAGTCTTTCAGTTCTCTCTCTAGAAGGGAAAAAGTGATCTGTTTTTCAGCTGATAAGACTATGCTAGAAATGTGTGTTTTACCAGCCTCTTCAGGTTTCAGTTATCTTCTGTGGCTGAAGATGAGGGGAACAGAATACTTGTGAGAAACACAAATAGGGAGGATGATGGCTTGCAGGGCCCGTCTTTCCCAGGTAGCAGGACAACTGGGGTGACCTCGGACACTGTTAGGTAAGAATTCATGCATCCTATCCTCTTTGAATAATAAGAACATGGAGAAAGGAGGGAGTAAGTGATGAACAAAATTGAAACAAGTCAAAACAATTTTATATAAAGTTTTAATAGCCTCCTTGGTGCATCATGTGTTTTATTTAATATTCTTATTGTCCTGAGTTTTCCCACTTGACTCGGTTCATGCTTAGTCATTAATTTTACACATAGTTGCTGTAAAAGTGTACTAAAGTACCATGTTGGAAGAAAGCCTCTGATTGATTAATCATTTATCTCAGTAGAAAAGCAATGAACATATTTGATTTCCAGCCGCTTCAGATATATACAGCTATAAAATGAGATGTAAATTGCAATAGATAGCAATTTCAAGAAAATGTGAAGAAGTTTATGTAAGAGTGTAAGTGTGGAATGAGATGGCTCTGTAAGAATACTTCACAACGTTCATGTAACTGTTTATTAACTCTATGCCCTTCCTCTGCTTTTTGGGTGATGGATAATGGGATTATGTACCTTAAAGTTTAAAGGTGTAGCTAACAGTGACCTATGAACACTATGAAACAATCGTCTATTTATAGGTTACTGCCTGCAATCAATACCACCTTCTGTTTAAGTTAATCAATGTTGTCTTTAATTGATTAGCTTGAGTTGAAAACCTGCCAAAGTGCTGGACTCCTGGGCAGGGGGTAGGGAACATACTTATTACTGTTTGGTTTCCACACATTGTAAGATAATTCCAGTATTTATTCATGGTCAAGGAAATATAAAGCAAAATAAATCTTTACTGTATGCTTCCGCATTGTGTATTCAGATTTCAACAGTAAAAGACAGATAAACTAGCAAGAGATGTCATAAATGTCTCATGTACAATCCAGGTTTATATATACATACATACATACATACATATATATATATATACACATACACACACTGGATTGTTTTCCAATCAAAAAAAATCTTTTAAAAACTGGTGAGCTGGTAAAGCTAGTAAGGTTTATTCTTCTTAGGGGAGTAAAATAACATATTTAAGATAGAGCCCAGTTCTTTCTAAAATGTGTGAAAATTAGAGAACTTGTTTTCAGAGATATAACTTCTGCAACAGCAATGGAATTCAAGGTGGTGCACACAGATTAATGTTGTTATTTATTGTTATGTATATAATGTCATTGAAGTGCATAGCACTGTACAGCTGAATAATAAGTGCATGACCCTGACATTAATACAAGGCGTTACCCACTGCAGTCAAAAAACAGCTGATGTTTAAGGCACTAATCAGAAGGAAAATGAAGCATTATAAGTAAGTGTTATGGCAAATAGGAACAATATTTAACCAGCAAATATTTTAGGAAGACTAAATAAAAACAAAGTAGAATCAGGTGTACTAACCAAAGGGAGTTAGTAAAGCAGCTCCACTAAATGTCACTGAGGGTTAGAAACTAAACTTCTAATGGTTTACCCCCTTCAACACCACCACTAGGTCTGAATTTTATTTTTTTTTTGAGCATAAGCAAGACAAAAGAGAAGAGCAATGCAGCAAACACACTACCCTTCAGCTTCTAAAATTGAACTGCATGTGCACACGCTTTCACCAATGTATCAATTTGTTTGACAAACTCCGGCATGCAGAGGAGGATCAATAGCAAGACAGCAGACACCACTCCCTAGTGGGTCACAGCTTTGCTCCACTCTGTTGTCATTTTCCACACTTTTCTGGCAGCTCAGATCACTACTGTTACCTGGAGGTTGTAGAATAACCCTAAGAAGGGTAGTCACATTACAGAGAGTTTTTACGTCTGCAGTTAACCAGAGCTTCAGAGAATGAAACTAGCTGGTTTATCAAACTTCGGAAAGCTTCAGAATGGAAAATTTAAGGAAGAATCCTGATAATCAGACAGGTAAAAAGAAAACAAACAAAATCTATCTGTCAGACTGCTGAAAATCACACTCACAAGACATGGTATTTCACAAACACGGACAGACTTTCTTTCTATTTGTTGACTCCTAAACTGAAAAATGAGACTTTTTCTTGACAAATTAAATGGAAATTATTAGCTTTTTAAAAAAAAAAAAACAAACAACCAAACAACCCAGCAAACTAAAAACTAAAAAAAATGGCCTAATGGAATAATTTGCTAAGTGGCCTACAAATCACAGAAGAGTTCATCTCCCCCAAAAAAATCAGTCCACCGTTTTGTCACTGCTGCTTCACAGAACCTTTTTATATTTCTGTGGTTCTAGAATAGTCAGCTGTTAGTTTCCATAAACAGCCTAGCTAAGTAGCAGATGTTTCCTTGGGCAGTTATTCAATATATCTAGCAAAAAAAATAAAAAATCTCTTTGCCTTCCAGGCTTCTGACAGCTTTGTTTCCAGCTCCTGACTTCTTTTCCCTGCTGAAATGTTCAACCTTTACAGCAGGCCTGCACAACAGGTGGGCTGTGGGTCTCCTGAAGCCTGAAAAACCATTTACTTGGCCCATCAGCTGCTGAGAAGCATCATGTAGTGTTTGATTTGCCCAGCTGCCAAGAGGCAACAACAAGATGTCCAGCAGAAAATGCATATCTCCTAGCTAGTCATCGATCTCTCTGAACGCACACAAATCTCCTGGTCAGCCACCTGGTCAACTAGCAGATATATAGCTCCAGATCACGCACACGCATTGCCTCGCAGGCCAAAGAAGTGGCTTAACAGGAAAGATTTGCAATATTCAGAAGTAATATTTGGCAGGGGGTGGAGGTTGAAACAGAGGTGGAAGGAAAACGGGAAAGCAACAACATAAAGGAAGCTGCAACTGTTGACACAGGTTGGCAGAGAAGAAGAAATGTCACACGGCAAAGTGAAAATGTGTTTTCACTATGAAAATGACCTGATATATTCATTTGGGAATCCTGGTCTTACACTAAAACCAAGCACCTTTCAGCTAGAAGTCTCATGTAATAATAAATGAGTAACAACAAATCCATCGTACTTATTAAACAGCAATAAAAATGGAATAACTGATGAGCATGTATCAACTGAAAAAAATGCAGAATTTACAAGTTGATATATATATACTTAACATTTCTAAGATGTTTTAATGAGAAAAAAGGCAAGAAAATACTGAGTAAAATGTATAAAGCATCAGGTGCTTCTCTTTTCTCGGGTTTAATCAATTAATACTGTAGAGAATATATGACCATCGGTTTACATGCCATTACACAGATGGATGATCTCGTCTTTGAGGTGCTATGGGAGCAAATGGAATTGCTTTTGATTAAGAGGAGGAGGACACAGAGAGGGACAGACAGAAATGCAAAGACAGGAGATAGAAGCCCTGTAAGAAAGATGCAATTATTGAAGGCACTCTACAAAAGGGTAACAGGTAAAAGAAATGGACTTGATGCTGGTCATCACAGTCAATATCATGGACAAAATAAATGAAGGAAAGACTAACGAAAAGACATTTTAGTTAAATGTGCTGCAAAGAGAACGGATGTCCCCAGAAAAGAAATAGATGTGCTGTCATTTGAGGATATTGAAAACTATTTTTAAAAAATCATTAGTTAATTTGAGAGTAGTCTTGCACTGGAAAATGTGTCCTATCTATGATTAGCAGCCAACAGTAATCTTCTCCAAGACTACAAAATATAAACTCATATAAAACTTGAGATTTAGAGAAATTAGGGCAAGAAGTCTGATGCAGTTGGAACTGGAAATAAAGACAGAAAATGTTTCTAAGGGAAGTGACTGAGACTGGTTAAACACATAGGCAGAAACACAGAAACCAGGGCACCAGAAGACACTGTGAAAGGGAGATAATAATAATAAATGATTGTTTGACAGCAACTGGGACTGAAGTTGAGGGGATCAAGTATTTTGGAACAACAAGAACAGGACCCTGTGGTTGAGAATAGGAGGAAACATGGGGGACTGAACACAGGGAAAAAAAGTCAGTTAATGTCATCTGAAGTCTCTTAAGAGAAATCTTGACAAGTAACTGGATTTGCAGCACATGGATAGAGAATTATGAGACAATATCTGGTGACGTCTGGATCTTGATTAACAAGAATACTATGTGTAAGAAGTTAAAATCAGAGGCTGGAATAATGATTGGATATAAATAGAAACTTGTATTGAAAAGTGAGAAAAAAACAGGTAAGAAAGAGATTATAAAATGGGGAAATGGACATTAGGACTGATACAAAGGCCAGAGATGAAGGAGAAACAGTAAGAAAGCTTAAAAGAGACACTGTTAAAATTGATACAGGCTACAAGCAAAATGAAAGGAAGATTCTGTGCCCAAGAGCAAGAAAAGTTCCCAAGATTGTCTTTATCTCAACAAGTATCTGTAAAACCCTCACAGCAAAATGGTCTTTTGTTAGACCACACTGCTTATAACATGGTATTGGTTTATCAGTTACTTTGTTAGCTTTATTACTGCGGAGTCCATAAGGTTGTCACATGTCACCTCACTGTGAAACTTCTTTGTAGTTTACTTCTCAAAAAGAAAGTCCTAGGAAATGGTTACCTAGGACATTATTATCCAAATGATGAAGCAAAACACTCAACTGTTAGGAAATGACAAAATTAAGATTTAACATATGAAAGAAATTGAGATAATCATTCACATCTCTTCTGTAAAACTTGATGTCCAATAATGAAAGCATTATATATAAACCAAGTATTACATAAAGTGTGAGAACACACATTGAGCACTGAAGATAAAGAAAATATTGGCTAGATATCTATTTATTCAACTATATCCTTGTCCCCTGCACTGAATGAGGCAGGGTACTGTGAAAAATACAGTATCTAATCATATAATTAAAGATTATATCATGATGCATGCACAAAGAGAGTTGAACAAAGGTGCGGAAGACAACCTTAATCCTACCATTTCCTAATTTTGGAATGCTTGACTTTACAGCCTTGATAATGGCATTTCCAATAAAGTTTTTGATCTCATAAGACATATCATCACACATTTCCACATGCTTTTGTCCAAGATTTATATATCAGAAACAGAACTGTGAACACAAGCTTCATAGAACCACCACAAGTTCCTTTTCAATGTGAAGTCCTTCAGATAGCTATCTTTCCAACACCAATATAGCAAGAAAGAATCAAGGACTACCGTTTGCTGTGATTATTATGCTGATTTTGCTTGTTGAAAAACAGATTAAACAAGTTTCAAACCAAAGCAGAAAACAGGTCAGGTTTTCAGGCAAATGGCTGAAGCTGTATCTAAGCAATTTCTACTAATGTGGAGGGCAGCTGCAGAGCAGCTTTGCCCTAGTACTTAGGCAGCAAAGTGCACGCACTAGGTTCCTGGCATGAGCAAAGTTAAATCGTAATTTCTTTGTCACTCTTCCTCAGTAGCCCTCAACACCCTTACAAGTAAGGACGTACAGGGCTGTGCAGTCAGTGAGTTGAGTTGCAGTTGCTTTCTTTCTCTATTCCTGGATCTGCTCAACGTCTCCGTTTCCTGCCTTGTCTGTTCTGGGAGGGAAAAAGCCAGATGGCCCTTGGAAGCTTTTATGTGCATGGTAGCTGAGTGGCTCTTTTTCTTACATCAGGAAAGCAGAGTCTGAAGCCACTTAGCACTACACTTAACTGCACTGTTAATATGAGCCTACAAAAGAGGTGGAGAACTAGAAAAAGATGAGAAGAAACAGTCGATGAAAAAGGGCTTAGAGAGCATAAGTTGATTTTGCTAAGGGACAGGGAACATAACAGACTCATTTGGAGAAAGGTTGATAATGTGTTAGAAGGAAAAAAAAACAGATATTTGCAGCAGAATAAGGAATCGAGGAATGAAATTTTGATTGATGAAAAAAAGGAATGGAATGTGTGCTAGAGGAGAATGCGTAGTTAAGGAAAAATCGTCTGAAAGAATAGAATAGGACAGGAAAACTTTGAGAACAGGCAAAATGCAAAGGATGTCATGGAAGACAGACATCTGGGGAAAAGGAAAACAGAAAAAGATAGGCTTAAGATTTCATGGGAACTGAACAGGGTGAGAAGACAGCAAAGAATGTTGGATCTGTTTTCAGAGGCAGCAGCAATGACAGCACGTAGAAGTCAGAAACTGACTGGAAGAAGGTAGAAAAGGTACACGCTGAGGCAATTGCTAGAAAATAGGAAAGAGATGGAGAAGACATACAAAATAGTAGCCTGAGAGAGAGAAAATTTGGTTAAGCTTCCTGCTCTTGTCAGGATAGCTTTAGAAGAAAAGCATGAAACAAATCGGGAGTGCTTTGGGAAAAGTAAGACACAGCAGGGCCACTGTATGAAAAGAAGGGTCAGTGGGGAAGTCAGTGCAGAAGTGTCATTTTAGGAGTTCAGATAATGCATAAAGGGAGTGGTGTTTAAATGGAATGAAGATGAATGCACAGGACTTGGGAGGCAAACTACTGGGAGACAGAAGAAGCAGATTTATAGAGAAATTATGGGATTTCTAGAGGAAAAGAAAAATTAATAATGTAGGCAGGCAAATACATGGTAAGTAACCAGATGGGGAAGAAAAAGTCAATGGAAATAAGTAAGAGCGGCAGTAAATGTCATTGTTCTAGCGCTTAGTAAGAGGTCTGGTAACAAAACAGTATATAAAAGTCAAACATTATCTTTGTATGGTACCTTTTTGTGTGGGATGAGGGGGTCTTGGGAAACCGGATTGGGAGCTAGGCATAGGCATCTAGTGAACCTACAATATGTATGGAGAAGAGGATAATCTGCTTTATTATTATTTTAAACAGAAGCAAGAAAAAAAACATTTAAAGCCAGTGTCTACACCAGTTCCTATAACTTAGTAACTATATCTACTAAAAAATATGTAAGTATATCTGAGACCCATAACTGGGTTATTTATTAGCATTTAGCATATTAGCATATTAACCCATAACTGGGTTATTTGTTAGCATTTTATATATATTCCAGCAAGCTATTATCTACCCAATATTAAAAAACCAAAACCAAACGCAACCCTAAAATATCCTGTATTGCTTCTTTTTATAGTCTTATATTAAAATTTCTTTTTATCTCTCCCACTTTGCGAAATACTCTACATGAACTAAAAGTGAATCTGAATGAGTGCTACATGATGAAAAATAGAACAGAATATAAACCCCTTATTGACAAATGCAAATATCTTTCATGCTTAAATTAGTCCTATGCCTTACTCGCAAAAGTGATAAAAATACCAGCATTAAAATTAATCTCAAGTTAACAAATATACTTTTATTTATATTTAATAGTAGATAAAATCTTTATTTTTAATTATGATTTCCTTGCCTAATATTTTCTTAAATGCTGAAATTACAATTGGTATTTCAATTATTTCACTTCCCCACAGAATGCTGCAGCTTTCTTACCTTTGTTTGCTTAGTTATAGAACTGCACAGCATGCTTAATACAGTATGTTGAAAAAAAAAATAATGATTGTGGCTATAAAGACTATTACCCCAGACATGATTTGGTACCAAGATACAGATATATTTTTGAGAAGAAAGGTGTATTTCCCTAGTAAGTTTTTTTTCCCCCAGAACCTGAAATATGAAAGAGATAGTATTATATTCTTTATTGTAAAATATATTGTCTATTCCATATAATTATTCTTCTATGGTGTATACTTGAGTATACAAAAGATCATTTACAGATAAAACGTAAGGAAATAATTAAAATTTTGCAAAATTGGAAAGACATGGTCTTTGTTGCTCCAATGGAAATTCCAAAGAGGGTAGCAAAAAAATCACAATTTCACCCATCAGAAGGCTTTTTCAAAGTTTTGCAGCTAAATCCGTTCAAGGAGCCCATCTGTACTGAGCATGCTTTATCCTGGTGCTGCAGTTCTTTCCCTGCAACTCTTTCTCCTCATTTCTGGAAACAATTTGTCCTGCTAAATATTGAAATAAGAACAGAGTGCTCTCAGTGCTTCCCTCCCTGCTCTCCAGGCAGAAGAAGAAACTGAATACACACTGAAAGGAGCAGGGAAGGTGAGCTTGAAGCAATAGGGGAGGTGAGCTTGATGGGGAGGTGGACAGAAACAGAGAACACAGAGATGCGGTCACAGAGAGGGAAGGCTGGTAAATGGGAATGTCAGGGCAGCTCTGCACAAGAGGAAGAGGCAACAGGAAGGGTCATACAGTGGCAGGAGTCACTTGAGAGAGAAGGAGCTGGTAATTAAAGAAATAGTCAGGGTGGCATGAAACTGAGAATGCTGGAAGAACGTGAAGTTAGGAAAAAAGAAGCACAGCTACTGCAGAGCAAGGAAAGAGTGAGATTAGCCACTGACAACAGCTCTAACTGGAGTGAGGAAGAGGAAACTAAACCGGGACAGAGACACAGGGATACGTGCTAAGGGGGACACGCAGAAAAGGGAGTTTATGGTGAAAGGGAATCCTTCCAGCTTTGAAAGTGAACACAAAGAGTACTGACACTTAGCATACTCGTCTGCTCTGAACTATTTCTGAAACCTATCACCCTGTAATTGCTGATTCACGATGACAATAAGCTCCTACAGTTACAGTTGTGTGGTCGGGTTACATACTGTGGTAGATCTAAAAGTTCCGAACTGCTGTACAACGATCAAGCTGAGTATATTAAAATAGAAGAAATGACATCTCTATTTCTTGCTTCTTTTTTTCCTTTTCCTTAAAAAAACCGACCTATTTTAATTATACGTTAAGACTGCAAAGCAGAGACAGGAAATGTCAGAATTAAGGTTGCCTTTGCAATGTGATCCAGTATCATGATCAGAATGTACTATGGTCCAGTATTTAAGTAAATAATCATCTGTGCCTTTTTTTTTTTAATGTGCACAATCTTGGACAGATGAATCAAGGAATGGTCATCATTACTGAGAATGTTGCCTGCAAGCCCTTGATTTCATTTGTTGCATAAATGGAAATACATGAAATGAGCATAAGTAGGCGAAGGATAGCTGGAAAAGAATGGATAACCATGTTTAAAAAGACGAAGCACTGTTCCTATGTAGTTTGGGATAAGTCCTTTAGAATACATACTTCCAGAATATTCAGTAATAATGTTTTGCTCATATTACACATACCCAGCTAGGCATATCAGCCCATAACCAAAACTGAATTCATCAGGAACAGTGATTTGAATACACTGAATACATTTGCCACAATGCAAAGTATCCTGAAAAATTAGGTCCTCGATACTCGAAAATTAAGCAAGTTGCCATCTTAATGTCTGTGATTCTATCTCCCATTTGGAATACTCCAAACTTCAGTTCCTTGCAGGAACACTCCGAAGACAAAGTTACTAATGCTTGCCAAGAGCTCAGGTGACCAGTGTAACAGAATTGCCGCCTAAGAAATTCCAAGCTTGTCTTTGCACCAAACAAAATAAATGGATTATAACAAAGTGTCATAATGACTGGATTCATACTAAATGAATTATGTCAAATAGTGCTTCGAGTAAGGCATACATTTGATGGGAAGGAAAGCAGGATTCTGGAATAACAAACCTCAGAAGATGTACCCACTTCCCAGGCAACGTTTAATCTGGCATATTCCATCTTCCGAGTTACTGACTTTGCAGAAATAACTTGTTTCAAATCTAAACGTGTGTTTGTCTTTTATACAAACTTATTGCCTCTTTTTTATTTGTTTATACGCTCAATACATTAAAAGCTCGTTGACTTTTTATTCTGTTGTTACAGCCTCCTTGTGGCACACCAGTAACAACTCTTTAGGAGTTAGAAAATGTGATTAAATAACACAGAGAAGATGTCAAATGATACTGTTAAGATGATTGACTTCGAAATGCAAAATAAAGGCAATTGAGAGTGATTACTGGAGCTAATCATTTTAGCTTGCCTCTGAAAAATGTACCTTCATTTACAATTGAAAACAAATGCTATTTTTACTGTTTAGTATTCATGTAGGTAGATTTAGTCTGTTGACTAGAGAAGACATTATAATGTAAAAACTATCTTAAAAATGTGTTCTTTACTAATATCTTAGTGTTTGTAATATATAGATATACATACAGATTCACAGGGGAAGTAATATGCCTCTCTTTAGTATTTCATGTATAAATTTACTCAGCAGATTTGTTTTATTAAAATGTAAATAATGGAATATGGTAAATGAAAAATCCAAGACAAGAATAAACAGCTTATTTATCGTTAATGCTCAGAGTAGCTTATTGAAACACACCTTTCAGTAACTGCCACTGAATATTAGCTATGAAATTCTCATCATGCCTTGAGAGTTATCCATTCGGTTTAGCCATTTATATAGTTAAAAGGCTCAAAATGTTTCAAACATAGCTTTACAACATTGTTATCTCAGATCTAACTACATATATTCACAAAAACTGCATTCAGCATGTCCCAGACTCAACCAAATATTGCTTCAAATTAATTATTCTTCTTTAATTGCTCTCTATAAACAGAAATGACCTATTAATTTAAAGAAAATCTATCAGCACAAAATGTATTCTCTCTTATAAACAAGCAAGATGAACTTGACCTTGTTTGAACTTGTTTTGATGTGGCCCAGATGGTAGGCTACATGCTTGAATAGCAGTCTAAAGCTGAGGAAAAACTCATATAGCAAGATCTAGATTTATAGCCTTTTGCAAATTCCTACCTTGTATTGTCCTTTCAGCATCTGTTCTGCCCCCGCTGCGGTCAGCTTCTATCTCTGGGGTCAGAGAGTCTAAAAACATAGAAAGGTAAGACTGACACATATTTCATTTGATTCTTATAGCCCTTTTTACAACCTGTTACTCCAACGCTGAATTACAATACAATCAACCTTTGTCATTTTTTTTAATGTTGAACAATGACTGGAGGCCAGGACAATTTTTTGTTAGACTAGGAAGATTAATGAGCAATAGATTTTTCAAGCATAAAGGGGGGGAGAAAAAGAAGAAGAAAAAGAATTGACTTTCTGAGCTAATAATATAATATTGTCCTAGTTTGAACATTCTCTCCAGTGAGTTTATTTGCACATACTATATAAAGTAACAGAACAATAAAGAGAGAGGCATCACTTGAATAAAGAAAAGAAGAGATATTCTCTTTTTTTTCCCCTCCTATCATGTTGCAATACGACGAGCGTCTTTTGGCACTTAAATTGGAAGTTAATGACACAGAGGCAAAAATCAGCTTCTTACCATTTAGGACCCTGAGACTATCTGTTGAAGCTGCCTGTTTCAGTGTCTGTTCTGCTTGCTCCCGTCGTTTAGTCTCAAATTCAAGTGCTTCCTGCAATTTCCTCTTTGCCTTCTTTTCCTTCTTTAGCCTTTTCTGAATTATTGCTACGAAAAAAGAAAACCAGTGTACTAAGATTTTGATTTGAAGCTTGGCTACACAGTTACGTATTAAGAGTCCTGAGAAACATTACAACTGCAACAGCTCATATAAACTAATTAATTATCTGGTACCAATTTAAATTACTTGAAATTTGCTGGAATCACACTGTGATATTCTAAGAGGTACTGTTCTATACTATGGTATTGAAACCTGTAGGAGTTGCTCAGCTATAGTATTTTTATTATTTTTATTTTTAAACAGGTGAGAATCTGTGAATGTCTGAATCAGAAAACCTTGGAACGGTCAACGAAATGTACTTTTTGCATCACGTGACATAGATTCGCCTCTCTCTCTGGAGGTGAGGTATTTTGGGGGGGACTAATCCCCCCAGTTTGTTATTGCCCACAGTACATAGTACCCACACAGCAATGTTCTCTCTACCTGCCTGCAGCTTCTCTCCCACAAGAGGGAGATCCAGCTGCTTGGGTGCAGGGGCTGCAGAAGGAAGGAGCTCAGCCCCCAGCCCACTGTGGTCCTCAGTCCTTAGGGAAAAGTCCTGAACTTTCTAACTCCAAGCTGCTGCCTCCTACAAGCCACTCGACCCCTTGGTGCCCAGTCTCTTCCCCAGATTTACTTCTTATCCACATTTCCCTTTGTCTCTCCCGTTTCTCTGTCTTTCTCTCTGCCAGCTCCTGTCCCATCAGTCAACGAACCTTGAAGTATTCATAGCAAATCCTTTATGGCGCTGGATCACTCAGCCAAGTAAATATTACTCTGCTAGGCCATATATGAGGGAAAATGTTAAGAAACGAAGGAATATTTCAAAATTAAGCATTATGAGGCCATAACTCAGAAACATGCTTCTCTTCTATCTCTTCACTTCAGATTTTACAAGGAAAAGGATTTCAAGATCAGGATAAAACTTTGTCGTAGTTTTCTTTTCTATGCTACCAGTGACTTAGAACCACAAAAGTAAGACTTGCATGATCCCAGCTGAAGCAACATATCACAGGTTACATTCCGGATGGAAAAGGATAACGTGAACCATTTTTTTTTTCTCTCAATAAAAGACAAAGTGAGGCTCTAAAGAAATCCTGTAAAGTTGTAAAGCATATCATTATCTCCTCCACCACACCCCAACTCGTCTTACGTAGCACATTTAGGGTTTTCATGGATGTGCATGTAAGATGCTTATTTTTCATAAGATCTTCTGGGATAACTCTCCTGGAGAGTCTGTTATTTTGACAGTAATTAAAAAATTATTAACCCACACTAAGAGAACTGTCCTTATCAAAACCAGATATTAGGTGATACCAGGTTTGACTGCCAAGATGTATCTAGACCCGTATCTCACTCCGAAGAAACCTCTGGTATATGCTAAGGGGTGAGCACTAGAAAAAGTAAAAAAATACTTCCAGCAGTTCATACTTACTATTTCACAGAATCACACAGAATCACAGAATTGTTGAGGCTGGAAAAGACCTCTGAGATTGTCAAGTCCAGCCTATGACCCAATACTGTCATATTGGCTAGACCACGGCACTAAGTGCCACATCCAGCCTCTCCTTAAACACCTCCAGGGACGGTGACTCCACCACTTCCCTGGGCAGTGCATCCCAGTGCCTGATCACTGATTTCCAGTAGTCTGCGATGGTGGTATCTTTCACAAAATGCAAATAATGAAGCTCTTTAGGGGAAGTGTCATTGCTATTGCTATTAATTTATATGCTTAAAGGGAACTGTCACTGCTATTACTATTTAATGTATACGCTAAGAATAACCACTTTTTTGTGATCTCAGATTTTTTTTTTGCCATGCAGAACTGTTCAGACACATAACCACATACCCTGTAGTCAGAATAGCTACGCAATTTACATGCAAGATTTTGGAATTTTGGTTCTTTCTCATTTTGTGCAATACCAATTACTTTAGAGCCTAAGTAGCTTATACTATCAAAGAACATCTAGTATCTATACAAAGGCTAAACTAAATACATTTTGAATCATTGCACGGTTTTAATGTTTTCATTATAAGTACTTTGAAAGTGATTGCAATAAATGAGAAGGAAACATATGTTGCTTTCTGAATTAAAATGTCATCATGGCTGACACATTGTAGATGTGACTACAGCAGTCAGAGCCAGAATTAGCAAGCCCTTACTGTGTAGCTTCTCACAGAAGAGATATTATCCTACATTCACCAGTTGATGAGACATATCCTACAGCCTTAGAAACCACTAATTGGAATATTTACAAAGAAG
This sequence comes from Trogon surrucura, assembly GCA_020746105.1. NCBI lineage: Eukaryota > Metazoa > Chordata > Aves > Trogoniformes > Trogonidae > Trogon > Trogon surrucura. Next base: position 45,622,623 of record CM036617.1, read on the forward strand.
GAAGGAAAGAAGCAGTTCTGTAGAACATACAGTAGCAACAGTGAATTTAATATTCACAAAACGGCAAAAATATTGTTGCAGCCACTAAAGAAAAAGACATTTCACTTGTGTTAGCATGACAAGCAAAAGACAGATGTTGCCTAGTGCTGAAGTTCCCATTCACATAATGGGTTTTGACCTGCATGTGACACAGTGATTCGCATTTCTATGCTGTAGCTTTATAGTGCATTTAATTATTTTTTTTCATATGGTATCTCTTAACTTAAAAAGGGTATGGTACACTCCTCCATGCTTTCATTAGCACATGAAACTTTCTTTAAGACATGACACTTGCTATCTGGCAAACTAATACTAGGTAAAGCCTCCTACATATTTTTCTACATTAAACTGAAGAATAAAATCTCACAATAATTACAGTCTGGCCTTATTTTTTCTCTCCTACTTGGATCTGTTCATTTTAACAAATAAACCATTACTTTTCTTTCTTTTGTACAGAAGTATCCCCTAGCAGAGCCAGTCATCCTCATTATATTTGCTTTGCTGCATGCCACCATTAAGTGTTCAAATCTATTCCTCTTTGGTTCAGGTCTTTTACCAATGCACTATCATCATTAGAGGGATACATGTAAAAAATCATCATGCTGAAAATAACATTATCAATTATTTCAGTACCCTGAACAAAATAAGGGACTATCCTGTTCCCTTTCCTGACACACAACTTCGAGTGAAATTAATTTTGCTTCACTTTAATTGCTCAAAACATTTATAACTAGTCCACCATATTCCCTCTGGAGTTCAAGAGAAGAGAAAGAAGTCTTCAAAGCATAATTGTCCCCACCTGCACCTGTCTGAGAAGAGGATATACAAATCTCTTTCTTTATTGACCACAAAGAGAACTTACATTAACTTAAATGAGGTGCTTAACTTTTAGATGGAAAAACTCAAGTAAGGTCAGATGGGTCCCCCTCAACCTCTTCTACTGTGTATGTGATTGCCTGACTAAAACCAAATATATATATGAGCAGTTGTGAGACATAGAGGTAGAAGGATGTGAAGAATAACCAGCCTCCTTTACAAAACTACTTTAAAAGTGTAAGTGGTGCAATCGTACTGAGCAAAATAAACAAGTTGTGGACAAAGGGATGATTCACAGCACAGCTGTGATAATTGTTAAGAGTAATTGTCTTTAAAAATATGTTCTCAGAAATTAAAAAAGGAAATTAATGATGTGGCAGTCTTACCCTTTAATGGGTCAAGGGATGAAACCAGATTACATTGTGTACTTATTGCTAGCACATTAGTTAAAGGTAAAATGATACTGCTTGTGAATTGAAATGTTCTAACTATCCCCTATTTAGCTGGCTTGCAGAAAATTAAACTGGACAAGAAGAGAGTTATAACTCTAGCTCTGCAAAAATACATATCTGACTTGTCATGGTCTGTGTTAAACAGCAAGTGAGCCCCAGAGGTTAACTGTCCCTTGCAAAGTAATTAGACACTATAAAAGGGCAAGACATATACATACAGAAAAATGGACCCATAAAGAAAGACAGAACATGGTCATAATGCAAATACTTAAGGCAAAGTACTGTAAACTGTCCTACCTTTACTATCAATAAAATTACTTACAAATTTTTAACATGTATACCTTTTACAGTGGGCTGATATTAATGATTCAAATGCTATCAATGCTACTTCTTTATCAAGAAGAACCTTAACTGTTCCTTCTACAAACATGTTCCATCTACTATGCATTATAAAGTGCTTATATTATCTTCATATTTATTACATTATTACATTATATTATCTTCATATTTATTACATGAGGTTTGCCTAAACGTGCAATATATGACCCTAGTACATAAGAACAGACACAAGAAATCCTAAAATCTTGCAGATTTTTAAATTTGATACTAATTGTCCTTGTAATAAGTAGGTGACCTTTTTCATAATGATTGCAACCTGACAAAGGCCATTACAGCACCTATGGTATTTATAATTGTGTTGTTAATTATTGATGTAAAAAGTAATAATAAAAAAAAATTGAGAAAAAGGAGGGTCCTTGTTCTAAATCTCATGAAGGTCCTATGTAGAATCAGGCAGATTGTAAAACCTCCTGCCTTGCAGACAGCCTGGTGAGGTGAGGGGGAAGTTTTCATCAAACACAGCTGTTTGATAAAAAAATAGGTTTACTAAGGAAATAAAATACAAGGTGTTTATGTCTGTTTATTTAATATACCTCTGTTCTTCTGCTCCACAGCCAACTGTTTTTCAAGTGTTTCCCTCAGCTCTCGTTCCCTGAAGAGCTCCATCTTCAGCTCTGTCTTTTCCAGTTGAACCTGTTTCTCTTGAGCTCTGGCATTGTCTATAGCAACCTTTAGTAGACCCTGTTCAAAGATAAAGTTGGATAATATTTGAAAAAAGTTACAACAGGTGACATAATAAATAATTTGTGTTATTTTTTTCTTGATTCATCATGTAAGATTTTACACATTACATAATCTTGTTACTGGGTCTAAGCCTCCCAATTAGCAACAGCTGATTTATACTGGAATTGACTTCAACAGGTGGGCAAAAATCTGTTAAATGCTGGGAATCAAGTTTTCGCTGAATACGTAAACTCACCTTTAACTGTGCATATAAGTAATATGAAAAAGTGACAGAGATAGGTTTATACTTTATAAAAGATAAAAGAGCCAAATCTACATCAGGCACTTGCTTGTGACCAAACCAAAAAGCCGTACCATCGAAAAAGCACGGGCAGTCTCGCAACCACATCAATCCACAAAACGGCAAATTCGATCTCTAGCACAACTCAAGTCAATGTAAATTACCAAAGAGGGAAAGGCTCTTTCAAAGGCTTTCCATTTTCCTCCTTATTGTTGGTAATTACTAGTTTTTTAAAATATTTTCATATTTCATAGTTTCCAAGGAAAACAAGGTTATTGGGATGCTAAGCAGAGAATAGCTACAAAGCAGGAAAGGGTTGTCAGCCATTGGAACAGGCTGCCCAGGGAGGGGGTTGAGTCACTGTCCCTGGAAGTGTTTGAGACGGGTGAATGTTGCATTGGGGGACATACTTTAGTAGGTTGATAGGGCTGGGACAAAGGCTGGACTCAATGATCCTTCAAGGCCTCTTCCAGCTGAAACTATTCTGTGATTCTATGATTCTATGATCTCTGTTCTAAAATTCTGTTCCCTGGCCCCGTACAGTTGTTTCCTCACAGAAGAGAACAAATGCAATCATCTCTCAATTTCTTGACCTGGCATGGTTGAAATAAACTCTACCTTTTTTTGTTACTATTGTATTAGGAAATGATGATTTAACCTATTCTAAACTTCCCTTAAGAATTTCAAATTCACAATTCCTTCTTTTCTGCAAGGAAATTTCCTCATCCCTCAGGTGTGCTTCCTAAAGCGGATTCTGAATTGCACGTTTTTTCACTAAAATTGTTTCAAGTATTTCCAAAAGAAGGAATGGAAAAAGAAATCACCATGATGATACTTGAGAAAGGGAAAAAGCATTTTTCATGAATGTTAGACTGCACATTTATCCCACTAATCTTCCCAATGTCAATGCCAGCTTTGAAATTTGTGTCCTTCAAACTCCTCCATTGAGTCCGTTTTCAGAATCTGTTATTTTCAGTACTCCTCATCCTCATTCTCAACTAAATTATTGCCTCAAGTGTTGTCTCATTCAGAGCTTAATGCTTTGCAGTTCTGCTACATTTCAATCTATTAAAGTCCACAGGAGCTGAGAGAAATCAACACTTTCCAACTGCAAGGCCCAGATGGTCACCAAAATGATATACACTACCTATGTACAGAACCACATCTGAAAATATCTAACAATTGTAACACAACAAATGTGCTTACAAATACGGCTAAAGTTTTAGCAGCTTCCTTTGAAAAAAACCCAAATGCTGTTTTAAAATAGCTAAAACACTAGCTAAAAATAATAGTGCTAAAATTTATCTAATAGCACATAACACTAAGTACAAAGGTCTACAGACCAAAATAAAATACAATTGGAAATATTTGCAAAGCCTCTCCAACTTATTTTATTTTATAGTTAATATCCACCTGGACTCTCTTCCCTTCTCTGGCTATATTCTCCTACATTTACAACCATCCCCGTTCGGTCCCATGTGTTGCCTGATGTAGTAGAGAGGCGTCCCTGCCCATGACAGGGAGGTTGGATTAAATGATCTCTAAGGTCCCTTCCAGCCTAGGCCATTCTATGATTCTATGATCATAGACTATGTTTTCTATACAGGATTCATTTCAAATTGTAAGAAATTAAATCAGGAGTTGTTTATCAATACCTGCTTCTGGCTTATGCTTAAACTCTAGAATATTTTGATATCCTCCAAGTCATCACTTCCTGGAACACCTGATTCATCCAAATCACTAATAAACCAGATCAAATGAAATTAAATGAAAAGTATTTGTTGATGAGAAGTGTACTGTCAAGTACACTTAAAGCTGCAAACATCCTCTTCCCAAATTCTTACAATCTATCTTGTCTAATAGTAAAATTGAGACGCTAAAAAACCTGCCATCTTTACTCAATTCAACTACATTCATGTACATGTTTCTTCTTCATCAGGAACAAACAATTAGTAACAAATGAAAGAGATCATTACATCAAGTGCCCTTTTAGATCACCCCAATTAAAACTTTAGTTTAGCTGTATTTTAATTCTAAGATACCAAATTCTAATTTTCTGCTCTGATTGCTCTTGTTGACTTATCTTTGAAAGATGCACTCTCAGTGCAAAGCCTAGAGATTATTTAGCAAGATGCCAATGTTGGCACCACTTAATGTGTTGATTGGTTGTATTATCAGTAGCAGTTTAAAATAAATTACTATTAAACTATTATTGTCCTTGGCTGACAAAACACAATATTTTGGTGTTCTTTAAATATGAAACAATCATTATGAATAAACTTGGAGAATAATGCTAGAGTCTAACACTGATGTGTGTGATTTTATATTAAGAATTGCTGCACAGTACAAAGCTGCTAAAAGCATATTACATTTTCTATTGAATTTCTACACCACACTTCCTCCCCCAACCTTTCCTTTTTTTATACTTGCTGCTAACGTAGCTAATGGTAATACATTACCTATTGCTGCTGATTATGTCTGAAAAATATTAGCTTTTTGGAGCCAAGACCCACTAGGGACTACTTATAAGCTACACAAAATTAAGTTTCATTTTTAGAAGTTAAATCAGTGCACATCAGTAGGCGTCCAATGTGAAAAAAAAAAATCTGCACTACAGCCAAACTGATGCATATGTAAAAGTGCTGTTGCTGCCAATGACAGCTCTAATGCAAAAATACTGGAAACATTCAATATCTCCCTGTATCCAATGCAGAAGGGGGGTGAGAAAAACAACCAAAAAAAGTACAGCATCTAAAAATCATCAGTGCCCCTTGGAACAGGAATAGCAATTTCAGAGTTGCATGAAATTCTATTAATTCTCCCAGTGGATCAGCTGTAAAAGATTATACAAAATACAGTATGTCCAACTTGTATTTGCTATGGCTAATCCTCTAACCTGATATTAAATCAATATGCTGCCAATGACAATGGGAAATGCAGTGCAACACAGGACATTAACAAAAAGAAAATATTTCCCTTCAGGGAAGGTCACATGTTATGGAGGCTGGATAATGATAATTGTAGTGAACACACTCGGGTTCCAGATTTGGTTTTAATACAGCATGGCTCTATTTGCAGACAGCCTTTAAATGTGGCACGTCATTCTTCCCCTCTGTGTTACTGTGAATTTTTTTGTTATTTATTTCAACACAATGTCAAAAATGGACATTTTCCCCCTGGAGATTCATAGATCATTCTGATTTGGTTTGTTGACTTTAATTGTTTTAATATTTTCCACCAATAAATTCTTCAGAAATACCCCAAAATAAAAAGTGATGTTTCTTCCCATCCTCCAATGTATCTAAACATACCATTATGTTAGGGCAGTCTACTGATCCTATAGAAATTAAACACATGTCAAGCCTCAAGTCAGCCTTAAAGGCAGCATTATCCATTGTTATTTCTTAAAAAATGCAAATAATGTGGTGCCTACAACAAAAGGGGTGGAGAGCAAGGTACACAGAAGCTCCTTCTCTGTCTGGGTACATCAACACTGTTCCACCTAACAAACTTCACTCAGCTACACAGTTCTATGTGATATTAAAATGGCCTTACTAGCTAACACACTGGTCTATCTAGAAGGTCATACCCTGTTTCAACAACCACCTACAGTGAGTGAAAGAGGAGCACTAGAAGAACAAGGCGTGCACACCATGAGGCTTTCCTAGTCAAACCTCCCAGCTTCCAGAGCTTTGGAGCTCAGGGGCTTGCTTTCGCAATATTAGCTATTCACAGTGAAAAAAAAACACTTTCAAATAGCATTGTGTCTCTTTTAGTCAAGAAATTATATATAATTTGTATGCTATCATCATTAAAATTACCTACTGAAAGGCTGGCAAAAAAAAAAATCAATATACACATTTTCAGTTAATTTCACAGGTTAACTTTCGAATATTTGCTGTTTGTAACTGCCTACGGACTTAGTAACACAAGCTAGGTATGATAACACAGTTTGGCTATCTCTACAGATGGCTTCAGAAAGACATTTTTGTAATAACTAAGACTGAATATCTCTGCCACAGGTAAAAACATATTGCACAAGTACAAAAGACATTTTTCCATTAATACTTGCTGTGAAAAACAAAATCATTTTCTTGAATTTTAGCAGAAGGAAAATAAAATAACATGAAGTAAACCAGTGATTTTTATTTTAGCCAGTGTTTGTAGTATTTTTCTCTTGTGTATTTAGCATTAGAGGGTAACAGTGATGGTAACAGTGATGGTAACAGGAGACTCACAGCAATAAAGCCAGTAGTTTGTTTTGTTTTTGTTTTTGTTTTCATAGGGGAATTTAGTCTGTAATCATGCATTTCTTTTATTAATATCGATGGGATACTTGTGACTTGCTTTACACCTCTCTTTAAAATTACTTAGCAACAAGCCTGTGTCAATACAACAGAGTCTTGACAGAAAAATACAGCTATCAGGGTGCAAGTAATTCATCCCTTACATAATAATGGAAATTCAGCTCGGGGACAGTAAAGATTCAGACTCTAAAAGCTTAAAATAACTTTACTATTAGCCAAGAATATTGCAGTATCATGAAAGGCTGTGGTTGTAACATACTTTGGCATAATCGGGCCATGACTCAAAAAGGTGAACTTTTGCGAGGGGTACGGAAACATCTTTAGCCTTCTCGCTAGCACCCACACAGCATTTTGCTGTGACCGACCTTCCATCACCCTTCATCCTCCCTGCAGCTGCACAGAGACTTCCAGCATTTAATCTGGAGGAAATCAACAAATATACATTGGGAAGGAACAGACATATCATTTAATTTAAGCTCTCCGGGGAAATTTATTTTCTCTTCCTTTTAGATGTGCAGATATACATCTGAATAAGAAAATACGTCCCCAATCTCATTTCTTTATTTTATGTGCGTATTTGTTTAATTATATTTTGTTACAGTTTATTATTTGCATTTTGGCAGTTCCCAGCAAGAAATAAACACTGGTTGTTCTGATTACTGTATATTGTTAGTATCTCCTCTTCAAATGTACAAATAATTAAGCACCGTATTTTTGTTTCAGTCAGTATTTATGGAGAAGTAAGAAAAACATATATATGATATATAAAAGTAAATAAACCTAACTAGCAGCCCCTGGTGACAGTGATAGCAAATAGACTTGTCTAACATTTGCGTAAAATTAGGAACTAGTGATTAGGGGCTACATATTTAACTTCAGTCCAGATAGAAGACACAGACTTGCTTGTGTTTAGCGGCCAATTTTAAAGGATGACCTAGACTCCTGGAATGGAATTAGGTAGAGTTAGGCATCAAGTTCAATCACCTAAGGTTCTTCAGCACCTGCAAGACTTTTAGCACATTTTGTTTTCAAACATCAAAAGCGTTTAGGAATTTTTTGCTCACATACCCAAGAGCACTGTCCCCACGGCAAGGCTGAGGATCCTCCTTACCCTCACAAAGGTCAGAATTAGAGCTCTAGTGCCCATACAGTACTCTATTTCCCCATTCTATTTTCAACTAGGACAGGCTCTATGACCTCTTCTGATCTTTTCCAGAAAGTTAGATCTGCCCCATTGGTAGCACAGCTGCACAGCAAGAGAACGGTGAGGGATCTTACTGCTCCACCTTCCATTTGAATCCACACTTCTGTACTGAAAAGGATGAAAAATTCATCTGGACCAAAGGAGGGCAAAGAGGAATTTACCCAGTGACAAGATTCTTCTGACTCATATACAAAACTTATCATGGGTTTCAGGGAGCGCATTCGCATTTCTTAGCAAATTCACAAATGATATTGCAAGCAGGGACCATAGTAATGAATTTCATCTTTCCACAAATCCCGTTAATACGTTCAAGCTTGTAGTCAAATACCTGAAACTCAGTTCTGGAAGTGGCATCACAATATTTTAACTCATTTGTGGGCCTGGGGTAGCGCCCTCTCATTGCATTAATTACTAAATATGAAAACCATTTTAAATGGCCTTGATTACAGAAACTGCCAGTAATGTGCACAGATCATTGTAATAGACTCTAGAGTTTTAAAGAGAATACTTAACATTTTTCTACACAGATGGGAAAATCAAACTAGCTATTTATTTATAATTTGTTTTAATGAAGTTGTTTTCTAATGTCCTGATATCCCAGAATGTTAGGGGTTGGAAGAGACCTCGAAAGATCATCTAATCCAACTCCTCTGCCAGAGCAAGATCACCTAGAGTAGGTCCTGAGCAATTAAATCTACCCAGGGAAAAAAAACATCTTGATGAAAGGATTCCCAGAGATCTGTGGAAACCATGTCATGTGATGTGGGGACATACTGAAAAAATCCAGAAGGATTTATGTCCCGCCTCTTTACCCTGATAGATGATTTCTCATGATGTGGCATCTCAAGGTATGGCCAGTAAAGTACAAAAGTACAAAAGCACAATGAGAGAAGGCATAAAGAAATCTCTGGTTTCTTTACAATGTTGCCTTTCATTTTAGCTCTTCAGTCCAGACAGCATTAGGGTTGTTGTTTCTTCTTTAAAAAAACAAACAAACGAACAAAAAAACCCCAAACAAAAGCAATGACTGAATTTCACATTCACGTTTTCTGTAAATCAAAACTGAATGCATTCTTGGCAAATTAATCCTGGTCATTTATCCTGAAGTAGTGAAGCACTCTCATATTCAATCACAAGATTAGCTAACCTGTTGATGCTGAATGCTTTGCTCATTAGGTTGCTGTCTAGAGACATTGAGTGCACACATTTGTCAAAAAAATTACTAAGAACTTTCCTGTATATGCATGCACAGCTAAAACACTATATACTACGGTAACTGTATTTCCTCCCTTATTAAAAAAAATACATTCTTTACAGATTGCAGCGGATCCGTTAGAAGAATACTAATTGTTGTAGAATTACCTCAGGCTACGATTTAAATATTTAAGACCCTAAACAGGGGAAAATATTGCAAAACTTACATTAGAAGTTAGTAGCTGCACAGACGAGGCTTATCCGGAACGAGTACAACACAGCTGCAGTATCTCCTGCACTATCATTTTGCTCCTGCATGCAACATGCAACCACATTGTTGCAAAAGTTGCATGTGGGGAACACATGATCACTGGATTTGTGGACAAAAAAATTCTTCATTCTAACATGAAACATTGACATCTTGGCTCCAAGCTACACGTTAGTGTATACCTTAAACAATATTTGAATTGGGCTGTACTATACACACAATGGACATCATGACTACTAAACAGGAAATCTGCAGAAAATTTGGTAATACTCTTTGAAGTCTACTCTTTGAAGATAGTACTTTAAGTGAAATGAGCTTATTTATAAAAGAAGTGCTCTTTGTGAATGCTTTTATGGGAGACACATTTCAAATAGCTTTAAATATCATTTCCACTTTGGCACTCCAGCTATTTAAAATGACTATTTATTAAAGAAATGTTTCTGTGCTTAGTAAATGAGATAAAGTTAAACAGTAAGATACATTTCATTATCCTGTAATAAAACGCATTTAAGACAAATGTTGTTAAACACACCAATGCAATTTCAATCGAATTCTCTGCCGTGGTTTAATATACAATCTGTATTTTTATGTACTGTATCTGACAGCTTCTAAATTCATTTGTTTGCTGTGGTTCCTTTAAAACCTAAATTACTAGAAAGTTTCAGTGAATGAGTTGATCCAAATAATCTCATGAACTGATTAAGCTGGAATGGTTATATTAATTTAGACAAATCTGCAACTGGCTCCTCTCCATCCCTTTAAGCTGATCTACAGAAAGGCCTACCTGGATGTTAGTCAGAAGGGTCTCTATGGAGGACAATCCATCAGGGAATAGAAAAGGAGATGGAAAACCCGGAGGTAGTGGTTGCCCATGCCCAGTTAGAGAAAGTTTGTCAAGGCTGTCTCTTGCGGTTGGTGTGGAGAGCGGGGTCTCATCTGTATGTGATTGAAACAAAAATATAGAACAAGTTACGCTTGTCTGTTTTTATTAGACCTCAGTAATGGCTTCCCTAGTGGTTTCCAGAACATTTATTGCAAATTGGTTCCTGCTATCAGGAGAAAATGCTTTCTGCTGAATTTTCTTTAATGAAAAAGCTGTGGAGATACAACAAGATAACATTAATGAGTAACTTTATAAGCCTTTTAAATGCAGTCTCTAATGAGACTGAGTTTACAGTGCCATAGAATCTTTTTAAAACAAATATTATCTCACATATACTTGTGATAATATATTCAGGCTGACTTTATGGGCACCTTCCCAATTATCTCATTTTAGTTTGTGTTCTATTTGGATTGACAATAGAATATTTTCTAGCATGACATATATTTTGTATACGACGAGTATTTGAATACGAGGCTTCCCACACAATTAACCCTTCCCACTCTTAATGGTTTCACTTACAGCTCAGAAGATTTTGCAATGTTGAGATAAACTACAGCTCCTCAATGCATTTTTAATCAAGATAGTACACCTGATTCCCACAATTGAAACATGCTCTGAACAATACATGAAATTAACAGCATGGTTATAATCACTGCCCTAATTTTTTTTAAGCATGGACATCTTCTAACAATTAATGCTGAAATCCTTAGTGGGATCTTTGCAACAATCAGATCTGATCAGTTCTGACATCACAATGGGAAAAAAACTCCCACAGCTTGAAGACTTCTAAGATTAAAGTTTCACAGATAATCTGTGAACAGATTATAAAGTAAGGGGAGAAAAAAAAAAAAAGAAAAAAAAGCCCCACACAATTAACAGAATCTTCAACACCCTGGTGGTTTTTTTTTTTTTAATTTCTGAAATATTTTTAGAATACTGTTGATATGATAGAGAAATTTAGGTCAATTTCTTTGCACCAGATGTTAATCTCTATTCTTCAAAAGAAAAACTATCTGTACATATATATAGATACATATAACTGTACATAGTCTTCTTACCAAGGGCTCAGTTATTAACCGACACTGACGTATCTCAATACAATACAAGGACATCACAACGTACTCTCCATATTATGCAGATCTCTGCAAAACTATTTGACTCCAGAAGACTTTGTCGCACTTGCTCTTTTCCATCTGGTCTTTGATCATTGTAAGATATACATGTTCTGGAATATTTTAATTTCTTTTTCTTTCTGCACATTATTAATTATCATTTCAATAACAGTTATATTTCTCTATCCTATCATGTACATTAAGAGTTCTATTATATGAAAGTTCTGATCCTAGTTGCCTAAAAGAGCTGTCTCTCTGACTGGAGTGCAGTATTTTCTTAAGTGGACATAGTCTACGACCAGGAAAATTGAAATCTGCAGCAATGAAGGGACAGAGCGTAGGCTTTGATAAAGAAGAAAACCGTAACTCAAAGGCCCAGTTCATTAATGTTTATAAATATGTCAAGGGGGAGTGTCAGGAGGATGGAGCCAGGCTCTTCTCAGTGACGTCCAATGACAGGACAAGGCGCAATGGGTACAAGCTGGAACAGAGGAGGTTCCACAAAAATATTAGAAGAAACTTTTCCACTGTGAGGGTGACAGAGCACTGGAACAGGCTGCCCAGGGAGGTTGTGGAGTCTCCTTCTTTGGAGGCATTCAAAGCCTGCCTGGACGCGTTCCTGTGTGACCTACTGTAGGTGATCCTGCTCTGGCAGGGGACTGGACTAGATGATCTTTCAAGATCCCTTCCAACCCCTGACATTCTGCGATTCTGTTATCTCAACAGTCCCCATTCACCATTACTCCAGAAGGAAGCAGTCTCCATCATTCATGTTTGGGTGCAGATTTCTTGCCCCAACCCCTCACCAGCTTTGCTGTTCTGGCCATTATTTACAGTGCTAGAGTAAAAGCCTCACGCACTATGTCCCTCCACAGAAATACCCAAATGGGCACCTGGACATCGACTTCTGGGCTGCTCCCACTTAGCTCTGTGTAGCCAGTGGAGAGAAGCAGACACCAGTGTAAACATATTAATCCATCTGAACTACCACAGGCAGGAGGCAGCAAATTTTCTTCTAGACTTTAAGAGAAGCCTAAGCTTACTAGCTCAGATTGAAAGATCTACTTTTGGTGAGATCAGTCCTACCGTGGAAGCTGTTCTTCCCGCATCGCTGTGACTCAGGCTGAGAGCAACCTACGCAAGGAGGAAGACCTCGTTTCACATTCCCTGTTACAATCTGTGTCACAATCACTGCTTTCTCATAAAATCATCATTCAGAAGCTTACCAAGGTAAGCCTTGTGAAAGGAATTGATGTTGACCAATGAAAGCTTCACTCCTTTCATATTGGTATCAGATTTTTTTCAGCTATATTTAAGTTTTCCAGCCGTGTCACAAACTGCTGAGAAAAACTGGCTGTAGATTATTGAACCATTTCCCATCTACCTTACCGAGAATCAAAACAGGCACTGAAAAATTGTTTTCTGTAGAGGTATCCTCTTTCCTCATGTTATCCCACAGGAACATAGATTTTTGTGTAGTCATTTTGAGGTAACATACTAAAATTTGGTACTAAACATGTTTTTTTTTTTCTTTTCTTCCCAACTTTAAAAATATTATAGAAATATTCAGCACTTCATCAGAAAAAATAAACTAGGTATTCCTGGGTATTGCAAACTAACTTATTGTTCTCAGATCATCCTGCTAGTTCATCTTCTAAAATCCTATTCCAGTATGTGAAAAATCACTACCAAATGTGGTTTTTTTTCCTAACTGCTGTCAGAATTGTTATGCTTTCATTAATCAAAAGAAACAACCCAAAACTTAAACAAAAACGGTTAGACAATAGAATGATAAACACTACACACTATTCTTGCATAGTTGAAAACTTTTTTTCCTCTGCTGCAAAGATGCCCTTCCCTGATGATTTCTACCTAACAGTACAAAAAAATAATAATAAAAAAATAATTACAAAACATCTTCTGTGTCACATCATTGAGCTTTTTGGCTAAAGATATCTTTGTATCAGTGCTTCCAGTGAGGGTATTGGACTTGTATGGCATAGCAAGGAAGAGTCTAATCACCAGTACGGATGACAGAGCTGATTCATAAAAATGAGAAAGTAAACTAAAAGACGACATCATTTGCTTCTAGGTTTGTCTGAGAAATGGACCAATGACCTCTCATACTGTCTAGGACAACTTAGAATCTTGCTAATATTTTCAGTCTCAAATTGTCAAAATATTTTAAAACATACCAGATAAAATTTGCCTATTTAAAGATTTTATAACCTTGAATTCACTTAAAAACTACCCTTATCCACACCACTGTTGAGATACAGAAAGCTCCTAACATTTGTCACAGAATTTAAGCAAGGGATTAAATTTTTTATGGCAATACCACTCTCATGTTAAATATATGTTAAGTATGCTGTACTTTAGTGCATGTTCAGAACACATGAAGTTTGCAAAGATTTTCCTAACAATGTGTGGCATGGTTTTGCAATAGTCAAAGTAACTGAAAAAAGGTTAGAGTACTATGAACTCAAAATAACATCCAAACTATTATGTTATAATAAATAACAGAAACAAATTTACACTGAAGGGTAAGACTAGAGAGCTGAACTTAGCAGGAACTTACTTTAATGAAACGTCAACTCAGGAAAAAAAGTCAGACTAATGTGACTTTGTTTTCTTGATGTCCCATGTGAAATAAACTTTGAGTGCGAGTATGTTTGAAACAGCAAATGTACATATTATACACAGGAAGCATGGATATTTGTGGATGCGAGATAAGCGATGATTGAGGGAATCTTGAAAAAATGCATTTTTAAGAAAAACCACATTGTAAACACAGCCAATTAAAACATAACCACATATCTTAGTAGCAAAATAATACGACCTCTTGCCATTAAAGTATTTAAAAATCTTCCATTCCTGCAGAAGTCTTTTCTCAATATGATGAGATATTTTTTGTTTCCAAATAATCACTGGCCTAACATCTTTTAAACTGCTGCAAAGGAAGTACTAATGTTCCTCTTAATGTAGCAGCAGAGCAAGACTGCAAAAAATGGTCGGCCCTTGCTGGGAAACAGAGATTTGGCATTTTCAGTCTAAACGCATCAAAGGAAGCATTCGGAGACAAGTGAGGGCCAGAGGGGAGAGAGGGTCAATCTACAACTCCATTGTTGGAATTGGAAGCACAACAGTGTAAAGAAAAGGGGAAAAAAAAGAGAAAGAACAGGGCAGAACAAAGAACTGTCCGGGCCTGCCTTGGCTTGTGCTGGGAACTGAGATGTTATAAATTAACAAATAAACAAGGATAGGACTAGCTGTTACCCAAACCTCCACAGTATTCGAGCACAAATGAATATGTGCCTTGACGTATGAACTAAATCACCACAAGAGGCAAGTCTGAATGCGACACGTATCTTCAAAATATTTGTAAATGCTACATGCGCTCTATCCATTGTTCCTCAGTTCCCAAAATTCACCTGGTTTTGTTCAAACCAGATTTTATCTGCAAACAGCAGCTGGTTTGGGCCAAACACAACCCACATTTTTCACTGTATTTGGTTTGTTGCCATTCTATTTTATTCTTTCACCAGATAACATGGAAACAGACATCCTGGAAGCTGTGACAGCTCTTTAAACAATAATAGATGAATAGAGGTAGCCATTCTCTTGTCTTTGTTCCTAAAAGCGAGTAGGATAAGTTTAGTCCAGTCACCAATCAAACTGGAGAACACAGATATTGCCAGGATTTGAAAGCAAGTGATAATAGTTGGCTCCAAAAAATCCTATACAGATTACTGCCTTTCTGTAACCATTTAATGTTTCTGTAACACACCTTGATGCTTTTTTGTTCTCTGTCAAATATTTCACATGCATTTGTTCCTAAAACAGGCTCATTCTTAGCATTTGAATGATGAAAGAGGATCCTGTTCTCACTTTTGCTATCATAAATCCAAGGCATACAGTTTTGTGGAAAAACCTATTCTGTTTGGCTTAATATGACTTTTGGTTTGTCATATGTCCTTCTGTAAAAAGCTTTATATTTCACAATCCTCTTCTATTTTAATTCATCTGTAATTGTTGATTTATATTAACATGAAAGAACATGAGGTTCCACGTCTAGATCTGAAATGTCTGGCAATTTCTTGCAGATTTAAATAAAATGAATAAAATTCTTTTGCTAGATTCTTATATCATTTGGCTGCTTTATGGATTTGGTCATTCAAGATTCACCCTGCACATAACTAGGAGCAATATGAGATGACTATGAAGGATGTTACAAACAGTAAAAGGAATGTACTGAAACTAATTCTTATAAAAACATATTTAACATATTTCTTTCTTTCTTTTTTTTTTTTTTTTTTTTTTTTTTTTGCTGAAAACACTTCTCCAGGACACACAGGCATCTGAAATTAAAACATATACAACTGTAGCAGCTGGAAATAGGGGGAGAGCATCAATGTTCAAATAGACTGACTTGCCGGTTGTTGTTTCTGTAATACTGCAAAGAGGCTGGTGCTCTCACAGTTAACAGTACCACTGCAAATGCTGTCCACTGAGTTCTCTTTCTTGGCTTGGTATGTTTGCCTGAGGACTTTGGGAATAGTAACTCACCAATTATGAAATACGACTAAAAGATTAAAAGCTTACATGGAAAGGAACACAGCTACTAAGAATGTGTTTCTCGGACGGCTACATTGCACATGACGGCTTTATACCTGCTGCAGTCACATTTATTTGTGCAAATAGGTCTTACAGAACTCACATTGCTTCTACCATTATGGACCACTTTTATAAGTGCCAGTGCCTCAAAATATGCACACTTTCACTCACTGTAAAGGAGTACACAAGAATTAAAGTACGGAAGAGCTTAGTTTTATTATGCTGAAGGTAGGTTTAGATGCAGGACTTGACCATCAACAGTAAGACTCAGATTTACTGACAGTTCTGTCTGATTTTAACCACTGAAAACACAGTATTCTAATTTGATGCTTGCTCTTTCTGGAAAAGAGAGTTTCCGTTAACACATTTCCAGTATTTCTTCAATCCTTAAAAAGAAAACGCAGCCTCTACAGATCATTCGTCATGGCCACAGAGGGTCACTGACCATACTACTGCAGTTGGAGTTGTCTCCATAGTGGCAAATTAGAGCCAGATGGAGAATCACCCCTTGAATGCAATATTAGGGACTTCCCTTTCTCCCAGGTTCAGTGATAACTCTTCCCCACTGATACCCTGCAAGCCAAAACAAACACGGAGATTAAAAAAAAAAAAAAAAAAAAAAAAAAAAAAGGAATGCATTGTTGGCTGGAATTGGGACATGGGTGTTTGGAAATAGGGATGACGACAAGGAGACAGGGACTTATCCAGAAGAATACTGAGCTGAGAAAATAGGAAAGGACACTCAAGGTGGCTGAACGCTTTGGAAAGGTATAATACGATTAGGATTGTGTGGTGAAGGAGGGGAGAAAGAGTGCCCAGGAGCAAGAAATTTATACTGACTCAGCTAAAAATAAAACTGCCGAACTGTTGCTTTTAACACACAGTGTTTTGCACAAGCAGTTCTTGCAGTATTTCAAGAACTGTAGGCTGATGTAAATGAAATTTACAGCTGTCAACAGCAAATGCTTAAAAATACATTCTTTAAAGATCATGTGTTTTAGTTTTGTTAAGGAATTGCTGGTATAACATCACTATAAATGAATGAAAAGAGTTGGCAAAACATAACCAAGAACTAAAAATGTAATTAGTGGTGGTGTTCCAGCTGTGAGGATTTCTTCAGGCTTTTTGGACTAGATCAAGTTGAGTTTATTCTTCATTTTACATGTCCCTAGGAGGGCCTCAGAGTCAATCAGCGCAACTTATCTAATTTTCTCTTTCAATAAAAGGATTATTTTAATAACCTTTATCTTATTTTGAAGCCTAGTACTGATTAGGGCTGGGTCAAGCAGTATTTGCTGATTTATTTATTCTGAGGATTTCACAATATTTCAGAATAAATTATCATTCATATTTTTTAACAAGTGTATTTTACCATACAATCGTATGCTAAATACCAGTGATATTTCCACTTTATGTTCTTTTGCATTGTAACACATCATGTGCAAAACAAAATTATATGCTTTCTCTGTCCCCGCAAAAAAAATTCTTCTGCTCACTCGCAGAATTTTTCACGTTACTTTTTAAAGTGCATACAATGGTCAGGATGAAAGAAGAAATGGGATAATCAGAGAGGAGTCTGCATGTATCTGATAATTATAAAGTGCAAATACTTTGAACACCTGACAGTAACTCAGATTCATTAATTCTAAAGAAATATAAATTCCTAAAGAATGGTTAGAGAGGCACATTAAATATTTTTATTGCATTTGTAACAATATATTAACATAAATACAAAGCACTTCATAATATTACCATGTACAGCTCTTGATTATGAGAACCATTAGCACTATTTCTTTTTTAAAGATCCTTACACGCTACTGGCAGAGGTTGGATGCAGATAAAGGCCATCTGTGCTTTGGATGCTGAAAAAAGTACAAATGTATTTCGCTGGTTCATGTCAAATGTCCCAATTAGTACTCTGCTAGCTCCACTCCGTCAGCCAGGCAACGCTGAGTGCTATAAAGGACACTTCTTGGCTTTGTAGCAATTCTATGTGAACTGCTCACATGGCTAAGTGTATGCGGAGGGTTGTGTAAATGTGTCTCCCTAGAGGGTCACAAGAGCCTCTCTGAGCTTCTTCTCAAGTTGTGTCGAGGGGTGTCCATAATCATCAATGCAGTAAAGGGATATCTGCATAGGAAATCAACTCCCACCACTCATGATACTCACTATTTAATCTCCTTTAGCACTTTGGCTACAGAAATTGGCTCCCTCACCTCAGTAGGCTGATCGTACATCTATCTTTCCTAAACGCATGCAGAACCAACGATCAAGCCAAATATTCTGAGTCTGAGCTGAGTTCCTGATCAACATCAAACTTCGAATTAGAGATTGGACTTCAAGGCTGCATAATTAGTGTACTGTACACTACATCTCACATTTTCAAAATTATGGACATACATCTGCACATCTCAGCTAATAAAAGCAATACACAAGGCAATATATCCACAGTATGCACACTTATTTTTCCATTGCTTTGCCTCCCTACACTTTTAACTGTCTCCGTACAGCTACTGCAAAACGCAGAGAAAAAACATTACAGAATGTAACAACTGCATTTTGCTGGATTTTATCAGATCATTTCAAGTGCCACATGATTTGGATTAATAATCCTCTGAACATGTTTCATGAAAGCTGAAAATCATCTATTATTCTGAGATTTAAGGTGATTTAAAAAATAAGGAAACTCAACACTATAAGCATTTTTTTCTCACTGTCAGCTGAAATAACACCACTCCTTTTTTTGGTAAGCATGACAGTACTAAGAAGGGAATTCTTGATAAGAGCACAGCTGGTAACTTGTAATTCTCTAAAGATGAAGTTTTTATGGTGATACCTGGAACTGCTTTGTATTCACACTCTTTTTCTTGGTCTGTGTTTGGTTAATAATTCTAATATTCATTCTCTTCAGGAAAAAAAAAAAAAAAGTCAACATTTCTATGAAGCCTGTATCTAGCCTTGTTGCAATTATGGGGCACTAAGCATCAGTGCTCCTGCCTCCTTGTCACATAGTCCAAGTTCTTGGTAATCTGCTGACAGCATGAATCGGATGCCCAAACAGAAAATGAGTAGACGGCAATGTGTCTGGGAAACACTCGTCAGCTGTCATTCATTCAGCAACACATAACCTGTCCCACACCCTCGTCCCCAGAGCGCTGGCAAGCAGATGAGGTCGACCAGGCGTGCTTGGCACCTGGCGTAAAGCGGCAGCACAGAAGTCAGCAGTGCTGCATTTCACAATGTCAGAGAAGTTCAAGAGAGAAGACAAAAGAGGTTTAAACACTTCGCATTTATGGTGGCTTATACCCGTCGTGTCTCCCAGCAGAATTTGTAAAACTGGATCGATTGACTAATCTAAGTGTTTTGTTTAACTGAATATTCATACACGATACCGTCATGTGTGTTCTGAAAATACAAGAAAATACTGTATTTTAGATAAATATATAAAATGTTCAGTGACTGCTTTTTGCAGGAACACAATATTTTTAAAACACATATACTTCTATTCACTTTCCTGTAAGTTCCTATTAATGCCCATGATTTTAACAACTTATTCAATATAAACGGATACTATCAAGTACCTCTAATATTGGGACTGACAATAAATTAATTAGACCTCTAAGGAAGATGATCAGTCTAAAAATGCATAGCAAGACAGAAACATACTAAGAAAACGTGTTCCCAAGCTTTCCACCTGCCAAATTCTTAGCCCAGATGTATTAGTGCCAAAAATGCCAATAAAATAAAATAATCCAGAAACAGACAGACGGACTCATCCAACACAACTGTATGGGGCTATTGGGTAATACGTTCAAGGAATCTCGAATATGTGAGGAAAAGCTACAAATGCATTGGAAATGCAGTGGAAAAAACCCTGCTTTGAAAAGAAAGTGCCCGGGGGACTGTGTTGATCAAGCCCTGCAGTCGTGACTCTGAGAGGTTAAGGTAATCCTCAGTTAGTTTAAATTTTATCATCAATAGCTCAACAACATCTAGGCTTAAGTACCCAAAATGGCAATACACACTATTTACAAAAATATGTGATCTAGTAACTCTCAGTTCTTAACTCTTCTCACAGTTAATACACCAATTGTTATGAAAGGATGTGATGTGTCCCATTCTGACAAATTCTCACCAGGAAGGGTACAAAATAACTGAGTTGGTTTAGTATCATGGAGCAGTATAACACAGAGGTTTCTTTAGTTGTGGGGCAAAAAGCCCCATACTTGCATAGGAGACCATCAGTTACACTTAACGCACTATTTAAAAGGATTTCATACTATTTTTTTTACAGATATGATAAACGCCTTTAATGTGTCTGTCTATGGAATGGTTCCAGTACTCGGACGCAACCGTTGTAGACAATAATTGATGTACACATTTTGGATTGTATGATTATGATATCCTAATAGAAATTTGGCTGTCTGCCTATGGGAGTTCAATATGAGTTTATAGCATCAGAAACAGTCCTTTACAATATTATAGCCACATTTTTCAACCCATTGCCTATAGATTATATCCTAATATCTGATTTTCATAGAAATCTGTAATAATAAACAAACCAAAATCCCTAAACCCCAGAATGCTCAGAAACAAAACTCAGAATGAAAAGCCAAGCATTTTTACATCTGGTATGATTCCTCTTGCAATTCATTCATCAAACATCTGCAACAAGCTGCCAGAATGTGTCCATTAGTGAGATTTCTATGGCATTCACTAGCTTGATGCTCACTGATAGAATAATGTAGAAGTTTTACCTCTAATGTTTTCTGCTCCATTTGAGGCATCCACTTTAAAGTGAGATTTGGCCTGCATGTATCTTCATGTCTTGGAATATGTAATTTATGCTAATTTATCAGAACACGCATTAGAGAAGGCCAAAAAAATACACTTTATGTATTTATACACTATGGGTCATATTCAGCACTGATTTAAGAAGATAAAAAATAGTTTGGAGCTGTCATGCAACCTGGATCAGTTTGGTTTACATTAAATACAGAAAATTAAGGTACCTTACAAAGCAAACATACCATATACCTGCTGGTAAATTAAAACCTTGTCCAGGATCCAGTTTAAAACCTTAATGCAAATTAAGCATTGCATTCAGTCTTTTATCTGTATTCTATCATAATATGAAGGCAATATATATTGTAACTCCATTACAGGGACAGATCTTTTTGCTAATTATATTTCACATCATAATTTCTGTAAATGTTTCAATGTTTATGCTAATAATGTACTTGAAAAAATTACGTATTTCATTCCTAAAGTAATTATAAATGCTATGTAATAAAAGCAAAATACAGTTCCTAAGAGTTGTTCAAATGCTCTCTACTATGTTATGATACTTCATGTATGGATAACTGTACATGAAAAGACCAGGAATTAAAAGATCTTTACCATTATGGTCCTGTGATAACAGTTACTGCCTAAACAAACTGAAACAAATCACACAAGCTTTATGATCTCAACCTGATGAGCTGATCATATATTTAAAGATAATACTTTTATTAAGCATCCTGATAGTAGGTTGGTTTTTAGCCCGTCTAGAAAAAGAGCAAGAGCTGCATCAGAAAATGACCTGTGCAGTTTTATGAACCGCTGCACCCAGAAGACTGAAAGAAGCAAATCACAGCAACTTCAGTGATTTTTTTCAGGTTTTGAAAGCAAGTCATTGCTAATGACGAAGGCTGCTCTTCTACCAAATTTCAGTACAACCGAATGAATTAAAAAACTAAAATCTAATTTATTCCTTAATAATTTTCAGAAACAATTTGTCTTCCCTTTGTCCTAGCTTTTTGCAACTCAGCATATTCCACTGCTTCCTACAATTCCTTCCTTACTTCTTAAACCTTTTTCTCATAAGACTTACTGTTTCTAAAATTTCTTTGTTTCAGTAGTTTCTTCCTCTTCCCAGATATGAAGAAATCAGTCTGCTGGCTGAAATGTCAAGTCTAACTAAAGGCTAGGGGAGAAAAGTACAGTTAGAGGAAAGGAAAAGATTGTGACAGAACTCTGAAGGGATGCATCAGTCAGAGAAGTAATGTCCCTATCCGCATAATAAAACAGATCTTGACTATTTTGTTTATTCATTTTCACAAGTAAACCTGCGAAAACAAGATCTAAATCATTATCAAAATAGATAAGAAAGTGGAAAATAAGGTCTTAAAATCACATCTTTAATTTATGCTCCGGTTTCCTATATTTTGGTATAATCATAATTGGAGTAGTACTTATCTGACTTTTGAATTATTTTTTTTTTGTATACATAATTCAAGATAATATTGTTATGTTTACATGGGAATATGGAGGAAGGTTCAGTGTTATCTTCAGTGCTCTGAAATACAACGAGCATCGTACTAGGCTATTTTACTATCTCTTTGGTCTAAAAGAAGATATCACTAAGCACTACCATGCCATTTTCACTGTAGAAAGTAAATGAAGATTTGTTAAATATGAAAGCAATAGACATTTTAATCATCAAAACAGCAGAGCTTTAGCTGGCACAGATCTTCTCGGTTTCATAGAGGAAATAAAGTTGAGTCAGTGATCTAATCCTATGCTTAATCTCAATTCCTGAAAAGATTAAGTGTTCAGAAGCCATTTCTACAAGACCTGTTTTACAACTCTTACAAAATGTGTTAAATTTGTGTTTCAGGTTAAAAACAGGAGAGGAAGAAAACAAGGGAACACATTCAGAGAAACTTTGCTTTAACCCTATCAGTATTTTTGGCTGTTATGTCTTTGTACAGCATTAAGGATGGTGTCGTACAGTCCCATTACACAGCAGATGTTAAATGTAAAGTAAAATAGCCAGTTGTAAATGATTGATGATCCCCTTCACTCTTTTAAAATAAGCCCTGATTATTTATATAGTTTTGGACACTGCTTGAAAGCATCATATTAAACCCAAACAACTGATCCATTTTTCAATGGCTTTTGTGTGTAATGTATTATGTATGTTTTTACATTCTTCTGTGTAAAAGGCCCTGGTGTATGAGAGATGTTTAGAGTTTTGAGTGCTCCACCCAGTCCATATGGTAGGTTTGCTCTGTGTGTAAGACCTACCTTTTTCCACCAGGTCCATATGGCAGGCTTAAGCTAGCCAGGCCCTTCTATCCTCCACAGGGGCCATATGGCAAAGAGAGCTGGGATGCACTCATTTACCTTGTATTAATATTTTAAGTGTCTATAGCACATACACATACATGCAGACATATATGAACTGATCAGATTGGGTATAAGAGACTTAGCTCCTGAAAATCCTTTAGCCACATAATCAATACACCTGTGGCAACGCGATATGAGATGTTGATTCTGTTCTTTTCCATCTTATTAAAAACCTGAAAACTAAAATGTATAATTTATCAAATTATTTGATAAGATCATCTGACGGTTTTTAATAGTTTAATGGCTTATTACTTAATTATGCTAACAAACTGGTAGATCAAAACTTGGGTTTGATAATTAAGGACATGGATTTAGAATCAACTGCAAAAAGACTATGGCAACTTTAAACTGTAATCCATATTTTCAACATAATTACTCTAAAATTGATACATTGTTACAGCATTTACAACTCAATCCAAAGTTTTGCTGTAATTCTTAAGTAATTTAAGAACCTTCAACATTTTATTTATACAGGAAAGATGGAAGCAATTTGTAGCATATTTATGAAAGTTTTATTGCACCTAAAAGCTGATTTAAGAAATGAAACAATATTCCTCTGGAGTAGAAATTTTACAAACAACTTTTACTTATTCGAAACTCAGAACACTATGAAATGTAAAAATTATAACATATTGGGTTTATTTATAGGACTTATAGTGCTTTCATCTGGTTTCCTCTTGTTTCAGTTCATGTAAATAAGCCCTATGTTGTCACATGAATATTCAAATATCCCAAAGAACTATCAGTGTTGGAAATAAATAGCATCAAGAATTCAGAACAAGTGTGCACATACATGCTCTCATACTTTATTTTTGTATACATCATTTATGTTTTGTTCTGCAAAGAACTGATAAGATATAGAAGAGTTTTCCACAAAGAACATATCTCCTCATTTCAAAGAAGCCAAATTAACTGTAAGCATTTTAAGAATCATAGAATCATAAAGGTTGGAAAGAACCTTTAATATCATCCAGTCCAACCTACAGCCCCACACCACCCTAACACTAAAACATCTCCTGAAGTGCCACATCCAGCCGTTTTTTAAACACGCCCAGGGATGGTGACTCCACCACCTCCCTCGGCAACCCATTCCAGTGCTTCACCACCCTTTCGGGGAAGAAGTTCTTACTAATATCCAATGTAAACTTCCCCTGGTGCAACTATGAATATTTTATTAAAGATACCATGAGTATTTTACTGAAGATTAAAAAGGACTAGCTACTATTCTTATGTCTCTTCCTCCTATCTTCCTGCTTTTGATCATAGCCAAATATGGCTAAATCAATGAGAGAAAATAGCTTTATTAATTTCAGGGGTTAAGAAACATGACCCTAAACTCTAACTTTGATTGTAGGAAAGGCACAGCATATAGCTTTAGTATTCATTTATTCCCTTTAGTTTTTCTTTTTTGATATATTCCCTATGTAACTCCTCTTATGTGTTCCTCTTCTGCTTCTGTTTCCAATTTACAAGAGAGGTACAAACTTTTAATTGCACATTTTGGAGGGTTTGTTTACCTGCAAAATGGCTCCCAAAAATACACATACAGAGTTCACTCTATGATCGGTGGGGTTTACAGAGTGCCTGAGAGAGGTGAAGGATAGAATGCCTGTGCCTCGGTTATCCAGTCCGCCGGGGAAGCAGTAAATCACGATCTAAACTCTCCAGATATCAAAGAAGAGAAGGCAGGTGCCACAGTGCCTGAACTTCGGTAGCAGGATCCTCCCTCCTGAGGCTTTCACGTCTACCTTCCTCATCTCACGACTCATGCAAAGAACTAAGTGGACTATCTCAAGAGCCCTGTGTTTCAACAATGTAGATGCCACTTTGTTAATTTGGAACGGGATAAAAAGGATGATACCTAGATAGATAGATCAAATACTTATTCGTTTAATTCAATTTGAAGATGGAGGACCTAATCATAGCTGCAATTATTGGCACAGTGTTAAGATCCTTGTCATGCTAGCACAGCCCATAATTTTAAACACATTCTTGTAAAAGTATACACTATAATTTTATACTTTGTACTTTCTCACTGTGTCAGCAGTTCTCTCTTTGGTAAGAACTTGTTAAATTAATTGAGCATCTCAATTAAATTCTTTATATATACATACATATAAAGAAAAGATACGAACCCAACTTCATAAATATAATTTGGTTGGATTTTGTTAAAGTTTAGCCATATAGATTTGTATTTGAAATCCTTTGAAGGTTACAGGGTGAAACCTTCCAACAATATCTTCAAGTCTTCAGGGACCAAATCCCATTATGTGGAGTTCAGTGAAGAGGGTAAACACTACCATAAAGAAATACAAATTGCACATATTTCCCATTTAGCCAGTGTCACAAAAGTTCACCATTTAGAATTCTAACCAGTTAGGACTTATTCTTGGAGGTCAAGTACCTTGTGAACCTTGTCATCTCACTGATGACATCATATCCCATCCATCAATTCTTTCAGGAGCACACTTGCCATCTGCTCAGCACGCTATAATAACTTATTAGACATATTCACAGGGTAACAATCTGTACAATGACACTGTTATCTTAATGCTGGCACATAGAGAGATAGCAGCCATCGCTTTCCTGTCACAGCACAATTATTCTACCTTCCAACTTCAAAAGAGAAGTTACTCAGGTATTTTAACTTCTCACTAAATGACATGGAAACAATGAATTCTCACCAGAAATATATTTTTGGTGTTGTGGTGTTTTTTGACCATGAACTGATAAATTAAGGTTACAGCACAAAGTACTAAGTTCAGTTTGATACAACTATTTCACACCTTGAAAGTTTTTGCACTCACGCTCATCTTTAGAGCGCAAAATAAAGAAATAAAATGCATACCATACATCACACGCATACAAACAGCACTGAAATCCAACTTATTCTTTGCAAACATACTAACTTTCTAGAATTGATACTTAGTATTTATCAACCTGTCTTAAAGATCTCTTCCTTCTAACAGCAATTACTAGGTAGAAATAAAATATGAAGCCAAAGTGCTCCTATTAAGCCTTGAGACTTTTTGGAATCCAAAAGCAATGTGAATTTTCATAGATGCCTATATATTTTTGCAGCTTTTGTAAAATGTGCTAATACTGAGCAAGAATAGCACAGCTGCTGTCACAGCACTTATGGCTTAATAAAAGTCCACCATAACTCTCCCTCGACCTCAAAAAATATTTTCAGAAAAAGGGCAATATTTATTTTGCATTACACAGAATTCATCCTCTGTTCCTTCCTTTGGCTCGTCATTTATTCCAGCTTACACTGTGATCAACATTGTACTAAAATAAAGTCAAGTACAACAGCCGCTCTCTGCCCATCAAAACTCACAGACGTCTGCCAAGCACTTGTAACAGCTGGTGTTACATTAATTAGTTTAAACTATTTATTTCATCCATCTCCAGAGCAGATTGAGCAAAAACATTAGAGATTATTCTAGCATCTGTAAGTGCCCTGCAAACATTAACCAAACAAAGTTAGAATATTAGTCATTAACTTATAGTATATGTGATTTAAGGCTCTACACACTTAACATAAATAAAAAAGAAAATTCTGCAGTTTAGCACAGCTCTAGTAAGTTTTCTTTGATTGCCATTTTAAAAATCTGAGTTTTAAACTTATATAAGACTTTGTGCCCATAAAGTTTCTTTCTAAAAAAAAAAATTATTACTAGAAAGCTATTATAATTCCTAGCAGCATGGACCATTAAGCAATATATGACAGGGACTGGGTGACTCAGTGGATTAGTCAGAGGTTTTATGTCCACTGTTGGAATCCAGCCCTAAATACGGTGATCAAAACAGTGTTATCAAACGGTTGTAAAAATCTCAATTAAAACCATTCCTATAGCCTCTACTAAGTTTTTAGTGGACAACATAATAGATCTTTCACTATTGACAGAGTTCTCACAACTATCTTTTTTCTTTTAATAGGCTGAGAATGGATGCTGGCAAAAGAATGTTGATTATAAGAGGTCCTAATGCTGCATTCCCTTCTCAAATGGCTCAGAAACAGAAGCCAATGCAAGGATGGCAGGAGTAGGCTCACAGCCACTGTCCATGGGCTCGCCTCCATCAAAAATAAAGAGCTTCCAGCATTGCTCAATGAAATACTTAATGTGAGAATACTTATTTTTAGTGCCTAAGGTTCAAAAAGGAAATCAAAGCCCTGTGCAAACGCTTAAGGGGTAACTCCTTCCTCCAAGAACTTGGCTGCAAATAAGCACAGAGGGAAACAGGGGCGTAGAGGGGTGAAGTGCTTTGCCCAAAGTCACACACCGGGTCATTGGCAAAGCCCAAAACACAATCAAAGCCTCCTGACTCTCAGCTAGCTCAGAAACATTGCTCCATGGGGATTCCTAAAACAATATCAAAATCCAGTAGCACACTTGTAGAATGAAAAAGCAGGTTAATCCATATACGAATTTTATTAGAGTCAGTCTCCTGTACAATCATGTTCTCAAGTGTGATCAGATTATTTTATCTTTTTATTTTTTTTTCAGTATTATACCACGAAAATGCATATAGTAGTAGAAAAATGCAGTTACCAAAATTAGTGTCCAATTTAAATGCACCTTTCTATAGTTTAGAGATCTATACCTACCCTCAAAATATTTTTATTTACAAACAAAATTAACAGATTCAGTTTCACTACCTGAACGGGAAAGTGAGAAAACCAACCTGACATTTACATTTAGCTAAAAGATAGCTCCTGATCCTATTCTACTGCAGTTCTTTAAAGCACTGACTGACTTGTTATAGTTTGCTATGGCCATATCAAAATGAGTGTTAGTGATGGATACTGAAGAAAAATTTATCAGCTCTTTTCACTTTTCAGCCCTGTGCAATCTCTGGTAAAAAAGCTTTTTTTCTCTTTGCTTTATTCTTTTAACATCTCCTTTTCTTTCTCTCCACATATGCATGTAGATACATATGTATGTATGTGAGCAGTATTTTCTGCCTACCACCCAGTGGTTCCTCTTACTTACTCCACCAGCCAAAAAGGCTGTTGCACAGCTAATGCTAAAGTTGCTCCAGATCATGTAAGAGCAAGTGCCAAGTTATATATAAGAATGGTCTCCTCCAACAATCCTAATAGCTCTTTTTCATGCTCACTCTTTATTGGTCTCGACAGACAGCAAGAGCCAGATACTCTTCTATTCTTAGGTTCCCAGAATTTATAACATGCTACATCTGCCACATATCTGTTGGGTTACATGGGTACTGCCATTCAATTATCCATTTTTATCCTTATTTTTAGTACAAGGATCATTGTTGAAATAACTTGTTGGACAGCCTGTTCTTAAAAGACAAAAAACACAACAATCGCAAAGCTTCTGATCAGCGCTCTGAATTAAATCCTCTCTCAGAAAAAAATTATATATCACCAGTTCATCCCGCTTCTGAAAAATAATTTTTAAAAAGTATACTGGATCTCACCGCAGAATAAGGAAAATCCAACCGTTTAACTGATGTCTTATAAATGAGTCATTAAAAGAGCCCATTTTAACCAGGGTTCTTAACTAATACTGACCACCAGGTTCTGTTTTCATTTGCACCACAATTGGTGCGTAAACAAAGGCAGCAGAGCCCTCACAGAGATCTTCTGCTCAGCTCCCCCTTCAAATTCAAGCAGCACGATGCATTACAAACTCTCTAACGTATTTCTTGCATGCTCACTTTCTTTCATTTAGCATTGTATGCTCAAATTTTAGTTTCTAAATACAACCCCAAGGGAGTCATGGACATTCAACAGAAAAGTGTTAACATGTTCCCAGCTCAATATTCTGCTTTACCTCTTGCAGCTATCAGTTTAAATATATGAAAGCTACTGGCCAATTTAGATTACTTTCTTTTTTTTTTCCTCTTTCTATTTCTCTTTCCTAGTAAAATTCCGCTTTATGCAATAGGAAAGTTAATTGCTAAACTTTGTTACAGAACCCTTTGTTCTTGCTGAAGTCACTTTGCTTGTCTCTCCTACTGTAAGGACACCAAATCCTAAAAGCTGGCAAGAATGCTTATGTTTATTTCACCATTGCTCTGCAATTACTGAATGCCACTTAATTATAGCAACAGATGCTCGAGTGTAGGAACCAGAAAAATCAAACGCCTCATTTCCAGGTTATTTTTTTCCATTGCTTCTGCCAACAGCAGATGTGTGAGCCCCTTGTGCTCTGGCGTAAATACTTATCAAATCCTAACAGGTCACCTATGTCACAAACAACATTTCAGATGCAACTGTTTCACCTGATAATAGGCTCTGAAAATAAAACTGTGAGCTGTAAATACAATGTATTCGGAATGAAATGCCATAATGTGAAATTGCTTTTTCTCCAGCTACAACAGAAGTCCTTGACAGTTTTTGGCAGTGATAAATCACCCTCCCATTAATTGTCTCCTCTCTCATTGTGAGGTGAGCTGCTAAAAGGGGCAGTCAACAAAAATGACTTAAAGGACAAATTTTGGCAAAAAGACAATGAAGAAATCTGTCATTACTAAGCCTCCAGTAAACTGTCATGAAACAATCAAAATATATGTAGCTGAAGTGTTTATGTCTTTGTTAGAAAGGTTATAGGATGATAAGTTTATAGTTAAAACAGGAAGCTCAGAGGAACCGAAGTTGCAGGCCCCTGAGGCACCGTTTCTCTCCGTGTTCTTTAAAATTCTATGCAAATCCTATTAGGGCTTCACTTTACACAGTATTTGCTGGTCTTACTGACCTTATTTTCCAACTCTACTGCCCCCTCACCCCAGACAACAGAAAGTCCCTGTGGAGGCATGGTGCCAGCTACAATAATTCTTGCACCCAGCTTGAAGATCCTTCCTTTTTAGTGATTTAAGCCACAGAAGAAGACACTTGGCACCTCACAGAGGCTGACCCTTTCTTCTAACCCCTCCACCTCCTGGCATTAATCAAAGCAAGGCCCTCTCACTGAGTGGTTTCCATACATCGAGGAGTACCCTTTGCTTCCCATAGAAGAGGTGATGTCACCAGTGCCCACGCACACACCCAAGACCGAGACGTCTGAAACCACGTCTGCTGCCTTCTTCTCAGGAATGACATTCACCAGGACTCACCTCACCTAGCCTGGCTCCCTTCTGCACATAACTCTTCCCCGCTGCAACTTTTCTATAGACGAGACAAACCGAGGTCTTTCACCTCAGGATTCTGCTCTGTAGGAGAGAGAGTTCAAAATTTGGCACTAATTTCCTTTTTCTTTTTTTTTCTTTTTTTTTTGGGCTGTTAATACGTAAGAAGTAGGAAGGTGGCTACCAGTCTTTATTACCCCCAGGCTGCCTCCACCTCTATGGTACGCAGACGGCAGATGGTACGTTTAAGACCACAGGTTATCCTACGCGTAGGAGGCGCAGGACCATGTGCAGAGGATGCTTGTCAGAAGCACGCCTCCAGAAAGGGTAACATTTCTCTCTCTAGAAACAACATGGTGCTGTCACTTTATAATTAGGGCTTTGTTTTTTTGTTGTGGAGTTTGGTGGTTTTTGTTTTTGGGTTTTTTTTTAAGTTTCATTTGTTGAGGCTGGGAACTGAAAGTATTAAAAAAAAAAGAAAAAGAAAAGAAGAAATTTTTGTTTACCTGTCAGCAGATGGTTGGAAATTTACCATAAACAAGGTTAGAAAATGATTTGTTACTAATGCACCTGTCAAGGGCAACGTCTGGAGTTTGGTTTTATATTTATGTTTGTAAGAAAATTACAATATAAATATAAATGAGTTGCATCAGGTATTTAAACTAGACTGGACAGGGCACTAGAAAATATATGTTGGGAACACTTCCCGCAGCAGCAGGGAGATGAACTAGGTGACCTAGCGTGTCTTTTCCATCACAGACTTCTACCATTTCCCTATTAATCGGGGATGATTGATACCAAATATCCCTTTATGCTACTAGCCCTTTTTGCTTTGCTGGGTATTTATATGCTTTCTGGGGGAGCTGATATCTTAGGAGAATGGCCACGGGGAAGTACTAAAGGGGATTCTTCATCCCAATGGCTGAGAACTGAGGAAGGTCGCACAATAGCTTGCGTAGCCATAGCAGCTTTGTTGTCATGGCAGGAGAATCCTTCGTCAGTTCTTCTGCTTTTACAAAGGAGCAGTCATCTAACATTGTGAGGTGTCTAACGTAAAGGCTGCTTTTTTGACATGGTTATCACAAGCTATTTTCTGTCCAGACATTTACACAGGCCTTGTATTATCCATGATTTATCCGCAGTCTGTATTCCTCAATTGTGCTTAAACATGGCTATAGTTGTAGTAAATCATGTGTTGAAACACGGAGCTAGAAGGGACCATCTAGTTATCACCAGCACTGGAACATTAAACAATAATACTTCATTGAGCACCAGCATCATCAACAAGTTTCGATCAGCCTGATCCCACAATCCTCATACAGGTATTTCCCCTCTCCCCTCAGCTCCCTCTTCCATCTGGAACTCTTTCAAGAGGCACTTAAGGACCACATTATTGGATCTTCATGGTCTGAGAATTCCACCCAGCTCAAATTTAAAAAAAAAAAAAAAAAAAGCCAAAAAAAAAAGCCTCAATATTTACTAGGGAAGAATACACTGGATTTTGTGAGGAAATTGTAGTTTGTCTTTCAAACTGGGAAAACATAGTGACAAAGTCTATATGAGCATTATATTACAAACTCAGGGCAATCCATAAACAGGTGGAAGGTATTTCAGGAACCAAGGACTGTCATCCGAATGAAAGGTAGACTAATTGGGAGAAAATGGAGAAATTTCAGCAATTCCTAGGTATGCTCTAATCACGTGTGGCTTAGATTTTGATAAATGTACTTTGCGTACACAGAACATCTCTTGAATGACAGAAAAGCAGAAGAAATAAAGTGATTGAAGTTTTTTGTTTTCTTTTTTTTTTTTTTATTTGGTGATGAGCCAGTTTGAGAGCTTACTGTGAGCATATGGAGATAGCATATTTGCAAGTCCATCTCTGGAGGATTGCAAAAGGCCCTTAGCTTGTGAAAAACAGCAATGTTATTTTTTTTAACGTTCCCTATATTTAGAGATTAAATCGCTCACTGCACAAACCCATTTGGAACAGGCGAGAAGGTGAAAAGGATAATCAGTACAGTCACTGGTCCGTGTTTCCTAAACGCTTTTGAAAACATTACTGTGCGCAGGCATAAAATTAGCGGCAGGACCTTAAAAAGGCTGGCATTTAGCATGACTTTTTGGAAAGTGACACCCTCATTTTTTTCTTGTAGGATATCATTAAATTTCAATCGCCCTATGGCAGTGCCTTTCCATTAATAACCAATTCACTGTGTCACTTTGGCTCTCCTTTGAAATAATGAGCCTTTGCTTCGCTTTAATAAATTTAAACATATTCTCAAGGCCAGGGAAGATAGGAAACCGCAGATGGGCTGAGAAAAACACGATTCATAAATCCTTAACTGCCTGAGATCGTTGAGAGCAAAACAAAGTAACACTCGTAAAATATTAAACAATCCCAGCTGTATGAGTGAAGCTTCATTAACAAAAATGGACTATTTACTGCCTTCAACAGAGCCTGTGGGTGGAAAGATTCAGAGAAATCTTCTTTAGAAAAACACTGTCATCCTCATTTTGATTCTTTAACCAACTGATGGCACGGCAGATACTTATTTTGCATGGCCATATGCAGAAACATTTTAGCAGAAAATTAATGATACTCTGATTACGTGAAATACCACAAATCATGCTTCATCATATAAGCAGGAGTGAAATAAAACAGAGAAATTTAACAGATATCCCACCCTTGAAGAATTTGCACGCCAATAGAAGTAAAACATGACAAACTTTATTTAAATCATTAGGGACTTCTCCAGCACTCTAAACTAAACAGCAATATGAGTAATGGCAGAGAAATCAAGTGTTTCTGCGAGGAAGGGCTGGCAATTTATTCTGCAACGTTATACTTTATCTTGGTTTAATCTTTGTTAACATGCAGCTAATTTTCTTTCTATACCTAGCTGGTACACAGAGAAGCAAATCTTTTTTAAGCACACAAAGCTGCACCCTCCAATTTGTGAAGCTGATTTCGTGCTCCCCACACAGGATCTTCCACTGAATTAGCCAAAAAACCTTGTGAAGACAGCCCTTGATTCCCAGATCAGACTCTAACTCCACCAGCTCTTCACTCTACCTCCACGCAGGTCCTGCTGCTTCCCCTTCCTCAGCAGCTCGGTGGCACCGAGGAGCTTCCTTCCAGTAGCACAAGCTAAAACTTCTTCATGTTCCCCCTGGGAATAGCAGCCCATAATATTCCCAAAGCTCTGTTCAGGCTTTGTTGAGACTTAAAGTAAAACTGATAAGGCTTATTTAAGAATACAAATTTGGAAGATCAGGCCAAGCGGCCATAAATATAGCACAGAATTTTTAAAGTGTCTACAGCATGAATAACCTTTCGTGGTATCATGGAGGGTGATGTTTTGGGTTTTTTTAAGCCAAGAATTGCACACAAGTTTAAAGAATAGAGATCAGTGTCAGTTTACTAAATGCTAAGAACCTGGAAGCTCTATCTCTAAAGACAGCTGACAATTGAGTGGACAGAATGTCAATACTTCTAAACATTTCAAGGGTAAAAATATTGCTTTTTTTACAATCTGTGTCATATGTAATGCAAGAAAATGAATTTGGATTTCTTCTTTTGCTGGCTGTCAGCTTTTTTCCCTTTTATCCCAGCGAAGGGCATAATTAAAGTATTTAGCACAAATACATGTTGGGTATTTTTCCCCTAAGGAACTATAGTTTCAGCTTAAATGCAAATATGAACATCATCGTTTTCCATATTTTAGTTAATAAATATTAAAAAGAATTGTAAAAAAAAAATTGTGTTTTTTTTTATTTAATTATAATTCTCCTGTCTGTGAGAACCATTACGTACATTTTAAAAAGTAAAAATCCTTTTTTAACACTGACGGGGACATTTTGAACCCTTGTAGAGGCATTCCTTTTTCTTCTTCAAAATGCTAGGAATGCACTCAGCCCTCACAGCTCCCACTACCTTCAGTGGAAACCCTGACTACGGCCCAGGAGTTATCACCTTATAATCATTAGAGCAGTCATTTCTGTGCTTAGCAGACCTTCACTGTAGCTGATTTGTGTAATCAGGGTTAATCTATTCTGATTGCAAACATCCACACCATAAAGTTCGAATGAATTCGCACCGATGCTTACTCAGCTCAGGATGCCCTGAAGGAGATATGCCGCAGGATTTCTGTTTGGTTTCAGGGGTGATTTGACCCAGCATAAGTAAGGCTGCTGTATCTGTCCTCCCTGCAAATTTTGGGAGAACTTACTTGTTCTGTCAGGTATGAGAAGGAACGGGTTACAGAAAGCAGTGCTAAAGCATTAAGGCACTAGCAGCAGAAGTAAAGCCAGCAGCTCTAATGCTGAGGTTACCTGTCTGCATGAAAGCAGCAATTAGGCTTTCGACAATAACAACCTCAGACACAGTCAGAAAGCAAAGCTGTATTTGCCTCAAAGGTTTTAAGTGTGGATAAGAAAAGAGCTATAGGTGATGTGTTATTTAACACAGCGGAGAAGGCATTCATTCTTTTCTTTGCACACCAAGATTTGCTAGTGCTAGTCTTTGGCTTCTGCTTTCAGAAAAGAGAAAAAAAAAATCTAATCCTATCAGAACATTTAGGAAATACAGTAAGATCCTCAAATTTAACAGTAACCTACAAATCAAAGAGTAAATGTAAGACAGCCAGGAATTCATTTTTCTTTTAAAGAGAGTAAAAGTTTCCCTTTAAGGACATATGAAAATATACACTTCTCAATTTAGTGTTAGAAACTAACGTCCAGAATGGCAAGGAATGCTTCCACAGATTTTTCCTCCTGATGTTGTGCAGGTGCTTTCTCCCAGGGGACGGTTCACTCTCTGCCCCATCTCTGCAAGGCTCCCCCACCAAGAGTGTCTATGAGCATAACTTACTGTGGCATTTATGACGTACATACCTGTCTATTCATTACTGAACTGAGATCACTAACTTAATTCCTCAAAATAGCCAAAGAGCCAAAGGTTAACAACTCTTGGCCACTATCAGTTTGCAGTAGGTTTGGACTGGCAGCCTAGGAGTAAAAACAAAATAAATAAAAAAATAAAGTCCTCTATGCTCCATTACCAGTGCTTTGAACCATCCAGTCACATGGATTTTGATGTTTTGAGAGGGCGAAAAGAATGCAGATTGGCATGAGAATACCACATTAATTCAGCAGTTAAATGGTTCTTTGAGAAGATTCACTGACAGAAAAAAAGCATAGCTGTCTTTCTAAGTCCTCATCCTCTTTGGGCCTATACACATTTTTTGTGAAAAGTTGATTCTTTTCCTTCCCCCCCCCCCTTTTTTCTTTTTCCTTTTTTTTTTTTTTTTTTTCAAACAGCCTTTTATCATCTAACATGTGAAACAATTGTAATGTGAGGCATGTGAGCAGAGAGCCTTTGCCACTGGGCCCTCATAAATCTTGCCAGTTCCCAGTGAACAACACCAAATATTTGCAGCTGAGCAACATTTGGTCTGGCTTAAATTAACATATCTCAGCAGTCAGAAGTCATTAAGCTTTGCCAGTGATTTGAAACCATTTTTCCATTTCAAAAGCGACACTGGCTGTTACTTATTTTTCTGGATGAAGAAGGTGGTAAGGAACAAAAGCAATGAAATGAAAATGGGAGATACTAATGAAAAAAAAAATGATAAAAGGGCTTTGAACTGCCTTTGGTAGATTTGTTATTAAGACTCTTTTTCAATAGCAGAGCACTTATGTATAAGATCAAATAATAATTCAAGATGATACACGTTAATTTCAGTGGCAAATTATGTGATTTAAAGACTGTGGAAATGTATACTTATTTTCTTCCTTAATCCCTTGTGACTATAGGCACTATCAATTTTAAAAGCTGATGAAAGCTTTAAATGGAAAACAATAATCCAACCTTTTTCAATTAAAGGCTGCAAGTAGATTAAGTACTGGAGTGAAAAAATACACTGTTGTGCTTTGCAAATATCACATCTGATATGGGTCTCTTCAGATGCTGGCAACTGGAAAAACACCTTAAATCCAAAACACAACAGAAAACTACAGGCAGAAAAAAATGTTTCAATGCTGGTGGAATACAAGTTCAGATTTTCCAAACCTGTTACCTATATGTTTTTTAGCAGCTCAGAACTCCCATTCTCAGTCAGTAAGTCAGCATCTGAAAATCCATGGCTTAAAAAGCCGCCCAGTGCCCAAGTTGTCAGGAAAAAAACTTCACTTCCCCACATTTACAGCCATGTTTACTGGTCCACAATTACATAACTTTGTCAGAAATCCATGTCAAAATGTTGCATTACAAATTCTGAAATATGGAAGGTGTCCCTGCCCATGGCAGGGGCGTTGGAACTACATGATCTTTAAGGCACCTTCCAAACCAAACTGTTCTATGATTCTATGCATTTATGGCTTTATAAGAAGACAAATATTGCAAGATATTTTGATAAATTGTATACATTGATTTCAATGCAGTTATGATTTCTGACATATGTGAATAAATTGAATACATTTATTAAAATTAATGGTAATCATAATTTTTCAGCCTCTTTTAGATTTATTGATAAATTTTCAATAACAGTGAGTGTTTTAGATTCCTGCTACTTGGAGAAGATATCGACATGCACTTAAAAGCATTCAATTTTATGAAGTACTTTTAAAGACAATCTTTTCATGTTGAGATCTTTCTGAGACTTCCAAATTTCTTAAAGTCTCTGTTGCTTTAGTAAAATCAGTTCTGCATAAAAAATAGATATTCTATTAATCAAATTTAAAAGACAAAGAGTTCTACAACAAAAACATTTAATGCTAACTAGAGTATGAAAAGGCTGCCAGAATTGCCACATAATCGATTCATTTTCAGGGTGTGCTATTCTTTCAGGAGATTTTATTTTAAAAATAATAATAAAAGACTCTTCTAAAAATGCTTTTGAGAATAACAATGGTGTGCATTATCAGTGCTATGTAAAATGAATTATATGATTCTTACAGTTAACCAGACAGCAAACCATGGCATGTGGATCCCAAATACAGGAAACAAGACCAGAGTTTTTGGAAATATGAAAATATTAGAGGAAATGTGCCTTGTGTTTTCAGATAAATAGTTTTGGTTTTCTTCTCCTATAAGAACACAACAAAATGAAGCAAGCCTCTAATTTACTCACTGCTTCTCTTCAAGCCATGTCACAGTTGAAAAATAGCAGAGGAAAATCTTTATCATGTTCTCTTTCAGTAACTACTGATAACATTATTTACTGATCTAGAGAATCACAGGATGGTTGAGGTTGGAAGGCACCTCTGGAGACCATCTAGTTCAGCCACACTCAAGACTGTGACCAGCTGGGTTTTGAATAGCTCCACAGAGAGACTCCATCACCTCTCTACATCACCCTCACAGTAAAAAAAGTCTTTTCCAATGTTTAAATGGAATTTCCTGTATTTCAGTTTCTGTCTGTTTCCTCCTGTCCTTTCCCTTCTCTGTTTCACTAACTATGCCACCATTCTCCGTTTTTGGTCTAATCTATTGGAACATAAATCACATCACCCTGAGCTGAGGAAATAGAATAGGTCTGTGAAGTTCACTCATATTATACAAGGTTACCCTAGCAGAGGTCTTTTTCTGTGGTCACAAGTTTTGTGTGGTCACAATATTCTCCAAAATATACACACTAATCTCACGGGGCAAACCAAGACAGGCAGTCCCTTAAAACCTTCAAGATCAGGTTTGAAGGCATAGAAAAGCTTGAGGAAATGCATTTCCTGCTCCATCCACTCCTTCTGCAAGCCCACTTGTTTAGACTGAATTAAACTGAAAATAGATGCTACAGTTTGGAGAGTGTGAATGAGCCACGTATCACACACATGCACCAAGGTAAGGAGGAGAATATAAAACTCTGTGCAGGGAACAGCATGATGGAAGCGCACAGCAGGTCTAGAAATCAATTAATTGCATGCATAGATTCTTTGCCAAAACCATGGCTGCTTTCCAAGATCTGTTCTTCCAAGATCTCCAAACCTGTCATCAACACTGGTTGGTGAGGCAGAGCTGTTACGTGGGAGGACCCAGTAAGGTGCTGAGGGTCTTCCTCTAAATTTAATCCTAGTTCTCAGTAGCTACTTAAGAAATTTCTCCTTTTCATCTCTTTCCCTCTAGCAGAATGAACAGGAAGAAATTACACAGAAATTAAAGGCAAGATGGGTCTACTGGCTTTCTCCTTCTTTATTCTGCATCAAGGAAATGGAAATCAATGAGAACAGAATCAGTCCCAGTACTGAACAGAGAAATTTTCTCCAGCAATATAGCGCACCATCTGGTTAGGTATAGGCTACAAACTGTTGTAGTAGTCAGGGTTTGTCCTGCAAAGCACTTTTTAATTGCTTAAGAAGATGAGTGGTTTTTTTTCCTCTCCCATGTCATATGGTGAGGTCAGGCTTTGAGGATGTTCACTTACCTTCCCGAGTTTACTGAACAACAATATTCTGGATGCTGTATTTCATATAAAACATACATATTTGAAACTATGCATACAGTAGGACCACATTCGGGTTATTTAATTACATATCTCAAACTCCGAAGATGTCTAAACACTGTTGTATCAGTACACAACATAGATCCTCCTTCAGCAAAATTTAGACATATTTATATTTCTGGAGCTCAAATAAATATCAAACACAGAAGATACTCCTTGAGCCCTGTAGCTACAAAAAGTATTTCATGTGATTTATTATAGCATTGGAATATATGTAATGATGAAAATAAGCCGAGAAGTAGAGGATATGACTTTTTTTATCCCTTTGGAGACATCACAGCTATAACTTATGGGAAGAACAGTCTAGAGTGAATTGTGTGACTCTATTATCAGCTGTGGGGTAAATAAAATAATATTCTATTTAACAGACCTGACAACAGCTATTTAATTTACATCATGAAATAAAGGCTACTTCTTTTAAAATGAGCTCACCAAAGTTGAAGTTGGAAATAGTTAATAACTGAAATATTCAAGTTTGTAAGAGTATATATGAAAATTATAGATTTTCTACTTCTCATTTTAGATTTTGAGTTGTGTAGAGGGCTTTTAGCGTAATGTTCAGGGAATTAAACAATACTGCTGATTAGGTGGTTACTTTCTTTATTTTTATTTTTTCTCCATCCTCCTTCCCAAAAAGGAAAAGAGGGAGAAACTGAATGATAACAATGGCCTTATGAAATTGGTGCCAGCTAAACAACAGACAAAATCACCAAGCGAACTTTAACTTTCGCAGTATCTTTGGATTTATGCCATTTTAGGCAGATGTTCATGGGCATAGATAATGCTTACACAGTTCAGACTTCTAAACTGCACTAAAATGGATGTTATTTTTAAAGGAATTAAAGTACTGCACATTTGTAATTCAAGTAAAGATTACATTTTAAAAATTCCCCGTGAAGTACACCAGCAAACTTAACCCACTTAAGCAGTCTCCTTCGTTTTCTTGGATGTCAGCTATTTATAACAGTTACTTTGCCACTCAAAACAATTTTGTGTCAACAGGAAATGAGTTAGACGATCTTTAATAAACACATAAAGAACAGCTCTACAGATAGTTGTTTAATTATGAAAAGCAACTCACTGAAGCATAAAAAAAAATGCAAGAACTTAGATTCGGGTAAAGAGCTTGGAACTCAGGTATGAACACATCTATTTTCATCGGTCCTGGCAATATAGTAGCTACCCGTATTTTTCTGTGTCATTAGGATGTTTGTGGAGTCATATTTGTATTATTAAATTAGTTCAGTAGTAACCGTAATCAAGGTTTCATTTTACTATTCTAAGGG
This sequence comes from Trogon surrucura, assembly GCA_020746105.1. Lineage (NCBI taxonomy): Eukaryota > Metazoa > Chordata > Aves > Trogoniformes > Trogonidae > Trogon > Trogon surrucura. The sequence continues at coordinate 45,662,927 of CM036617.1, forward strand.
AGTACAGATTTAGAGAAAAATGTTAAGAAGTGCAGAGGAAACCATCCACAAAATTTTTTTTCCACTTGTGTTAGCTTCAACTGCAGCTGAAATTACTGAATGTATCTGATGTGCAGGATAGAACACGCTTGCTCTGTTATGAAAAACTGCAGTGAACAGAAGAGTGCATAATGAAAGTAGATGCAGTTCTTGCTTGCAATTCGGTTTTCATAATTCTGCTTTCAGAAAAAGATTGCTGGGGTCAAATCTATGTTTATTTGTTCTATAGTTCCACTAATAAGTCATTTTTCTAACTTTCTATGAACTTTGCTACAGTGGCTGCACTTCTTTCAAAAGTATGAGATACAAACAAACTGGAAAAGAAAAAGAAAATACTTCAAGTCAAGACAACTGTTCATGTGTTATGTAAAAACTAATTACATCTTAAAATAATTCTGTATGACTTCTGATTTTTCCCTCTCACAGACTAAACAGGTCTTTTAACCATTCCCTTACTGTACCTGACCAAGACATATTAAAATATATTTTTTTTTATTATTTGCTATTTTTTGTATTTTTAAAGTTTAAGAAAAAATGTTGATATATGTTTCCTTTAGTTGAAAATAGGAGTTTTATCTTAATATATCAGAGAAGCCATCTATGGAAAGTTAGCAGACAAACCTCTAGTCTATTGTACATTTTCTACTACAGAAGTCTGTATTAATACAGTTAAGATATCTTTTTCCCCTTCCATTTTTTCAGAACAGCTCTAATTTAGATATGGAAATTTTTCAAACTTAAATCAACAGAAGAAGAACTCGATTGAGTTGGTATTCAATTGTGCCCAATGTTAAGTCAGGTAGTCCACACGTCTCATATTTCTAATTAAATTTTTATGCAGCACTTAAAAATACTGTAATATAATATTAACAGTTAACTTAATAATTAAAATCTTCTATTTTCACAGTGATTTCATAGCTGGTGTTTATTTCTGTATCTGTATACCACAAGTGAAAAAGGTGTATAGGGTATTTTTTATTAATATTATATATCTTACTGGGCCCACACACATACATACACACTTACACACACACACAAAAAAAAGGGGGGGGTTGGCCAGGAAATTAGACATCTTATCTGTGAGCTTGCTAAATAAGGACCAATAACCTAGGTCTGCAGTACTCGGTGTGATAACTGCTTTTACAAAATGAAATTTTGACTTTTTCACAGCTTAGCTACAAGTAGACACTATCAGTAAAACTGCATTTCTGTGCAATATGATGGGAAGTAAAAGATTTCAACATCTGACAGGAGAAAATGAACAACTGATAAACAATCTTTGAAATGTTCTCTCACTGCAAGGCATGCTTTTGATGATGATTTACATTTTTATTATTGTTGACTTTCAGGATGGGGCTGATGGTTGGCTAAGCATACAATAGCTGAAAGAACAAACCACATAAAATGCAAACTAAATCCAAAGAAAAACATGACCGGTACCATCTGCTTTAAAAGCTTTTGTTATTTTCTTCTCCTTCATTTAAGTAATCAGTAAATGTAATTGAAATTCAGTTTATTTGGATAAATGAAAAAAAAAAAGTAATTGTCATCATAACTTTCTGATTCCAACATGGTAAATATTCCGATTCCTCTTTCACTTTTCTCCTCTTACGCAAAACAAGAATTAAATTCTAATTTTCAGCCCAATGCAAAACAAATTAACTACTCCTAGCAATGCTCCTGCAGAGTCTTTTATCAACATTTGATGTTGCACACTAATATGGCACTGTTGCTGTGCGGAATAACCGTGTACAACTTAAGAAAGATAATCATACTGAAACGTCAATGAATAAAAAATCTGTTTCTAAAAGTGTGCTACTTCCCTGACAGTGAACTCATAAAAAATTTCTTGGTTCTACACTGAAGGGTAATGTGAGAAATGGAATCAAAATTGTTTGTTAATTCAGTTAATGTGTTCAGCTGAGTAAATAAATTGGAGGACACAAAAGCGTAAGCATTTATTTGATTCTGCTTTGCGGTTTTGATGACAGTTCTTGAAAGGTCTGGGGGTTTTTAGACAATCAGTTTTTCATTAAAATTAATTAAGATAGTTATCATTTTTAAAGCAGTAACATAACTGAAAAATGTATCCTTTTAAAATTAAAAACAGAATCAAAAACATTTTAGATTAAACCAATATTCATTTTACTAAATCCTCATTCCCCTTGTAAATTCCAATTAAAATTTTACATAATTGTTTCCTACCTGTTACTATTTAGTGCATGAATTAAACTGAAAATGTCATTAGCCACCCAGCTTTATCTTTTAAATTGAATAAAGTAAATGAAATAAAATTGGTTACAAGTGAACACACCCTTGTCTTAGATGTTTAAGATTTTAATTATAAAAATTTAATGTTAAATAATCTAGAAGAGAAAAGATAAAAAAATATATTAAAAAAAAGTTGCAGTAGAATTCTGTAATGCTATAGTCACTCTGCAAATGTATATTACAAACCCAGAAATGTCTTTTATTTCTGTACCTATCTGCAATTAAATACTCCTTGGAGCACTTTTTGGGTTTCAACTATGAATTCCATTTTTAATCACACCTATTTGGATCAACGTGTATCTACTCACATACTGTGTTACATCGTTTTAATCAGTGCTTGGAAGCACTGACACATAATTCAGCTCCTAGGAGCAGGGACAGCGATACCAGAGTTTATCATACAAACTGTTGGGATGACGGTCTATCACAAGCTTGTACCATAATTCCTTTTTGGATTGTTTATATAGACTCATGGGTGGCTGTTGGTAACTGACACAGAAAGGGAAAACCAGAGCAGCAGTGAAAGTTAAAAAAATGGTAATCTTGGTTATACAACTATGTCTTCATATATATATATATACACACAAGACTATGTGTGTGTATATATATATATGTATGTATATATATATTCAAGACTATGTCTTGTAGATTACAGTTTTCCACTAGTGCTGACGTATGCAGCTCTTATAGGTCTTTTTGGAAAATATTTCTTTTATTTTTACGCCTACTAGATAAAGGAGAATGTAATTTACGGATGTTTCCAAGAAGTTCAAACCCAATTACTCTTCAAAACTTAGGCTGAGTTTAAGCAAAATAATTATCTCCACTCATTTTTTTTTCTGAAAGTAATAACTATTATAACACCTTGAGTCTTCCACTTCAAAAGTTGAAATGGTGAAAGTGTTACAGTCCCTAACAGAACAACAGGAAAGGTTTCCTGTGCCATATTTATGATGAAAAACAATCAGAACATAAATTCAGAACCGATAACTGACATTTCTGTTTAGAAATAGGCAACCAAGGAACTTGATTATTCAGTTTCTGTGCAAATTTCCCTTTACATTTCACACACCCTACCTTGGCGAATAGCTGAAACAGAAAACTCATCTGACTGACATTTTGCACAAATGCATCAAGCGCAACCTGGGGATAATGACAGGCTAAGGACTTGCCAAAGATAAAGTGTGAAAACAAAAATTCCACTTGTTAGCATAACTTTGGGAAACAAAGCTATTGCCTGGCTTCAGCACCTGTTTTCTGACGGGTCATAATCGGGTACAAGAGAGTATCCGTAGCGCTAATGTGCAAGTTTAATGAGGTAGGAGTCTCTTAAGGTGAAATGAATGGACAATCCCCCATCAAACATTTTGCAAGAAATCCTTCTGGGAGTCTGGGAAACATACAACGGCACGTGGTTAGAAAACTTCAATTTGAAAAATCCCAACTGCTTGAAACCATAAGTTGTATAAAGAAAGGGAGCCTGCAGATTTGCAACATAGGTCTTAAACACTTCCAGTGTTAAATGAAAGCCAGCAGAGCAGGGACTGCACTCCTAAAGACGACAGGATCACAGATACTGTTTTGCTGTAAATAAAATGTTCTGTTAATAAAATCATGGCCCAACATCCTTCCCTGAAACAAATATTGTTCCCTTGTGTTTGGATATCATAGTGCTAAACAAAAGGACTGCGATTTGATCTCTGAACATGCAGTGAAGTAAGATTTTCTTGTGTTCACATGACCTAGTGCTAGTGCTTTCTAGAGCAGATGTGTTGTGCAGGGACCTAATTGTAGTAGTCAAAACAGAGCCAGGCTAAAAGCTAACAATTAAGCAGTACGGACAATCAAGGATGCAGCGCTTAAGCTCACTCCCTAGCTCTCTTTTATTTAGCAGAATTTATGGCCTGTTACACTGAGGCTTTGCTGTGTAACAAAGGAGAAATGTGCCTTGAAAATGCAGCTAAAAAGTCATTGAAGTTGTATTTTTATGAGTTCATACAATAGAAACTGGACATGCTTTCACCGTCTCACAGATCAGACTGCTACAGACTGAACATATGTAGCTATTTTCTTTGATCTGCAAAAATTGCATGCAGATGAAAACATAACTTTTCATTCATTCAAAAAAAAATCTGTATTTGAGCAGATCTCTGCTGAACAAAGTTTCAAATCCCTTGTCTGGTTTTAACCAGAATTATAATCTAAGCTAAACCTCTTTAAACAAACCTTTGCTATACAGGTTAATTTTTTTTAAATTCCTCCGTTTGAACAGTATTAAGTCTCAGCTCTTGATTTAAATCATTGGTTGCAGGAAATCTGAGTCTCGTTTGTTGAGAAAAAAATTAATAACTACATCTGCCATCTGAATTTCTAAATTCATATACATATATATAGGTCTTTAACCTGACCCAAGATGCGATTGGTTAGATTTCATATATAAGCATCTCCTCCCAGGATGATCAATAATATATACCTTTCTATCACAATGCATACACTGTAAGCTCCTGCAGTGTATTCCAAACTTTTCTGTTGTCCAATATCCATTATTTCTAGCGGTCTGAATTTTCCGAATGTTGAACTGCTTAGAAACATGCTCAGTGAAAAAAAAAAAAGTGGGAAAAGAATTGTCACATACTATTTGCAAAATCACCACAATGAAGTGTTCCTTAAAAAAAAAAAAAAAAAGTTAAAATAATATAATGTAGCTTGGCAAAATAAATATCTCTTTGTCCTAGATTACCAAGTGTTTGGAATGTCTCCATTACTAATGGTAACTTTAACAATTTTTTAAGGCATTTTAGCTATATCTGCAGGGCTCCAGTGGTGAGTCTCTTCTCCTGTATACAACAAATATCTTACTGCGCCAGTCTCCTTTTGTCTCACCGCCAAGGTCACGGCCAAGAAACGGACCGAGTTTTTCCACTTTGTTAATCCAAGGTTTCTCGAGATTTTTAGGAAATGCAAGAAATTCTACGTGCCTAGTAAAAAGCAAGTAATTTGTGTAACAGTGGGCAACAGTATCAAGTGTTCTGCACCTGTTTTACACTCCAGCACTGTAATTTCTGCAAAGCAAACAGTAGATCTCAGGGTCAGATTACAAATTCTAGTAGGCTGTTTGCTAGATTGCCGCTTTGTTTAACCTTTACACTTTCATTTAGAAAGGAGAAAGTATCATTGTCACACCAAGAGGGCAGTTAAAGAGTTTTAATTAACTGTGGAGGTAATTAGACCTCCCAGTTTAACAATTATCAGACAATTCTTTTCTCCTCTAAGTCCTTTAAAGTTGCACGTTTTTTTACGAGGAACAAAATTCGTTTCATAAACACTTTGCAAAAAGAAGTGGATAAAAGAGTACCCACAAAGATTCCGCTATGAAATTATCTATTTCCTTTTCCTAATTTAATAACAAGTCAAAATCTATCAGCTTCTCATCCACCATTCCCTGCCAAAGTCCAATTCTAATCCAATTGCTCCTTTTATTAATCCCCCTCCCTTCAGTCTCCTGAGCCTCTGCTCTGTTTGGCCCATTGTGATACTCACACGTGTGACAAAGGTGAAAGAAAAACGTCCCTCTCCTTCCTTCCAATAAACTTTGCTGTTGACAACTGTAGTTTAAACAGTGCCTGTCCTTACAGTTATGTGAAATCTCTGATCCAGCTCTCTCTCTCCCTGCAGGAGACAAGATTTCTAGTCATGGGGGACATTGCTCATCAGTTCTGATTCTCAACTTAATTTTTCGAGATGTAGATATACTTCAAAAAGCAAGTAGTAGCGATCTTGTCCCCAGAATCAAGGTGGGTATCCACAACATTAACTCTACTGGACACAAAAAATAATTGTAAATGCAGATATATCAAGTACATAAATGTAGGTCTTTTAAAGCAGGAAGATGGAAAGTAATGCAGAACTGTGTTCAATGGCCCTTCTTAAAGGAAAAAATATTAAAAAAAAAGAAGCGGAGGGGGCTTCTCGTGCATGCATTATTCATTACAACTTTATCTGAGTTACAGAGTGGGCTGTAACTGAGTTACAGAGTGGGCTGTACAACTTTACCTGAGTTACAGGTGTGGGCTCTGGGCATATCTCTTGCAGTGTTCTGCTAAAACCTGTTTCTCCATATCCTATATTCCACAAAACAGCCTCTGCTGAACACGGTGCCTGTTATACTAAACATGCATTTGTATGCATATAGAACTACATTTTACTCTTAATGCCCTCCATGTGAAGCTCACAAATTTTAAGAAAATGATTAAGAAAATTTCTCGAGCACAGAAGTGGATGCTATGGATGAAGGCGTGACTTGAACCAGTCACAAAAACATTGACAGAAGGGTGACAGTGACACTGATAAATTGGACAGTTGAATCCAGGTCTGTACATATACATAACTTATGTTTCTTTTTTAACATTTTTTTTTAACAATTATTACAAAATATATTTTGGACACATAAGTAAGAATTGCAAAGAATTTTAACCCATGCCAATTTTACTTCTATCCACTTAGGAAAAAAGAAAGTTCAGCTTGTTGTTGACAAACAAGTTATCATGCTTTAGATTTTAATTGGAAGTTGATAGGATAGCAAAAAAAAAAAAAGGACAAAATTTAGAGAAAAGCAGGAGGAAGCCAGAAAACGTAAAGAGCTGAAAGTGCTGAAATGATGACAGGAGACAGCCAAGAAAAGAACAGCACTTGGCCAGGAGGAATATTTTCCCTTTTGGTTGAATTACTGTGTGAAATAAAAATGAAAACAGAAGACCAACAACCAACATCAGCTCTGGAGTTTGAGGTGTCATCCTAAACCTCTTGAGATTTGCTCTCATTATATTAACCCCACCAAAACCACAGTACAGTTATAAGCCTTGTGAATTCTCAGTTGCTTCTCATTTATTCTACACACAATAAATCCTTATTTGTAATATACACCATATAATGGAGTAGTAAATATTTCCAATTAGCTTTAGTGTCACAGTCCTCAAAAACTGATGCATTTATGTTAATATAAAAGCGTACACGGAACATTTTATCATGCATTAGAGATTTTAATCAGGTAATCTGCACGGCATCTGGAAACCTAAGCAGAGGCAAAGTCTGCTATAACAAAGGCACTGTAACAGTTCACCTTCAGTGAAGAACAATAATGCATTATTAAATTCACTTTCCTGCTCAGTGGTTACACTTAGCTGACCACAGCAAATTTGCTCTCTGCCTGGTCTTCACAAGTTGGCAGAAAAATAGATTCTGTCACATTTAACAGGTTCTGAAAATGACAGGATGCCTCTCTTGGTTTAACTATAAACCATAATCTTTCAGAAGTAAATATAATTACAAATGCCTTTTGTCACGTAGTTCTTAGGAAGGATATTATATGTGGGTTATTAGAGTAGTAGATCTCACTATGTACTTGAATATCATTAGAAGCCAGAATTGATATTGCACAACAGCAACTTCAAAAAAGAATCAGGTTTCTATTTTTCTTTGATCTTAAATGACATCATAATTCTTAGAAAACAAAGATACAGACATCAAATTCTTTGAGCATGGTCAAATTGTTATCAAGAGATATTACTCCTTAAACTAACATCAAAGAAAAAACTATGATCTCTTTTGTCTGAAATACTGTTTTAACCTTATTCTACATTTATTAGTAATTTGCTTTGTTCTACCTACACTTGACTGAAAGAAATCTAAGAAAATCGCCTTAGACTCAAAATTCAGTGATGAAGAATTATTGATTAGGATGTAATTAGCAAAAGTGAGCATAGTTATATACAACTGAATGTGATTCTTTTTGGTTTACAAAGAGTTTTATCACGCTGCAAGCATGATAAGAATCTGCTCCATATGATATTCACTTTTGGGTAGAGGTCTTGAACCAACACTATATAACACTTAAGTCCCAGTGAAGTGCAATTTAGGTCCCAATTAAGATCTATTAAAGAGTTTTAATTAGTTTTGTGTAACTAACTAGTTTAGCAATTATAAGATACATTTTTTTTCTCCTGTAAGCCCTTCAATTCAGGTAGTTTTATTAGAAATACCTTAGCTCTAAAGTGGAAAGTATGTAGATTCATTGAAAAACAGGCTTGGATTCTGGGATCTGTTTATGGCTCTTTATTACACATTTAGGTACAAAAAATAAGGTTTTTTTAAGTCCTTAGAAAGAATTTAGGTATTGCAATGACATGGTACTTGAAACTCGCATGAAACTTAACATAGTCATCTTCCACTTTAGTGGGATTACCACCTTGTGTTAGGTAGTCTGTCCCTAACATTTAATTTAGGTGCCTAGATCGAAAATTCTGTAAATTGGCCCAATTCTGTAAATTGATAAGAGATCTAAAATGGTGAGAAAATTTTGTAGCTTAAATCCACCCTTTCTGAGAACAGCAATGACACACTTTGGACAGGAAGACAACTGATCACTCTGGCAGAGAGGTACTTATGATCTTCTTTTAAACAATTAAACACAAGTTCACAGAACCACTGGATGGTTTAGGTTGAAAGGAACCTTTAAAGATCACTGAGTTTCAACCCTTCTGCCATGGGCAGGGACATCTTCCACTAGACAAGGTAACTCGAAGCCCCACCCAACCTGGCCTTGAACACTTCCAATGATGGGGCATCTCCAAGTTCTCTGGGCAACAATCCTCATTGTGAAAAAAAAATCTTTCTTACATCCAATCTAAATTTCTTCTGGTTTAAACCATTGTCACTTGTCCTGTAATACAGCTCTTGGCAAAATCTCTCTCTCTCTTTCTCATAAGCCCTCTTTAAGTATCGAAAGGCCACACCAAGGTCTCTCTGGAGTCTTTTCTTCTCTAGGCTGAGCAATGCCAACATCTCGAACCTTTCTTCATCACTCTGATCATTTTCATGTCCCTCCTCTGGACAGGTCAATGTCCTTCCTGTGCTTGGCATCCCAGAGCTGGATGCAGCACTCCAGGGTGGGGTCACATGGGAGCGGAGTAGAGGGGACAATCACCTCTCTCGACTAGCTGGCCATCCTTCTATTTTTGTCACAGATGGACAGTGGTGGCAGTGATGAAATTATAGTTATCTACAAAACTACCTTGAACTGCAGGAGGACCTTCTTGTCTCTCTGCTGTCTGAGGAAATTCAGTCACAACTAGCTAATTCAGGAATGTATTTTAGCATTTCCTCTCCTACCTGTGAGGAAAATCCAGGTTAAACCTGTTCCCCTGATTAAGACCTCTGCCAAGAGCAAAGCAAGGTAAGGATAAACACGACTACTGCTTGCTTGCCTGGGCACTCTTCAAAGGATGTGGAGTCCTAAGTTCAAACCACTGCTGCAGTTTCTTATCTACATCAAAATATTAAGTAAACTGCAGAGTGGATGTTGGTCCTTTTCTTCCAAAGGAATATCCTTACCTTCAAGATATGCTTTTCAGCCACACTTATGGTCTCTTTGGCCATATACACAGCCATACAAAGAGGGTCACGGATTAAGGCTGTCCACACTATTTGCTTCTTAAACTCAATCTCTAGATTTATTTTGGACTACTCTTTACACTCCCAAGATAGACATGCTTATGCTTTCTCAAAGTAATGTGAATATAAGTATATCCATACCACTTGGATCTTGGGATGAGACCAGTTTCTGTCTTCTTCTGTGTGGCAGGATACCCACAGTATTTCTTCTATGGGATCCAGTGAAAATTGGATTATCACATGAACTGGAACCATCTTACACAACTGGGAGACTGTCATGACTCACTCAGATAATCTGTAATGGCATGGCATTCAAAGCCACCTTTCACTTTTAGGACATGTAAAATATGCACTAGCACAATCTAATGTATTTAAATATGAAAATTACATCCCCTCTCCAAACACAAAATTGAGGAAAATAATAATAGCACTGTATTTAATTTATAACCATAGTTTTTACATAGTTAGCATTCTAAAAGATATTACATTTATGTCTGGATCCATAAATATCATTGCCAGAGTTCTGAATTCAAATATTGATTCCAGTTACCACGTGTTTTTTTTGTTGGAAATCAGCAAAGTAATATTCAGTTTTCACTTTTTCAAAAAAAAAAAAAAAAAAAAAAAAAAAGAGTCATTTCACATCTCTAATAATACTAAAAATATTACAGGATATGGTGGATAAAGAACATTCAGTCACACAAACTAGCCTTTCATCTCTTGATCCCTGCAAGTATTTTCAAGAATTGCAATTTGCACACTCTTCAGTAAAGCATCCCACTGGTTATGATGAGAGCAGACCGGGATAGTCCAATGACTGCAAATTTTTACAGGATTAAAACCTATAGCTACTTTGGGGATAAAATAAACAACCCTGCCTAGACTTAGAAATCCTTGCAAAATCAGAAATAACTTATAGCAGGGACTTTAGCATTCATCCACTGTTTAAGATGTCCAGATCCCCCGACAAGATCTAAATAATCTCAGATTTCAGCTACTTGTTCTTCAATACTGGTAAAAGTGTCATAACAGTTTGGTTTTTTTGTTGTCAGATCTAATTTAAGGAGTTATTCCCCTTACAGCTCTTGAAAAACATCAGGAATGGTAGTACCATGTCCCAGCACATTTAATTTTTAAAATGCGTAGATCCCTAAGGAAGGATTCCTAAGTCCTTTTATAGATCACCTTACCTATACAACCAGCAACTCATTA